>JAWPHD010000963.1:0-373145 GCA_037043455.1 Cyrtodaria siliqua
CAAGCTGGATGTACAGACAGGTTGTATTAAATTACATATTTTTCTCAGGTTATCTTAACTTTATTTTAAAAATAGATGCCTGCTTTTAATCTTTAAATTGTCGTAAAAGTAGGTATTCTAAACGTCTTAGCAAAACGAAAACCATGCCGATTTTCTATTAAATTAGTTAAAATAGGCGCTTGATTGTATATTTCCTTCGAATTCATGTGTATTGATTTAATGCACAAATTGAACATGAATATCCAATAATGTGATCGTGTTATTGGCTTCATTGCCATTAATCAGAACCAAAATTAACAAGGTCATGATCATAAATTGCCGTGGCTGGTCATTGGAGATAAATTATTAACGTATTTATCACCACGAAATTGACCAGTCAATTGCCAGTTGTTAACATGTTACCACTTATTATACATGGTAAGCTTCAGTTTTGGCAGGGCACAATTGAAAAAATGCCATATGATAAATAACTATACGTGTAAATAGTTTCCTGTATTGATGAAGTAGTTCATAATGATACCAGTATGGTGATAATTTCTGATGTAGAGAAACAAATTGACCTGTTATACACGCTTAATCATTTTAGTTATATATCCTATGGTCATTTAATATTACTAGTTGTTTAAATTTAACATTACCTTGGTCCGAGTATTAACTTTCATACATATGTTCCCCATCAATCCCTTCTCCAAGAAGTGAAAACGGGGTTGGCTGTGGTATGAAATAAAACCTTAATATCGGCTTAAAATGTTTGCATACTGTAAAATTAAAACATTTAAAAGGTAATTTTAAACAGGTTATCGCATTTTTTTCAGTAACAAATATTTTAAACGCGTTTTATTGTCGAAATAGCCGTTATAAAATCCTACTAATATTAGCTTTCCCTTTTCCCTTTTTAACGGAATTAAGGCGGGACCATGTAATGATATGCTTAATCTGTGGCACCGCAACGGCGTAAAATCGCCAAACGATATATTAAGAGGATAAGTATTTGTATCTATAGGTTAGTTTTTAATATCAGAATATTTGTTTCGTTTTCAGACGTTTCATCAGTGTATGGGTTCAGGGTGAGTGTTAACAGTTTTATCTGTAACAATAACATGAAATGAGCATTTCAGAAAAACAAGTCAGTGTTAATTAATGTGTTCCATTGAAAAAATATGATAATAACCTATATATTAATGGTAATTATTTAAGAGAATTTAAGAAACTGATAATGTTTAGAAATCATCTCTATGGACACAGTTTTCATAAGCAATATTCTAGTTCTGGACTATTGTAGCAAAAACACAGTATATAGTTCTCGTTTTGCAACACGGTACTAATAGTTCTCGTCTTCTAAAACCTACTATTTGCCACATTATTATTATATATTTTCTTCTGTGTGACCATAGTTACATATCTATATGTTGTCATTTTCCCTTCCTATGTACTTTGAGTCAAGTGCAAACAATTATCGATTTATATCCAGGCATTGTCTTAATAATTTGTTATTTTATAATGTAGTTTTACATGTTTTGCAAATTGTATGCATTTTTCACCATCATTTGTGCTATAAGATACATATATGTTACAGTTTACATGCAACCCAGATTTACAAATTCCATGTGGTTTCCACCAAAATTGGTACTATAAGATGCACCAATTTTATCACTTACATGCTTCCCTTTTAACACATAGCTCTTATGATTGTTATATTGTATACAGTCAACCACAGGTCTAGCTATGGTACACACTAAACAACCGAAAGAGCTATGATTCTCAAAGCTAGGTTAACGTAGACATTCTAAGTTGATAGTACAGATAGTAATGTTGTCCTTTTAGGACCGTCCACATTTTACAGACCCGAGTTTACCGCCAGATTCGCATGTAGTATGTAGCCCCACTGAACCATGTCACGTGATATATCACGTGACGCCCGGAGATGGACATGAATCAGACTGGTATGTATTTTAATTTACAGATTTCCTAAAAGTATAAAATAATTGATAACATTTAAAAAAATATTTCTTCCAATCTATCAGTTAAATGAAGGAATATTGGATTTTATAGGCTACTACGTACCAGGTTATAATTTGATATCTATGCATAATTTATTCTTAACATGCAAGGCAGAATATTTGATATTGACATGCATACAAGGCTAGTCTCGGCCAGCTAGACCGTATCATGCATATGTCTTCCTTGCATATATCGGTCTGGGCAGATTAGGCCAATTAAAGCGCCCACTAGCGATTAGCACTATTTATTCGCGCGTTTTTTTTTTCACGCGCATAAAGTCGACGTTTGCGTGACGTCTTGTTGTAAATAAACGTACAAGGTCAAATTGTTGATGCCTCACTTAAACTTTTTAACGTCACTGACTTCTTCTCATCAGTTAAAAATAAGAAATTATTATTAAATTAACTTAAAAATATGTTTTTTGAAAATCTCGTTGAATCTCTCAATATCTCGCCAAAATCGCACAAAACGTTGGGGCGATTTCAAACGTCCTATTTTCCACAAGCCCTGGAACTGGATCCGTGTAGTATAGCGTAACGAAGAAATCAGAAACGGGCCGTGTCACGTCTTGTTCTTTCCATTAACATTTTAAATATGCTCATATTTCGGTTTATGGTGAAGGGTGGACCTAAGGTGTCACTGCGGTTGATTGTTGTGGTTTCTATTGGACCTTTTGTCTAATTTTTGTAACGAAATTTAAATATTTTTACGCAGTACCGAAGTTAAATTTACGAAGATGCCGTTCGAAAACAGCATGATTTTCTCGTCCTGTTTGAATTGTAACCCTGGTAATGGCGGAAACAATAACTGTTCTATTGACGTCACACTGGTTCCTACAACAACTGACTGTTCTATTGACGTCACACTGGTTCCTACAACAACCGAAATTGGCCAAAGAAGCTCAGTTTGTCTCGTGACTTCACTTATTTCGTAAGTCAGAAAATATTTTATAAGATTTATGGGTTAATGTGGACAAGCATTAGGCTGGGTTGCACATTACTTTTAATTGGAGCTGTAACCTTCAACTCTCAAACTTTGACAATGACCTTTTTACGTTAAAAGGACACACGACAGTCTTTTTTTTTAATTCTCGGCGTCACATTCGTTATTCTACTTATTTGCATATTTGAACATTATTATTAATAATCATTTGAATAATTCAAAGTTTTACATTTTATTATAGTTGATCAAATTGCACCATTACTATATTAAAACCTCTAATAGAACAACCATGAACAATTGAAAACTATATACAAACAAGTTCAAAGTCAAAATGATACTGGCATTGTTAATCTAGATGCTACTTTCGATGCTTGATACATACTACAAATTATATGCCCTATTATATACTGACCATTACGTAGTGCCGCCTTAATTCCATTAAGCGATGGGAAAGCTTACATTAGCAGCTTATATTAGTAGGATTTTATAAAGTATATTTCGACAATTAAACAGGTTTAAAGCATTTTGTACTGAAAAAATGCGATAACATGTTTAAAATTGCCTATTAAATGTTTTAATTTTACAATATGCAAACGTTTTAACCAAAATTAAGGTTTTATTTCATACCCCAGCCATCCCCGTTTTCGCTTTTTGGAGAAGGGATTGGATGGGATATGAAAGGATCACGTAATGCGTAAGCGATTTACTTTCAGAAACGTTGAAAGTGGAGAGGAACGATGCTTTAATGTTTCGATACAAACAGAGGCACAGTTTAAAGGTAGATTGTCATAATTTAAAAATTATTTAAAGCAAACTAGATTACGACATTAAATCGTTGGATCGTATTGACAACTCTCATTATGGGTTTAAGGTATGTTTATTAGTTACATATAGCGATACACCAGAACTTACACTATTTCTTTCAAATAAAAACGTACTTTTGAAAAATAATATAGCTCTTTGCTGGGAGTTAACGGCTCCATCCAAACAGTGCTTTGTAATCCTTGCCAGATCTATACGAATCATAACACTTATATATACGCATTTGCTTTCTTTATTTACATATCGTTCTAGTTATTTGTTACGGATCTTTTTCGCAAATTTCACATTATATTTACCAATATGCTAACAACGACACATTTAAATCGGACATTTTCGAAATAAAGTGAATAAACTGTACCAATCAACATGATCAATATGTTACAGATAGAAAAGGTTGTCAGGTATTACATTGTCAGAATGGAGGTTTCTGTGACGGGCATGTAGATCCCGCTGTATGCTACTGCAAACGAGGTTTCTCCGGACTTTCATGCCAGACAGGTATATATTTTACTGTTTAAGTATAGTGAGTAAAGTAATAAGCTTTTAAGCACGTTTAAATTATCCACACACACACGCACACACACACGGATTAATCGATACATATATGTACGCTGTACAAAATGAAAACAATATTTATCTCATTTTAAAGTACTATGACCGGACAGGCTGCGGACCCTATGATGAAGCCTACCTAAAGCCCATTGGGAGGGTGGCGTTTGATGTTTGTCTATGATCTTTCTTGTTGTGCCCTTAATGGTTTATTCTCTTGTTGCTCTGTCATTGAGTACCTTCATTGTGGCTTTCTAGGCTATTGTTTTTTTTGTATTATATTTACACGAGCATATTTGTGTTTTACTGATATTGCCTATTGATGCTGCCTTGTTGGTTAGAGATTAGATCATGGCGGGGATTTCTTTATTTACACTGTCCTGTTTTAATGGGATGACAGTAGGGTAAGTGTGAGGTTTGGTGCACCCTAGAACCGGTTTACCCCTCCCCCACCCCAGTGGATTTTGTTGCCACTGACGGTTCCAACCCTTTTGTGTTTGTGATATCGTTTGCATTTTTATTACTTTTGCATTTCCGTTTGTCTGTTTTCGTGTTTGTTTTTGTGTTTTGTGGTTGACTGTCGTCCTTGAATGCTGCTTTCCATGTCCGATATTTGTATCTTTTTTTATATTGATAGGCAGATATACAAATACACATACAACTGTATTTTAATTTCAAATTGGATACAAATCCCATCAGAAAAATGTTTATATATTTTCAAAAAACAACACAAAAAAACAACAACAAAAACTAAACAACAAAAAAAACTAAAACACAAGGCCTGGCTGTTTTCATTTCATATTATTAGATCTATAAAGAAATGTACGCATTTACTGTACGCATTATAGTTATAGATGTGTCATGTCATATCAATAACATTTTAATACACTTAAAAATGAACGTCAGCAATTGGGATTGGTTAGTTTAGAAGTACATGTATTTTCAGTGAATGGACCATCACCATCTTCTTCTCCAATATCCTCTCCAACATCTGTACAGGTATGATTTTTCACACGTTTTCAAAGTTGCACGCACACCTATGTCATACGTAGAAAGGTTGACTTAATTTACTAAAAGTAACTGTACGAAAACATCTGTTTTTAAGCGTACCTATAATATATTATGCTTCGGTCATTTACCGAGTAATCTGATTGAACATCTTTCGATATTAACTACAAAGGACTTTAGTTTGAATAATTTTATCCTGGGTTTTATTAGTGGGTTTTACACTTTACATTGAGCAGTATTAAAGAGCCGAATAAATGCTTGCATGTCTTTATTTCAGACGTTTGTAGGAGGTGACATCGGGATACCAAAGGAACTAAAATGCTTTTTAAACCAGAACTGTCTAATACCGTTCCAGGTGACTGGAAAACCAAATATATTGTAAGAACTTCAGTCTTCAAACCTTTTCGAAGTTTATCTTCCCGTTTATTTGAAGTGTGTTCTTCTGAAGTCGTAACTAGTTCAATGCTATGAACATTATTTATTATATAATCGCATTTACAAAACAATAAAAGCAACTTATTATTAAAAGATAATGATAGAAAGTAAAATATAAATTACTCCAGCTATAGTATATTTTAATGAATGCTTTATTATCATGATCAATGAACACACCATCTTCAATTTAAAAGTATACTCAGGTGTAAAAGAAAGTGGACACTGAATTTTGTTTAGATTCAATTGTATAACGTTTTTTTTAGAATTAAATTGACAAATTCCAAAACGAATATGCCATGTTTGGTACCAAAGTTGTTATCATTCCTTTGCCAATATCATGTTGACATTTCTTTATCAAGAAGTCGAATCATTAAGGGACTGTCGCTTGATAAAGAGGATAGGGTGTAAAGTAAAATTGTCAAAGTGTCCAGTTTCTCTTGCAACTGAGTATACTTGCACTTTGATTTGTAAGTTTAAGGAATTTCAAAAGCATTATTTGTATTTTATTAAGCTTCAGGTGTATGTATTGTTTGTTTTTTATATGTTGTACTGGTTAAAGATTTAATTTCTAACTCTATCATAGTTTACATATTTCAAAAGGCCAAATATATCTACTGGATATGTAGATCCTAGTCTAGTCGTTGACAGGCCGGCTTTCGATCCTAAAACGTCAGGAGATAAAACGACAGATCATGTTGGTACTGTCAATGTCAAGCCAACCATGACTGGTATACACATTGTCTGCTTAAAAATAACCGAAAACAGGTAATCATTATTGCAGTCTCGAAAGTAAAATTGGTGAACTATTTTAACCTTCATTAGTGATAGCCTTACCATTGTAACTGTTATTCCTATAATATTAAATAAATATTAGATGGTTAACTAGCTTTACGCGCCTTTATATTAAATGCAAGTTAGTCTGCTGCTTTTATTTGGATTTTTCAGTTTTCTAGGTTTATATTTTATGCAAAATAACACGTACAAATTGATACTATATCACATACGTTTTATCATTTGCGTTTTGTTATACAATGTGAGTAGGGCCTCAATCTATTAAGAACCCTGATTAACTGTTTCAGTCGTTCTGAAGATGAGATTTGCGTTACCCTTAGCGTGTCAGGTAAGATGATCATGTGTTATTATAGGTTTTTAATATAACAATCTCTTATCCCTGACTGTTCTGGGCCAATATTCCCGAAACTTGCTCATCTAAAATATCATGCTCAAGCTCAAAATTAATATATTTGTTTTAGCTGTAACTTTTTTCAGTGATTGTTTTTCTTCCCGAAACTATCAGGACATTTGTAATTGATGATTAACTTAATTTGTGTAAAGTTTCAGGTCATTCCATGACCGTTAAGTAAGATTTTAAAAAAATGTATAGCTGAGATTGTGCTGAGATTTCGACTCAAAAGTTTGGAGAACATGTGGCCAGGTCATTAAGCAGAGTCATGTTGAAGGAGCCATACTCACATCATCTTCTGGAAATTCATTCTTTGCAATTCTAGTAACAACACGAATGGACCGGATCAAGATATACTCAACATATAGGGACATAGATGAAACATAATTATGAGCGTTGCATTCTTGTTTAAAGATATTAAAAATGCTAGATAAGGATGTGATTTTCAACAGAAGTGTGTTATTTTATTATTTCTAAGCGAAATATCAAAATTACCTCCCATAAATTACAAACATCTTATTTCATTATACGAACGTATTGCTTTGAGCAAATTTAATGTTTTCATTCTGTTGTTGTTTAAAACCGCTGAAATTTGTTCACAAACGATTACAAACTTTATTTCAGATTTCGTAATTTTAAAATTACCTCCCTTTTCATTAAAATGCGAACAATTTTCAATAACCTATAAAAGTATGTTCCCCCTCACATTTGCTTGATTATTATCACAAACTTTGTTTACAAATGACTTTGTAGTAT
The DNA here is from genome assembly GCA_037043455.1 of Cyrtodaria siliqua. Lineage (NCBI taxonomy): Eukaryota > Metazoa > Mollusca > Bivalvia > Adapedonta > Hiatellidae > Cyrtodaria > Cyrtodaria siliqua. The sequence continues at coordinate 7,697 of JAWPHD010000963.1, forward strand.
TAGAATTTGTTATAGGTATGCCACTTTATTATTGACTCCGAACATACAGGGCTTTAATTGTATCTCTTCTATGGAACTGACATGTATTTTATGAGCTAAATTTATTTTGCTCAGTATATATGTGTTTGCATATTTTAAAACAGGTAAGACTATTTCACTTATGCACTTTTATTTTAAATGTATGTTTTCAAGTTATTGATACAAATAACGCTCGAGGGCATGTATTTGCTGAACTAGAGTTATTTGCAGAAATCTAGCCGTTCGAGTTGGCTACTACCGTACATTTCGCTCATGATAAAATGAAGCTAGTGAGCTGCCCACTACACTTAATTATACAGCGTTATCAATGTGCCATGTTTTAGTGCCTCTCTATCATTTCAGGCGGACCAATGCAACTCGTAGATCAGGTATGGTATACATATTGTTACACGAATTGTATAAAGAGGGTAAGAGAAATACAGTTCTTTTCTAATATCCCATAATGCAATGTTAAGAAGGCTGAAAATATCGGACAGGGAAAGCAGCATTCAAGGACGACAGTCAACCACAAAACACAAAAACAAACACGCAAACAGACAATCGAAAAGGCAAAAGTAATAAAAAATGCAAATGACATCACAAACACAATAGGGCTTAGTTTACATGTCGGAAGTCAGTTGACGTTAAACCGTGGTAGTTCATCAGGCGTTCGTCTTCGTCTGTTTTAAAGATATACATTTAAAAGATAGACTTCTGCTTTAAAACACCCTTGACGGATGTCAATACAATTTTCTTATGTGGGTCCCTTGAAGATATATGTGTTTCGTTCCCACTCAAAGAACAAGATTGCTGTTGTTAAAATTGACCAAAATAAGGAAATATCATGTTTCAAGATTAACGATGTCTTCTGCAATACCAGTTAATATAGATCATTTGTGTTTAACCTACTTTTCAAACCAACCAGATCGACAAGATTTTAAAATTTTGTATAAATTTAACTAAAACTCAGATTATGTTTGTATTTTATTAAGTTCGATCACTATGTTATCTAGTGCTCAACGCGCATTGCGCATGCGCCATAATTTAATGGTACACTGCGCTCGCGGGAATGTTCATTTGCCTTGCCATCGTTCATTGAATTGTTGAAAAATAGGTTAACCACTAAGTAAGTTACTGTTTTTTAAGTAGATTTTTAACAAAAGAAAAACATAATATTCGCTCCCTACAGTCGCTACATTTTGGTTTTCTATTTAGTTAAAACTCCACTTAATAAACACTAACTAATACTGAGTATGATAACTCGGTTTGAAGTCAATACACGTTTTAATTACAAGCGCGTTTATTTCAAAATACAATTAACTTAATATTATTTGTTTATTCAGACGAAGCCACATTATCTGGATCCGACTTTCAACCCAGATTCTACGATAATTTGCAGGGCAGGAAAATCATGTCATTTTGACATACACTTCACTCGCGGAGATACCTTTGGTTTTACGGGTAAATGGTAAGTTGAACTAAAAAATGTGACTACATTGTAATGAACGGTTGATTTTTTTCCATTTTAATTAGGTTTACACATAGTAGTACAATGTTAACACGTGTTAATCGGTTTAATCAACCCAGTGTCTGTAATCTGCCACCTGTTAAAGTTGTTTAAATATTTGTGAAGAGATTATCTGAGTTGGGATGGACATGTTATAATGAGTTACTACATTGCCTGTGTTGGGCTGTGTTGGGGGTACTTAAACTTTATAATTGTATTTCTTGATATGCACATTTTATGTTTCGTAGAAATTTAATAAATGCAATTCACACATATTAAAATACATGTACACATATTAAAACCAGCGCATACGAATTTAGATCGGCTTTTTATTTCTTCCATACCATATATTCTTAATTAAATATTGAGAGAATCATTGCAAACGTTTGAAATACCTTTCAAGTATATACATGTATTAGAAAGTAGTTTAAATATGTAGTTAATTATAATTGATACAAATATTTACCTGCATAAAATACAAGCGATGAAACTATATTTGTTCTAACATTGCCATTTGTATAGCCCAAGTTTGTCCGATACAAGCACCAATGGTGTTGGTGATGTATACCTTTTCGCTCCTGTCCTGAATGCGGCCGATTGCAGAAGTGACGTGTCATACACAGCACCAGCGGCCAGAGATGGTACAACACAGATACTTTGCGTACAAGTTGAATTACCGGGGTAAGCAATATACATATTTTAACTTTGCTTTTTTAAGATGTGCATACATGCGTTTTACTTTCCTTATATATCTAAAGTTAAGCTCGTAATTAGATAAAAGCGATATCCTCATACTCGTACTACAATTGCTACAGGTTAACCTTTGGGAAGGGCTGTGACTCACGTTGTTAGAAGGTGTGGCTTAACCCGTTTGCATATTATATGGCAATAAAATATATTTAAATCACAGGTTTAACAAGTCCACGATACCGACATGGCTATACCGCTGTGCTTATGTTTATCTTGAAATTGTTTCATATATTCATTTTACAAACTTAAATGCTTAATATTTTTATGCAGATGTATCTTGTTTTAAATGTATTAAAGTAGTAGAAGTGTTGTTATTATACTAGTCGTACATGTATTTGTATTTAAACTATTATTATTACAGGAAGAAAGGTGAAAATCGGTGTTTTAATATAAAGGTTGTTTCCAACATTTCAACAGAAGGTACACTTTGTTTATTCACAGTTTGTATTACAATCATGCATAACATGGTACGTACAGTATGTATATATTCTAAGTTTGTTTTTCCAAGGTCAGAACATCGTGTTCATCAGCATTCATGAAGGAATTTATTTTTCATGTATGGAAGCAATTAAAAGTATGACCTCTGTCTAAAGCCTGAGAGGACTGTAGCGTTTGATGTTTGTTGCCAATCGTGTGTCCTTGTGTGTTTAGTTCTAAGGTTTATAGTCCCTCCATCTTATAACCAATATGACGTCCTAAAAGTATAGGTACAATAGAGTCTGAACTTTTATAAACGAATGTCCTTGTCGTGGCCTTGAATTTTAATCTGTTGTTGTCTGGATTCTGCCATGTCACTGAGTTATTGTTTTTTGGTTTTATATGCCTTTGCTTTTTATATTCATGTTAACATGAGCATCCATGTGTTATAATTATATTGCTTATTAATGCTGATTAGTTTGTTAGAGGATATAGCCTGTAGGGATTTTACACTTTCCCTTTGTATTGGGATGACAATAGGGTAAAAGTGAGATTTTGTTCACCCTGGAACCTGGTTTAAACCACTGACTTTAAAAGGCCGTAGTCTTGTTGTCAAACCTTTTATGTTTGTGATGTTATATACATTGCCTTTTTTATCCATGTAATTGTTTTTTGTTTCGATGCGTGTTTCGTTGTTGACTGTGGTCCTTAAATGCTACATTTCCCGTTCGACCTTTATATTAACTTTTATCCTACCGACATTTCAATGGAAAGAAGAAAGTGTCTATTGTATGTCATAAAATGATACTTCTAAGAAGAAATAAAGGGTTTATTTTATGTCAAAAGGATATATATTTATGATCGTAGAAGAGTCCATTTCATTTTGTCATCTCTATAAAGAAGGATAAAAATATCGGACAGGGAAAGCAGCATTCAAGGACGACAGTCAACCACAAAACACAAAAACAAACACGCAAACAGACAAACGAAAAGGCAAAAGTAATAAAAAATGCAAACGACATCACAAACACAAAAGTGTTGACAATAGGGCTACCGCCTTGGAACGGTCAGTGGCAAAGTAGGCCACTGTTTTTTTTATAGGCACTGGGACAGAAATATTCCATTTTATATAAATAACTGACTTCTTTCTTGATCAATGTAGGAAGAGTCGATTTTATATCAAAACTGATCTGTTATAATTGTAAATGTATTTCAGTGGCTTCAACAGTTAGTCTAGGAGGATTCTGTTTAAGTGTAGAGTCAGTTTTACCAAGCAAATATTGTTTTACGGAGAATTCCTTATGTACGGACACTGGAGCAGGGCGCAAATGTATGTGCAAGAGTACCTATTACGAGTGTGGTTTCACCTGTGTGTTAAGTAAGTTTAAATTTAATATTTGGATTTTATATTCAGGCCAACAGCTAAAATCATATGGCGACTTTTCAGCTTCCATTGATGGCGGAAGACCCCAGGTGCTCCTCTGCGCAATTTTCGTGAACAGGTGGGCACCTGGGTAGAACCACCGACGTTCCGCAAGCCAGTTGGATAGCTTTGTCACATATAGATTCTTATTACCATGAGGCCTCGAACCCATAGCGATGAAGGCCAAGTGCTTTCAAGTCAATGACTCTAACCATTCGGCCACGGATGCCCAGGTAAGTCACAACTAAATTCTAAATTCTGATTGAACCAAAAATGAGAAAATTGCCGTGGAAATATCATTCATTGTGGAAGCTGCTATTAATACATATCGGTACGTTATATTTAGGATTGATTGTGTATTACAGCCGCAGTTATGTTGATCTGCCTATATCGTCGTCTATTTTAGAGTTTTTTTAATTTTTTTTTTTTTTTTAATTTTCAACCACCAATTTGGTGATCAATTTATTCTCCCCGTCATTGGTGCATGAGGGTCGGGAAGGGCCATTCCCCGATGCACCTTACACTATTGCATACATTTATTTATGAACAATACAAAACAATAACAGAAGTGTTAAATTTGCATTTACATAAGAGAGTTGTTTACTGGGGGAATTTTCCTTTCTACCAATTCGTCAGGTTATGGGTAAGATTTGTTTTTTTAATAATTTTAGTTGGTTGCGACGGAGTCGTAACCGTATTAATGTTAAATACATCGTTTACATATTTTAGAATTTTTAATTCAACCAATATACTTCAAATTCTGGAGGCGGATATACATGTCTATTTGAGCATAACTTTGTAGAAGAGATCGGCCGGTTTATACAAAATACAAATCTGAAACTGTTAATGTATTCCAGATTCAACGGTCACTCTAGGAGGCACATGTCCTAGTGTAGAATCAGAAAATACAAGCATATATTGTGTGACCACTGATGCTTTATGTAGCAACACGGGATCTGGACCCAAATGTCAGTGCAAGGATACACATTTTGAGAGTGCATCCACGTGCGTACAAAGTAAGTATGAGAGTGTGCCCGTCTGTGTATAAGGTAAGTATGAGAGTGTGCCCGTCTGTGTATAAGGTAAGTATGAGAGTGTGCCCGTCTGTGTATAAGGTAAGTATGAGAGTGTGCCCGTCTGTGTATAAGGTAAGTATGAGAGTGTGCCCGTCTGTGTATAAGGTAAGTATGAGAGTGTGCCCGTCTGTGTATAAGGTAAGTATGAGAGTGTGCCCGTCTGTGTATAAGGTAAGTATGAGAGTGTGCCCGTCTGTGTATAAGGGAAGTATGAGAGTGGGCCCGTCTGTGTATAAGGTAAGCATGAGAGTGTGCCCGTCTGTGTATAAGGTAAGTATGAGAGTGTGCCCGTCTGTGTATAAGGTAAGTATGAGAGTGTGCCCGTCTGTGTATAAGGTAAGTATGAGAGTGTGCCCGTCTGTGTATAAGGTAAGTATGAGAGTGTGCCCGTCTGTGTATAAGGTAAGTATGAGAGTGTGCCCGTCTGTGTATAAGGGAAGTATGAGAGTGGGCCCGTCTGTGTATAAGGTAAGCATGAGAGTGTGCCCGTCTGTGTATAAGGTAAGTATGAGAGTGTGCCCGTCTGTGTATAAGGTAAGTATGAGAGTGTGCCCGTCTGTGTATAAGGTAAGTATGAGAGTGTGCCCGTCTGTGTATAAGGTAAGTATGAGAGTGTGCCCGTCTGTGTATAAGGTAAGTATGAGAGTGTGCCCGTCTGTGTATAAGGTAAGTAACGGATCAATGCCGAGTATGTCTGCACAAAATAAACAGGCAGCTATTATCAAAACTTCTCTTTAGCGGCAACTGCTGTGGTTGTTCAGTACAATTCTGTATACATCCTGAGATGTTTCTGATTACATATTTTTGTTTTATATGTTTACAACAACATATACGTTAACCCTTTGCTAATTTCTGTGGATGTAGACTTTATTGTTAGATATTCCCTTTTGATGTGATGTATTTTTAATTCGTTCTTAGTAAAATGATAGCCTACTACTATGCCATTGCGTTTGGGTTCTCTATGGTTTATGTAGGACCATTGTTCTCATTTTCGTCGGAACCAACGTTTCATTGCTTACGTCAACACTCCATTTATCGCCCGTGGGTTACATCGTAGAAATATCCTCGTTTTCGATAAATATGCATGAGTTGCAGTATCCAATCAATGCTCGTCAACAATAGTTAGTTTAGAAATACACACACACACACACACATGGAACATACGTGTATCGTGTTTATCCGGCCATAGAATTGGCAGCACACTCTTTTTCCACATCCAGTTCGAGTCATTAAAAAAATGCATGGCCTTTCAAAAGATGATTTAGTATATCTTCCTGAAAAGTTTTAGTGTTACTGTAGCCGAAGTCCTATGGAACAGCGAACTTAATTGGATGCCGTTTTGATACAGAATTGTAAGTTAATTTCGCCTCATGAATTGTTCATGAATGCGAAAATTTCTACCGAGCTGACCCACGAGTGATGAATGGAGTGATAACATAAATAATCAAACGTGGGTTCCGACGGCATTATCAAAATGCATTTTCAATAGGTCGTTGAATGTTATCAGTGGAATTGGAGTATTTAAAACGATGTGGTGTCCTGAGGGAATGATTGACACCATTTTTAAAAAAATATTTTTCAAATGTAAAAGATATAAATGGTGACATTTATATTATGTATACGAGCAGTAACATTGACAATATTCCAGAGTCAACAATCACCATAGGAGACTCCTGTCCTAATGTAGAATCAACAATTAGAAGCATATATTGTGATACAAGTGATGCTCTGTGTAGGGACACTGGATCTGGACCCAAATGTCTGTGCAAGTATACACATTTTGAGAGTGGTTCCACGTGTGTACAAAGTAAGTACACACAACATGTGTTTACAGTACAAAAATAATATTGCATCAAACTTTAATACGGTAGCTGTTATCGAAATGAATATTGCTAAATAAACCGTTGAATATTCTGCGTTGGGCCCATACTTAGTGTGTTTAAAACACCGTCAATGTGTATGTATGTATACACTGCCAACATTATGAATAAACAGTAAGTATTTATTTCCAAATGTATCAAGTAGAAAGCGTGAGAGAGTTTTATAAAATTACTGTTAATATAATTTGGCGTTGGGCCCATACTTAATGTTGTTAAAACACCGTCATTTCGTATGTATGTATCCACTGCCAACATTATGAATAAACAGTTAATATTTATTCAAATGTATCAAATAGAAAGCGTGAGAGAGTTTTATACAATAACTGTTAATATATTCCAGAGACATCCGTTACATTAGGAGGCTCCTGTCCTAATTTTGAATCAATCGGTACAAGCATATATTGTGCTACCACTGACGCTCTATGTAGAAACACTGGATCTGGGCTCAAATGTCAGTGCAAGGATACACATTTTGAGAGTGGGTCCGTTTGTATACGAAGTAAGTAACACAGAAGTAGGTATAACAATCGAACAGTAAACCTAGCATACACAGAACACAGTGAACCAAAATACGCATTAAGACAAACAACAATTACAATGTTAATACGAAGCAAGACATGTGACATCACAAACACAAACACATATATATATATATACAGTAGAGAAAATCATACATTGAACAGAACACCTTTCACAAACACTGAATCCAGAAAGGATACCAAAATGAGAGAGAAATTTTGTTAAAATATAATGAGGAAAGTATCATTTACAGTGCTATAAACAAATAAAAAAACGTTTAGCTAGCGTGTATACTAGCCAAAATAGATACTCGAACGCTTTCGGCTTTTCGCCTTCTTAAGGAGTACAGGAGTACAAAGACATACTACATTTACAAAAAAATCATCTAAATAATCATTGTAATGAAAACAAATCTAGAAAAAAATGTACAAATGAACACACATATATATATATATATATATAAAGCCGAGACACCCACAATGCAAGTACTCAATGACTTTGCAGAGTCCAGAACGACAAGAGAACAAATCATTAAGAGTTCGACAAGAAAATACTAAGAATAAACACGCTTTTTGATCACAATTTATTACGATATAGATCTATCATCAAACGCATTTCTGCAAACTAATCATTGAGTGTTCTGGACAGGATCGTAATGATTCACGCATAGTTCTGTCAATGGTGAATTTTTGAACATTGAAACAGTAAATGTTATGTAAAGATATGTAACTGTTAATATATTCTAGAGTTAACAGTCAATCTAGGAAGCTCCTGTCCTAATGTGGAATCAGCCACTACAAGCACGTATTGTGCAGCCACTGATGCTATATGTAGGGATACTGGATCTGGGCATAGCTGTCAATGCAAGAATACATATTTTGAGAGTGGATCATCTTGTGAACAAAGTAAGTAACATATCACTGTTAAGTGTAATAAAACAAAACTCTAACAGTATCATTTATGTGCTATACATACATTTATAAATATATCGAACTATTTCAGAATCAACAGTTAATATATGAAGCCCCTGTCCGAAGGTTGATTCAACAAATACAAGCATACTTATACTGTATTTCAGAGTCAACAGTGAATCTGGGAAGCCCCTGCCCTAGTGTTGAATCAACCAAAACAAGCATATATTGTGCTTCTGCTGATGCTCTGTGTAGTAATGACTCGGGAGCTGGACATAAATGTCTGTGCAAGGATACGCATTTTGAGAGTGGATCCGCGTGTTTACAAAGTAAGTAAACATGTTTTTTGCTAAAGTCAAGTTTAGAACCGGTTTAAACCCCCAGTGGCCTTTGTTGTCACTGACCGTTCAAAGGCGGTAGCCCTATTGTCAACCCTTTTGTGTTTGTGATGTCGTTTGCATTTTTTATTACTTTTGCCTTCTCGTTTGTATGTTTGCGTGTTTGTTTTTGTGTTTTTTGGTTGACTGTCATCCTTGAATGCTGCTTTTCCTGCCCGATATTTTTATCTTTCTTTATTCAGCATCGATTAATTTGGCACACTCAGTTAATATGATATGGCCATATTCGAGTTTCCGTGTTATGGATACGTTTTGCCATTTTTAATATCTCTGACAGCTCATGTTGATAATGTGACAATGCTTTGTCCATGACATTAGTATCATCCACTCCATTACAAATAAAGGCATGTTGTTCAATCTTTGTTGTTCAATTGATTTATTTTGCATGGTAGAATTCGTGCTTTATATTTCATATACATATGCCATCCTGAGCATTAGGCCTGTGATCAATGTCCTCAGGCATCGTTTTATAATTTAGAAAATGTCAATTTTATGCCATAAACATGCATATAACATGTATAACGTTGCATATATTCCAGAGTCAACTGTTAATCTAGGAAGCCCATGTCCTTATGTTGAATCGGCCATTACCAGCACATATTGTGCTGCCACTGACTCTCTATGTAGGGACACTGGATCTGGGCGCAAATGTATGTGCAGGGATACACATTTTGCGAATGGATCCACTTGTGTACAAAGTAAATAATGCAACATATTTTACAGATTTTATGGTATTCATTATATTGTTTTAATTCATATTCTAACGCAAATTGAAATCTCGGGAAGCCTTTCTAAAAATCTCCACTTTCTCGGAAATGTTTTCTAAAATAATAACTACTTTGTTTATTATTCGTGTTCTCTCTCAGAAGCAACAACATCTTAGCTAAAGGTAAATGATATATTCGAGAATTAAAGTCGGTTTGATTATAAGAAAACAAAACATGCATGCGTCTATAAAGTGTTTTCCTTTTCGTCAACTGTTGTATAGTCTAGATCATCACATGTTTACCCTGTCGACAATGCAGATAATGTTAATGTAAGCTGTATTGCCCAATTATTGATTAAACAATCAATATAGAGTATGTATTTTTGGATAAAAGATAATTTAAAACTCTTACATTTTGAATGCTTCTTTCCCTGTTTGATTTTTATATCTATATTTATTTGTTGTTTCAGAATGTGACGTTAAAGCAGGTAAAAGCTATTTGTTCAACCTCTTCAACTTGAAGAATATGTTTTATAAGTATGGCTACCTAAGATTATTTATGATAATACAATTATTTATTATTAAATGAGTATGAGCGACCTTTGGAAACGGCCAAACACGACACATACGAAATATTTCAGTCTCGGTTTGATTGAGCGGTAGTGAAATATGCTAGATACCGCTCACGCCCTCTAGCACCGGTTTGAGCAGAACTCAATATTCATAAGATCAATAGTTCTTAATTTTAACCGTACATGATTAATAAACAAACATACAAACTAAAACGATGATAAGTAATAATAACAACAATGTTGATAAGAATGTGCCTAAACAGAACACAAAGTTAAAATCATTTTCAGTATGTAAATATATATAACAATAAACTGCTCGGGTAAAGTAACATATGTTTCATGGTTATATTATGAAATATTATTTCCACTTCAGTATGCATTGATTATCTTTTCATCCTTTTCAGCCAGTGATATCGCCGTAAGTATACTATCTCGATCCAAACAGATGCTTTTTTAATTGTGTTGTTAAATATATTATTTCTCTGTAATTAAAGAGTGAAAGAGGATCAGCAGTCTTATTATTATATAACATATGTCGTCATATAGGCCCACCCCAAATATATGTGTCACATTACGTGGTCCGAGTATTAACTTTCCCCATCCAACCCCTTCTCCAAGAAGTGAAATCGGGGTTGGCTGAAGTATGAAATAAAACGTTAATTTCGGCTTAAAACATTGCATATTGTAACATTAAAACATTGAATACGTAATTTTAAACAGGTTATCGCATTTTTTAATAAAAATATGGTTTAAACGTGTTTTATTGTCAAAATATCCGTTATAAAATCCTGCAAATATAAGCTTTCCAATCGCTTAATGGAGTTAAGGCTGGTCCACGTAATGACAACATCTAATAATAAACATTTCGAACAGCTATCTCAGTCTGAAATATTTGATCATCATTTTATATGAGTAAAAGTAGATAAAAAAGTTAAACAAGAACATTGTCAACCAAAACCAAAAAACGCACGACAATTACAAGGCAAAAACCAAAAGTATGCCTCACCTCAGACATAAACAGGTATGCGTCACCTCAGAGATAAACATGTATGCGTCACCTCAGACATAAACAGGTATACGTCACCTCAGATATAAACAGGTATGTGTCACCTCAGACATAAACAGGTATGCGTCACCTCAGACATAAACAGGTATGCGTCACCCCCCGACATAAACAGGTATGCGTCACCTCAGACATAAACAGGTATGCGTCACCTCAGACATAAACAGGTATGCGTCACCTCAGACATAAACAGGTATACGTCACCTAAGACATAAACAGGTATGCGTCACCTCAGACATAAACAGGTATGCGTCACCTCAGACATAAACAGGTATGCGTCACCTCAGACATAAACAGGTTGACGATAGGGGTATTGTCTTGGAACGGTTTGTCGCAAAAAGGGTGCACCAAACCGCACTCTTATCTTACTGTCATTCCCACTCTGTTATTTAAAAAACTAGGCAGCAATTATATGCAATGTATAACACACATGATCATGCATATTCGAATATAAAACAACAAAGACATAGAAAGCCACAAAGCAAGTACTTGATGAATTGGCAGAAGCCAAAGCAACACAAGAATACACCATTAAAGGCACGACTAGACAAGAGTTTAGACAAACATCAAACGTTACGTTACCAGTAAGACTGTTTCAATAGTCAGTGTGTGAATATCTTTAAATTGTGTTCTTCTTCCACACTAGTATGTCTAACATAGTTTTTGTTATGCATTTTATCATTGTGTTAATGTTAGCATACTACTTTAGAGGTATGTATACGTTTCAATGTCTTTTAATGAGTTCAAGTTATGAGTTCAAACCAAGATGATTGTTTTATGTATAGTGGAATACACATTTAACTTTACGAAATAATGAGTGTTGGATATATAGGCAAGTTAGGTTTTAGCTAATATGTCTCCATACACACCAATTATATCATCGAGCAAACAGAATAATGATCTATTTTAAACCAAAAACAGCATATGTAATTTAATAAACGTTATTTTATGTGTAACAAATCTGAATTTCAGCGGAAAAGTGTTGCTGCAGGGTTTGCCAGTTGTTATTGCAATGTTTATGGCAAGAAGGTCCAGATCATACGTAAGCGGCCCGTTGTAAAGACGGCACAATTAGCAAAGGTGACTGGTTACGGGGCAACAGGCATGACAGGACTATTGGCGTTAGTAGTAGGCATCTACAAATTTGCCACAAAAGAGAGGAACACTGAAAAAGAAACCGAAGAGGAAGAGGAAGAGCCAGCAAGAAAGAAAACCATCCAAAAACCAGAAGACCATAACACAGCCGCCAAAAATCTGTCTTTTTAAAATTCGCATCGCTTCCTTTAAAGATCTCCGGCCATGTTTTGTTTCATGAACATGTTTATTTAAATCGAAATCAATACACAACAATATATATTTACAATTCACACATTGCAATATCTGTGAAAAGCGAGAATAATATTTTATTTGATGGCGTAGAAAACATTGAACAGGTAAATTAATCCACAGGAAAATGTATTTATCAATTATCTGGAAATAGTTGTGCAGCTATACAATTAAGATTTACCTCATTTCCCCGTGCAGTCACGCAGTGGTAAAAGTAGTATCTACGTCATGCAAAAAATTCCTATTTTTACATACAACTTCGTAGCGGATTTCACTATATGTTTCTCTCCGAGACTACCAAGAAATGGTCATATGATGTTTAAGAGTTAAATTTGTTAATATATAATACTACAAAAAGGGTGGCCATTCATCTTTAAATTGTTTGGACAGTTTTTAAATACGAACGCTTATTTATGTTTTACAATTGTTGTCTTGTTAAAGAGCGTTTTACGAGTATGTTCGAAACAGTTTAGACGAGAGAAATGACTTGGCGAAATTGCAAAAATACATACACTATTGTCATTATTTTTTCAGAACTTAAACTTCATAAAGCAGCATCAATTGTAAGCTCGTTTTAATTGAAGGAATTATTATGATAGGTTCTCAACAACTGTATACAGTATTTATTAAAATGTGTTGATATTAAAACATATGGCAAACACATTGTTTCACTTTTTAGTATAATTTGTAATCATATAATAAAAGCAGTTTCTTAATGCCGTGTACCACACATAAATTTGTTGTGTCTTGGAGATAAAATTATAAAAGATATGAACACCCTAGAACCTGGTTTATATATGAACACCCTAGAACCTGGTTTATATATGAACACCCTAGAACCTGGTTTATATATGAACACCCTAGAACCTGGTTTATATATGAACACCCTAGAACCTGGTTTATATATGAACACCCTAGAACCTGGTTTATATATGAACACCCTAGAACCTGGTTTATATATGAACACCCTAGAACCTGGTTTATATATGAACACCCTAGAACCTGGTTTATATATGAACACCCTAGAACCTGGTTTATATATGAACACCCTAGAACCTGGTTTATATATGAACACCCTAGAACCTGGTTTATATATGAACACCCTAGAACCTGGTTTATATATGAACACCCTAGAACCTGGTTTATATATGAACACCCTAGAACCTGGTTTATATATGAACACCCTAGAACCTGGTTTATATATGAACACCCTAGAACCTGGTTTATATATGAACACCCTAGAACCTGGTTTATATATGAACACCCTAGAACCTGGTTTATATATGAACACCCTAGAACCTGGTTTATATATGAACACCCTAGAACCTGGTTTATATGAACACCCTAGAACCTGGTTTATATATGAACACCCTAGAACCTGGTTTATATGAACACCCTAGAACCTGGTTTAAACCCACAACGGCCTTTTACCACTGCCAGCTCTATTGTCAACTTATTTGTGTGATGTCGAATGCCTTGCTTATTAAAATTGTAAATTCTTGTTTGTTCGACTTTCATACATACTTTTAGTGATTATACATGTAACAACATTGAGTCTGTTCATAAGAGGTAATTTAAGGTGAAAGACCTTTCAAGCCCCGTTACACTGACCTAAGCGGTATTCTAGTTTAAAGTCCCAACGATTAGGTCTGATGAGCCAGTAAGTAATTATAAAAACTGAAAAGTGGATCCATTGGAAGCAACACACATACACAAAAGGGAAAAGTAGCAGACTCGGTGTTATTGAGTCTTATCATGAGATGTATTATAAGATGCAAAACCCCGCATAAGCAGTATTCTACTTTAAAAAAAGGGTAAAAATATCGGACAGGAGAAGCAGCATTCAAGGACGACAGTCAACCACAAAACACAAAAACAAACACGCAAACAGACAAACGAAAAGACAAAAGTAATAAAAAATGCAAACGACATCACAAACACAAATAGGGCTACCGCCTTGGAACGGTCAGTGGCAAAGTAGGCCACTGGGGTTTTAAACCGGTTCTAGGGTGCACCAAACCTCACACTTACCCTACTGTCATCCCATTAAAACCGCATATATTGAGCTTGATGATCCCAAACGACCAGTAAGAAATACCGCTACTGATTGTAGTCGGGGCGAAACAAAGCAAATTCTCAAGGACTTGGCAGAAGCCAGAGCAACAGGAGAACAAACCATGGTGGGTACGACAAGTCTTAACGTCTTAACGCCTGTATCTCATGTCCTATTGTTAACTTGTTAACTATTGACATATTTTAGCACGATTTCATATTAATTGCACACTTTAATGTTTCCTTCATGCTAGTACATATAGGACACAACCTTCAGTATTGCATTTTATTGGTTGACTATTTTATTATGCCTTCCTCTTTTAAACGTTTGATAACCGGAGAGAAGGTCATCGTTTGAACTTCTTCTTTCAGGTCGGTGTATATAGGAAAACTTGTCTTTATAGTAACCGTTAAAATTAATGGATTGCGGAAATCGAAGGGGCATTTCCGGTGTTTGGCGTCGTACGTAAAAGACCGAAGCAATATACGTCGTCATCATATGAGACACACGGCAGCAAAAATAATATATATATTTTTATATGATCTTTTTAGTTGAATTTATTCATTTTATAAAACTAATAGAATGCTTGTCACAGTTTCGCACCATATAATTTGATCCAACGAGCTGCAAATGCAATAAAAGCAGGCACTTAGGAAACATCCTATCAATGTATTCGTCAATATTTACACTGCATCTGCATTTGTCTTAAATGAAACTATGAACCGTTGCATATCATTTGATTCATTGATATAAATATATTGCCACTAGGGCGTGGCTTCAATAAAATATACCTTCTTTGTTCTGCACACATTTTGTTATAACATCACAGTATTCAATCACATATTGCGGATTTTAATTGTGAACAAAACCAAAAAAACATACAGTCAGTCAGTCATTATGAACATCGCCGTCCCAACAGTAATTCAGAATGCCCATTTGGGAACTTCTAACCACGGCATATGATTTTCATACCCAATGAACGATCAAAATATCGAATTCAGGCCTTAACCAAACATAGCTTCGTAAACAAAATACATCCAAATCGCATTCAGTCCCTTTAAACTAGTAAACATATTTTATTAATCACACTTAATAGACTTCTAGACACCAATCTCATTAAAATCAGACCCTTTATCACGCTACGATACTCTACACTACTAAGGATCTGACAACACTGTCTTGGAGGTCACTTCAGCTTGACAAATCTATGCTCGGTACTGCTTCACTGCGCTTGTCGCTTTTCAGTCAAACTTGGTGGAGCTGTCTACGCTCGATATTGAAAGGGACACTGTCCGTAACTTTTAGCTTAAAAACACAAAACAATTGTGTTGACATACATAATACACCAACCATTATTGAATATTTACTGAAAAAAACAAAATTCAATAGCGGTACAAAAATGTATCGCTTCGTAGGGTTGAACCCACACTGAAATTTTACACTCGCAGAAGATCGCAATAGCCGACTTGAGCCCGCTACTTATATTTAGTTATCGGTGGTACATTTTCAATTTCTTTTGTTTTCTTACATAATTTTTGATTCGGTGGTTCCACTACTCCGTCCGATAATAGGCTCTGGGTATTGTTTAACCACTCATAGGATATGTTGTCTGCTTTTTAATTTAGTCTTTTGGCTGCTACTTGTGATACGCAGGTTTCATAACCGCTGTTCCCAACTAAATTCCATTATGTGTATTTCGCTCTTCGGGGCATTTAATTTTATTAGATACTGTGACCATACCCCGTACGACATGGGGTAGTAGTGCACTCCATGTCCACCGCCATATGCATGCCATCTTCTGGATGGTTAAATTTGTGTTCTATTGATTTTATGAGTTTTGCTCAACCCGAGACTAGAGGGCGTGAGCGGTAGCTAGCATAATTTCACTACCGCCCATGAACAGTCTCAATCAAACCGAGACTGCAATATTTCGTATGTGTCGTGATCGGCCATTCCTATATGTCCATTATCATACTCTTCTTTAAACAATACTGATAAAGGTGATCCTTTGGGAGCAACAAACACAATTAAGAGAATAAAGCAGCAGACTCGGTTTTATTGAGTGTTCATGAGAAGTAATGAAAGAAGCAACACCTCTCACGCCCCCTAGCACCGGCTTAAGCGGTATTCTACTTCAAAGCCACCTATATTGGGCTCGTTGGTCCCAAAGGACCAGTAAAAATAACACTACTGATTCGTATCACGGGGAGGCTGTTTACAACCGGCACACTGCACTAAACGAACGCTAGTGTGAATGTTAATAAATACTGATAAAGGTGATATTGCTGGGGTATGAAATAAAACCTTAATTTCGGCTTATAAGGTCCATTACCATACTTTTTTTATGTCCACCGCCATATGCATGCCATCTTCGGGATGGTTTAAATTTTGTACTATTGATTTTATGAATATTGAGTTCATGAGCGGTAGTGTAATGTGATAGCTACCGCTAACGCCCTCTAGCCCCGGGTTGAGCAGAACTCAATATTCATAAAAGGTCGCTTCACGGCACAAACAACACTACTGTGACAATAAAAGTAGATATAAATATCGAACAGGAAAGGAAGCATTCAAGGACCACAATAATAGAAAATGGATAATAACAACAACCATTGTGTATGCTTTCTAGTTTATTAGTTTCTACTAACAGAATGTACATGCAAAGGTATTATTTTATAAACAGTATGCATAATGCTACATACTTTGTGTCTGTGTGTAGGTTATAGCCTTCGACAGTGGAATCGTGTGTTGTCTTACTTTTTCTTTTACGTCATTTTGGTTTAATTATTATATTTCTGCACGTCTACATGGCGCCGATTCGCTAAAGTTAACAATTCTTCCCCCAAGACATACTTAGTCTTGGATTTATATGTACCAGTTCAACTTCCAAAGGTTTATTTTTTCTATATATAAAGCTGTAGAAGATTCGTTTGACATTCCAATGTTTTGAATTCACGTCTTGATAAATATGATACATCTCGAGGGTGTTAATGATCGAGCCCGATGGTAAATATGACAGTCCTATTCACACAAGGAAACTATAGCATGCATTTGATAAGTGTGCAATAAAATGCTAATATAGTATTTACTCTTAAGTATAACCCCTTTTAAGCTGCATATTCAATGTGCAGACATTATAACTCAAACGTGTCTAAATATTTTTCATCTGATTATTTTTCTTTGTATTTTCAACATAGATAGTCTAACACTACACAAATGAAGGGACTAATGAAAATATTAGGTTAATATAAAGTTTTATGTTACACATTTCAATATATTTCGTGTTCTGTATATTCATGAAAACAAATAAAAGTCGCACTAAAGATGAAAGACTCGTGGAAAAAGAGAAAACAACATTATACCGACATACGTATAGAGTTACGTAAAACATACACGATACACTAACACAAGTAAAGATAAAATACTACATTATGAAAATACAACAGAGCAATCTATGTTTTAAATGTAACAACTATAAAATATTTAGTTTAGTTTTATTTATTAAACGTTTCACACGTTCTCATAATGACAAACTTATACTAAATGTGTCTGAAAATGTTGTATCCGATACCTTAAACATACTTAAAGAAGGTGACACATCTTAAAGAGAATCATTATCTGTGTTAGTATACATTTAGTCAGTATTGATTGTACTTTTAACTATGCTGTTCACCACTTGATTTTGTTTCTTTTTCAAGGAAATAAGCTCCCAGCACTGAATTCCTACAACATTCGCCCTAGAACCTGGTTTAAACCCCCAGCGGCCTTTTTTTGCCACTGAGCGTTCCAAGGCGGTAGCCCTATTGTCAACCCTTTTGTGTTTGTGATGTATTATTTGACCTTTTATTCATCTTTAAATTTGTTCTTTGTTTCTGTGTGTGTTCGTGGTTGACTGTCGTCCTTGAATGCTGCTTTTCCTATTCGATTTTTGTTTCTATATTTAGTAATAGTTTAGTTAATACTGAATGTACTTTTAACTATGCTGTTCACTGCTTGTTTCTATTTCAAGGAAATAAGCTCCTAACACTGAATGTCTACAACATTCTACTTGATTATTGATATCTTGTTGTTTTAATTATACTATATATGAGTTTACCATAGTACAAATTACTAATTTCAAACAGCTGTATGCAGAATCGAAAACTTTCATTAACTGTTAATTAACTTGAACTAATTCTGGTTAACTATAAACACAAGGAGCATGTGGTATTTTAATGTTAAAACATATATTTAAACAAACACACGTTATATAAAACCATATTAAACAACTATCATGGTTAGTGTATTGTTTTGTACGACATACTCGTATCATTTTAGATTTAATTAGAAATATACGAAAGCCATGTGACGCTGTGATAGTTAAAACACGTGTTTTGTTCATAACAAACGAATTAATAACTGAAAAACATTATAAATGGTTAAGCAAGTTCGATGAAAATCAGTTTGTGAATATCTAATTCACAATTGTCTTGTGCGCCTATATTTTAAGTCGGAGTTATACATTGGTCAAAAAAACAACAACAACAAAAAAACATTAGGAATTTGTCAATCGTTTTGGACGCACTTAGTTATATGTTTTAACACCAAAACACAAACAATAGATATATAATGAAAAGGAAAAAGAAACGCGACAAGGGAATGTCCGCTATATATTGTATATACTGCACACTTCCATATATATTCTAAGGAAATCCCGAGATGTTTTGTAAAACAAAAAAGTTGCAGTTAGTTAGAGAAAGGACACAACTGTGATGTTGTAGACGTTTTAATCACAGTACACGTTGTAACAATAAATTCATAAATGTTGAAATTCCTCTTTGAAAATTTGAGCCAGTTTAGTACTGTTTGCAAACTTTTGCATCCTTAGTTTGCGCCAAACACGTACTCTGTCAATAATGAAACATTGCAGGAATAATATTTGCTGCGTTACGTGTTGTTTTAGTCTTTTTTCCGAATCGAAAGATCTTACGTAGCCATGTACCATTCGATTAACAGCAGCATATTGTACATACAATATATAGCGGAAATTCCCGCTTCGCGTTTCTTATTCCTTTCAGTATATGATCATTGAAAAAAAAGGTTATTCATCCCTGTCTGAAAAAACAACACAACTGACAATACTAAGAACAGAAGCAGTTATTTTTACCAAAGTCAATTCTTTTTTATTGGATTGTCATAAGGTTCTTTTCCAAACGTCTAAAATTATTATAAAACACGGTTTAGTTGTAACAAGTTTTTGTAAAGCTATGATGTTTTATTATCTTTATTATCTTTAATATTAAAATTATACAAAATTTTCTCAAACAATATACATGTTGTCCCTTTTATAATATTGTATATTAAGCATATCTATTGAAAGTGTTAAATAACAAAATTCTTGAAAGAAATAAACCACTACATTAAAAGAAACTCTGTTAGTTATGATGCTATGCAATTTTTTTAAAACTCCAAATTTTTAACAACAATTTTGTTAACTTTTGGTTGTGGAGGTGGGTTTCTTCGTTGTGCTTCTTTCGCTACCGGTTTTTTGTCAGCCTGAGGACTTCTTGTGGCAAATACATATATGCCTATCACCAATGCCATTGCTCCGGTCGTTCCTGCTGCGCCGAAACCAGCCACCTTCGCTAACTGTTCCTTCGTTGGAACGGGCCGCTTACGTATGATTTGTACTTTCTTGCCTTTAACCATACAATAACAACTGGCAAACCCTGCAGAAACACTCTTCCGCTGAAGAAAAATGAAGTAACGTTTTAAAGAAAAGTTTGAATAAGATTATTGGTTATTTTATTTCAATCGATGTGTTTCTGTACGCTTGATGTTTGGAACCTAACTATGTACTAAGAATCGTACATGACGTTGTAATATAAGTAGAAATGATAAGAACAACTGATGCCCTCTGTACATCTTCTACAGTATTTTACCATTTATCACATAAATGAAACCAATAAGAAACATTATTATATACTTTCCAGTTAAATAGTGATTTTATGATTAAAATAAAACCTTATATTTTCATTGTTTATATTTAATTGTGAAAATATAATATATTTGAGTGAGTGAAAATAAAATGACGTCAGGCAACTGTTGACGTTGTTGAAGTTATTGATGTCATTGTTTTGGCGCATTATATTGTTTCGGCGCATTATATTTTGTCTGCATAAATGTCCAGGTTGTGAGTATATAATAAATAGAATATTTGTTGGTTTGTCGGGAATATAGGATTTATTTTCATCTCGAAGTGAGAAAACTCAAATATTTTCACTCGTTCAAAAGCACTCCTGAAAATATAAGTTTACTCACTTCTCGATAAAAATAAATCCTATATTCACTCAAAACAAACAAATATCCTCTATGTAGTCAAAATACATTGAACCAAAGAACATATATCCAGTATTACAATATTATACTTACGGCATTAACACTTGCTGAAAAAGACGAAAAAGAAATACAAGTTAGTAATAGTGGAATCAATGTTTTATAACACAAATATATAACATGTGTTACTTTTCCCAATCTGATTAATGCTGCTTACATTTAATTTGAGAGTTTCCGATGAAGTTTAGGGGTATCTCCTTCTTATTGTCAATACTATTACTGTAATAATTTGGTGTTATTTAATTTTTGTTATAATCATCCCAAGCAGTAGCAAAGATAGTATATGTAGCAGCAGCTATACAATACATATAGTTAAACGATCGTGGCTGAAGAAATAGTGTTACCTGATTTCAAGTCACATTCTGAAACAAAAATAATAAAAGTGAAAAATTTACAACAAATTGGGAATATTTGACACCGATCTACAATGCATATGGTACATGTATGTATAACATATGATACATTTGAGTATTTCTAAATCTGACGACACAATTACCATACATATCGATATAAATCAACCCAGGAAACGCTTATTTTATTATAATTAAACTCAGAAGCAGTTCAAGAGAAAATAACTTTTAAAATGTCCCTAAATATGGTATATGCTTAGTAACGACATCGCTATCGTTGATGCTGGGCCGCCCAAAGACAAACACAAAAAGAGTATGAAATGAGAAATTTGGAAATCGCCAAACACGATAAATACAAAAAAACTCGGTTTGATGGAGACTGTTCTAAAACGGCTAACCCAAGGAACATTTTGACCAAATTTTAGTCCGAAGAATAGTTCTCGCCTCTAAATACCTCTATGCCGTTACCGCAATCTTGACTATCTGAAAAACCGAATGGCCTCACCCCGGTGTCACAGTTTTACATTAGTTATATATGATAACAACATCTTCTCTGAAGAAGAAGTTACATAAAGTTGGAATAGATCAATAGATCAATTTAAGGATAATGCAACTATCATTGTACAGATTTATCTGTTTAATAGCATGAATCTTGTTTATTTATCATGGTGGCTATATTGAATTGTGATCTTGTCTACCAAGATGATGATTTCTATTCTAAAATCCTCAACTCAATCGAACTAACCATACTACGGTTATAACTGTTTCTCGATTTAAATCTCTCTCTTAAAAAATGGAGCAAAGAGAGATGATTTTAATGTTGACCTACCCAACTTTATTGTGCAACATCGTTCTCAACTTATTCGTTTAACAAAAGTCTGTAGTCAAATTAGGTAAAACTATCGAACAGGAAATGTAGCTTTTACAGAAGACAGGCAATCAAATACACACACACCCAAAACAACAATCATATAGACATATAAAATACAGGGCAGCGATAGTATATTACGCAATGATGTAACAATTACATACTCGAGTCATTAACTGCTCATGTACTTATTTATGGAAATATAGATGCCATATTAAATGATGTATCAGTAGCGTGATGGCAATTAAAATTGACTTGCTTACTTTGTACACAATCGGATCCATTCGCAAGATGTGTATTCATGCACTGACATGTGGGTTCGGATTCATTGGCCGCACATACTGCATTAGCGGTAGCACAATATATGCTTGTAGTGGCTGATTCTACATTAGGGCAGCTTCCTCCTAACGTGATGGTTGGCTCTACAATATATTCACAGGTCAGAACATGATTTCTACACTACACTACAATTACAGGCGTAGAATAAATGAGAAAAACGGTCCTACAGAAATCATAGCATCCAAACACAACCGCTTATTTGATAAGATCCGCACTACACCACAAACAATCAAAAGTTAAATATACAATGACAAGGACAATACACAACGCAACGAGTGGTGAAGGCAGTGTTATCAACTTGGAACGGTCAGTAGGCAATAAATCGATGTTATGTGCACACAACCTCGCTAGTATCTTAGATACATATTACCCTATAACTTAAGGATTTGAGGAAAATTTCTCTCGTTATACCATACACAACATTATCAGCTGTGCAACCGCGAGCAGACAGCGATAGACAATGACAGTAAACCTAATAAAATAACACATAAAAGGTGGTGCAAACAATTGGCCAATTTTACTAGAACTTATTTGATAACTACTTTGTACACATATGATTTCCACTCTCAAAATGTGTATCTCTGCACTGACTTTGGGTCCATATTCCTTGTCCCTAGATACAGCATCACTGTATTTTTTTGTATTTTATGGCTGATTCTACAAGAGGACCGAAACCGGTATCTTCTAGTTAACTGTTGATAATTATATTCGTATATGTGGGTACGTATTATTATTGCATTTAACACATATAACTGCCGTTTTCTGCCATGTAAGTTAAGGACATATTTCCAGCCTAGAGAGAATTTGTACAGATAGATGTTGTTTACTGTTAAGCATAAATTTGCATGAGAAAATCAAATTGTTTTATACAGCTTTGATGACAGAAGCCAGAGCGACAAGAATAAACCATTAAGGGTACGGCAATAAATACTGAAAAGGGAATTCCTTTTTACAGCCGTCACACAGAAATAAATGCTAGAGTAAATGTCAATACATATTGAAAAAGGGATCCATTGAAAGCAACAAACACAAACAAAAGAGAACATCAGCAGATTCGGCTTTACTGAGTATATTCATGGGAGATAATATATGGTGCAACACCTATCACACACCCTAGCATCGGCTTAAGCAGTATTGTACTTTAAAGCACGAAGATAGGTCTTCATGATCCCAAATGACAAGTAAGCAATAACACAAATGATTTGTAGTCGGGCAACGTTTTACAGCCGCCACACAGCACTAAAGAAACGCTAGTGTGAATGTCAATAAATACTGAAAAGGGGATCCTTTAGTAGCAAAACACACAAACAAGAGGGACAAGTAGCAGACTCGGTTTTATTGAGTCTGTTCATGACAGATAATAAACGGTGCAACATCTCACACGCCCCTTAGCACAGACTTAAACGGTATTCTAATTTAAAGCCACATAGATTGGACTAGATGATCCCAAAGAGCCAGTAAGTAATAAACTACAGATTTGTATTGGGCGACACATTTTTTGCCGTCGCCACACATCACTAACCAAACGCTAGTGGTAATGTACATACTAAAAGGAGGATCCCTTGGAAGCAACAAACACAAACAAGAGCAAAGAGTAGCAGACTCGGATGTATTAAATCTGTTCATAACACTGCTGGTTTTAATCGGAGAGATCCCAAAGGACCGGTAAGATTTATTGGAGACACACATCAAGCAGTAATTGGACCTCAGTTTATATACTTAAGCTATTCAGTCAATGAGCATTTTAGAGTAAATAAGCCAGCTTTTCATGCTTGTTTAATGAATAGGCATCGTTGGGAAATAGGTCTTTAAACGCACGATGATAGGAGGCTAAGAGTTGCTTTGAAGTAAAATACTGCTTAAGCCGCTACTAGGAGTCGTGATAGGTGTTTCTTCCCACATTACCTCTCTTGAATGGACATAATAAAACCGAGTCTGCTACTTTATTCTCTTAGTTGCGTGAGCTGCTTCCAAAGTATCACCCTTACCAGTATTTATTAACATACACACTAGCGTTCGTGTTATTTTACTGGTCCTTTGGACCGATGAGCCCAATATAGGTGGCGTTGAAATAGAATACCACTTAAGCCGGTGTTAGGGAGCGTGATAAGTGTTGCTTCTTACATTACCTCTCACGAGCAGACTCAATAAACCGAGACTGCTACCTTATTCTCTTAGTTGAGTTTCATGCTTCCAAAGCATCACCTTTAACAGTATTTATTGATCAATATTCATTAAATCATAATGAATTCGATGAATATTTCTCGCTACACTGTACAAGAAAATTTTGGTAAGCAAACGACATGACAATGATTGTACATTGTGCATATAACAAAATGTCATCATTATGCTCATAACGAAACTTTGATAGAAATTTGTATTTCGGTTATATCTGTGGTACTAATTCATATAGTATAATTACTGTAACACTCAACCGGAGTGTTACTTACTCGGTATACAAGTGGAACCATTCACAAAATGTGTATCCGTGCACTGACATTTGAGTCCAGATCCCGTGTCCCTACATGTAGCATCAGTAGTAAAACAATATGTGCTTGTAGTGCCTGACTCTTCACTAGGGCAGGTATCTCCCAGAGGAGTAACTGCTCTCTCTGAAATATATTCACAGTTGTAGTTTAGAATCGTTTATATATTGAACAAACAAATTTAGCACATATAATACATGTCAGTTCCATAGACGAGATACGAAGCAGTGAATGTTCGGGTCAATGATAAAGTGACATATATATGACAATTAACAATGCCACAAAATCATTCGTAAGCAAAATCGGTGATAACAATCAAACATATATGTTGAAAACGTACTGTTATAGGTTATAGGTTATAGGAACATGTTCGTATTTCAATGAAAAGTGAGGTAATTTTAAAATTACGAAATTTGCAACGTTTTGTTTGAGAGTAACAATGATTAATTTTAGCAGTTTTTAAACAATGACAGAATGAGCAATTCTTGTCAATGCCAAACATAATATTTTGTTTAAAGGAATTTGTAGCATGATCACAGACAATTCTCTTTGTTCAGACACAGGTGTAAATCGTTCAATTGAAAATAAGACCTGTCAGAATAACTGTGAGAATAACAGTGAGAATAACAGTTAGAATAACTGAAATAGAGCTGAAATGGACATGCTACAAAACAAATAGAGTATGGTTTCATCTCGTTGGTTAATTTAAACACCACGATGGTCTACGCACATCTCGAAGTTTAAATGAACCAACTCAATGAAACCATACTCTATCTATTACATGTTTGTAAACAGCTAAAAATATTTTTATTATATGAGCGGTAAAATAATAACACATTTTGAAAATCACAACCTTACCGAGCATTTTCTCAAAGCTTCAAACACTTATAGCACTGTTCCCAGGTTTAATCTATACAGTTGTGCTAAATTATTATTTTCACATTCTACTGCCCGAATTTAAAATAAATATATCTTGCTTCATCAGAATAGTCAATTATCATACGGTAACAATATATGACATCTAGCAGAACAAACAAGCATACACCATTATGATCTTTTCCAATATAATTTTATTCTAAGGATGATATAGAGATTATTTAACTGCCGGGAACGATTATAGGGAACTCCTTCACAAAATGGTAGACGTGTGGTTCTTTTCACGAACGAGCGTATAGAGTGAGTGAAAAACAAAACAAGACTGCCATCGAGAAATCTATCAGTCAAATAATCTGTGTATTACATTTTAAATCACTTTAAATATGATTTTAACTAAAATATTCGCATTATTTTAAACGATATCGGCGGATGACGTAGACGTAAACAACACTAAGTTAGTGACGTTATGATTCAATCTGTGTTCGGAGTTAGTAATTAATATTTGGCGATTATGTTTTTTTCACTGACAGAAATATCGCGATTTTTCACCCATAGAAATGTAATAAACGGCTATAAACGCTTTGTAAGAGATGGCGTGGATGATCCATGTATAGTTTGTTTACACTGAAAGTGTTTTTCTTACTTTGTATGCACATGAATCCACTATCAAAATGTGTATCCTGGCACTGACATGTGGTTACAGATCCAGAGTTTCTACAAACAGCATCAGTGGTAGCGCAATATACACTAGTAGTTGCAGTGGCTGATTCTGCGACAGGACAGATGCCTCCCAAGCTGATGGTTGATTCTGGAATATATATAGGACAGGATATTCTACCTTACTATTCGATAATAGACGGAGAAACCCATTTAAAAAGCCCGTATCCTATCTTTATCAAGTTTCAGCCCGAGCTGACAGCTCTAGTAAACATGAACATAGTTTTAAAAACAGATACAACAATAATGATCAAAAGCAGGGTCACAAACTTGAGTGATGCTGGACACTTCGATTAATAATAACGCTTTACTAACTTTGCACACACGTTGATCCACTTTCAAAATGTGTATGCTTGCACTGACATTTCAGCTCAGATCCAGCGTTTGTACATTGCGCATACATGTTGGCACAATATATGCTTGTAGTGGCTGATTCCACATTAGGACAGGAGCCTCCAAGAGCGACTGTTGCCTCTGGAATATATGTAGTTATATATATGTATAGAAAATATATTGACGTGTTCGATCAAACACAAAGACGTTGGGAGGACAACGCTTGATTACTGTTTATGCGATTGGAGGAACGTTTCTTGTTCATACACCCTAAACAATTGTCAGCTATGCAATATGAAGATAATAGCGATATAAAACACACTGTTCCATTGGTTTATAAACACACTGTTCCATTTAATTTTTTTAAAACACACTGTTCCATTTAATCTTAACTGAAGAGACACCAATATTAATTTAAATCTGAGTCTCAACTCAAACAATTGTGCAAAAATATTATCTAATTTAAAAACAAAAATATGTATATAGTTACTTTGTACTCACAATGATCCATTCTCAAAGTGTGTAACATTCAATTGGTGTGTTACTTACTCGGTACACAAATGGAACCATTCACAAAATGTGTATCCTTGCACTGACATTTGGGTCCAGATCCCGTGTCCCTACATGTAGCATCAGTAGTAACACAATATGAGCTTGTACTGCCTGACTCTTCTCTAGCGCAGGTCTCTCCCAGAGGAGTAACGGATATCTCTGAAATATATTCACAGTTATGTATCGGAAGTGTACTGTACATATAATCTACATGTTATATTTCCCGAATTGGGAGAACAGTTAATGCTTCAGTGTTTAAAGAATTGTCAATTGTGGAATGATGCATGACATGTATAACATAACAAACTAGAACTGTCACCGAGGCGGACAAATACCCCCCGCTGGCAACTTGTTGTGGGGTGGGTAAACATACAATACTTTGACTACCAAGTATAAAATGCATTAAAAATACACAAAGCCATAACTGAGTGGAACATTATCGAACCGGAATGTCACGACAACATGTGCATCTCCACTTGATATGGATGCTTTTTAGCAAGTTTCACGAAATTATAACATGAGTTTTTAGAGAAATAGTCCGAACAAGAATTTTCTATTTGACTACCAAGTATGAAATGCATTAAAAACACAAAGGGCCATAACTCAATGGAAAATTATTGAACCGGAACATGACGATAGTACACACATCTCCACTTGATATTGATACTTCCTAGCAAGTTTTAATAAATTATAACAAGGAGTTTTAGAGAAATAGCCCGGACAAGTATTTTGTATTATATATATATATATATATTAGAAATATGAAGAGTCATAACTCAATGGAAAATTATCGAACCGGAACGTCACGACAATATGCACATCTACACTTGATATTGATGCTTTGTAGCAAGTTTCACGAAATTATAACATGGGGTTTTAGAGAAATAGCCCGAACAAGAATTTTCTATTTGACTACCAAGTATGAAATGCATTAAAAATACAAATGGCCATAACTCAGTGGAAAATTATTGAACCGGAACCTCAGGACAGTATGCACATCTCCACTTAATATTGATACTTCCTAACAAGTTTCACTAAATTCTAATAAGGAGTTTTAGAGAAATAGCCCGGACAAGTTTTTCGTATTTTTATATATATATATATATTTATTAAAAAAACAAAGAGCCATAACTCAGTGGAACATTATTGAACCAGATGCGCATGTCCACTCGATATTGATACTTCCTAGAAAATTTCGCGAAATTGTAAAAAGGAGTTATTGAGAAATAGTCCGGACAAGGATTGCGTCTACGGACAGATATTAGAACTACAAAGCGCCATAACTCAGTGGCACATTACTGAACCGAAACGTCATGACAGTATGCACATTTCCACTTGATATTGATACTTCCTAGCTAGTTTCGCCAAATTCAAAGAAGGAGTTTTAGAAAAATAGCCCGGACAAGGATTTCGTTTCATATATAGGGTGAGAAAATACATACATCTATAAAATACCTTTCAAAAAGCACTGGATCCCCCAGGGGATACGAAAATGTTGGAATAAATTAATAGATGGGGAAAAAAAACATTTATACAGTGCTACAGTTGATAAAAACCCAAGCGCTTTCGGAGGCGAGGTTACTGCAAGACAGACATTGTCAATAGACAAAGCACGGAACCTCAAAAGAAAATAACTCATTGAATACCAGTCGAAGACAAGCAGTTCAGAGCAAACTTTACCTTTCGTGCTTACATACCATTCTTACCTTCCCAATGAGAAACAGATTATTTATAAACACTGGTCACACATAGAGACCTGAACAAAATGCTGCGTAGAAAACCTATTATTGCGTACAGGAGACCTAAAAGTCTCCGCAACATCCTTGTTGCAGCCAAGTTGAAACCCGACTCCAATACTCAGACCACAGGACAGTCAGGCCTTGCCAAACATCGAGATGTCAGACTTGTAAATACATGTCTCCCGCAAACTATTTCTTATCTTCACTCGGTGCCAAAAACACAATCAAAAGTGTCACAAACTGCAAATCCGCAAACGTCATCTACTTAATGACGTGCTTGATTTGCAAAAAAAAGTATGTCGGTGAAACAAAGCAGGCGTTGAACCTCCGATTTAACCTCCATCGCTCCGATTGTAAATTACGTAGGTTTGCTAGGTCGCCAGCGGCCGAACACTTCAGTTCAGAAGGCCACACGTTCAACGACTTGTCTCTGACATGCATCGAACACAATCCAAATTGGACCGACGCAGAACGTAAATTGCGTGAAACGTACTGGATAAGACGCTTAAACACAAAACATCCAGTAGGAATCAACAAAGGGGACTAGATATATCTTACAGAATATATAAATGTAAACACACATACTCCGGTTTTTATTACTTCCCTTGATCCAATGTTCTCCATTTATATATTATTTTAGCCTTATTCAATTCACTTTGGAGTTGTTTTTGCTATATCCTGCAGTATAGATTCTTTGTCTTAGGTATAGAGGCAGGGTTATTCACTCACATACTCTCTCTTCATAGCTAATCATAAATGTCAGCGTACAATTTCACTTTCATCCGACCAGCAATGTTCTATTATTAGTACTTTTATTACTTCCCTTGATAAAAATATCTCCATTTATTTAATTTAATTTGTCTAGCCTTATTCATTGCTTTTTATTAGCTTTGGAGTTGCTTTATACTTTATCCTGCATTATCGATTTTAGGTTTTAGTTTTAGGTTTTTAGGTAGGGTTTGTGTTATCATTTTCACATTTTTATTCTCTCTCCATAACTAAATGTCAGGGTACAGTTTTACCCTCATCCAACCAGATATGTTCTTTTATTAGTATCACATTTAGCTCCAGAATATCTATTCAAAGTAACCAGTTTCTACAACATTGCCAAACGATAAGTTGTTTTTTAAAAGAGTTTTATTTAAACTGCCGTGTATTTTAGTGTTTTTTGTTTCGTATTTGTTATTTTCGTGTTTGTGTACCCCTGATGAAGGCGTAAACCGAAAGCGCTTGGGTTTTTATAAACTGTAGCACTGTATAAATTTTTTTCCCCATCTATATATATATATATTAGAAATACAAAGGGCCATAACTCAGTGGAAAAGTATCGAACCGGAATGTCATGATAAAGTTTCGCTAAATTCTAACAAGGAGTTTTAGAGAAATAGCCCGGACAAGGTTTTCGTATTTTTATATATATATATATATATATATTTATTAGAAATACAAAGAGCCATAACTCAGTGGAACATTATTGAACCGGATGCGCATGTCCACTCGATATTGATACTTCCTAGAAAATTTCACGAAATTCTAAGAAGAAATTATTGAGAAATAGTCCGGACAAGAATTGCGTCTACGGACAGACGGACAGACGGACGGACAAGGTGACTCCAGTATACCCCCCACTACACAGTTTATAAGAGATCACTTGTTAAATGATACTGGTAAACAGTGTTTGCACTAAAAGTGATATCTTACTTTGTACACACGTAGATCCACTTTCATAATTAGTATCTGTGCACTGACATTTGGGTTCAGATCCAGTGTTGCTACATAGAGCGTTTGCGGTTGCACAATATATACTTGCAGTGCCTGATTCCACTTGAGGACAATTGCCTCCTAATGTGACGGATGACTCTGGAAAATATTCAATGCTTTAAGTCTGTCATAACATACAATAAACGGTTTTTACATTACAATAAGTTTAAATTATTTTATTTAAATTTTTATTATTTTATTTAAATTTATTTTACATCGTTGCGAAACAAGTTCTTGCAACTTAGATTAATCACTCTCGATGGCTTCCTAGGTAGAACCAGTACTAAGCAACGTGGATTAATTATCTTGCTCGAGGATAAATAACGTGGCCGCTACATTACAATACGATGAGAGGTGAACAAAATTAATAAACATGTTATATACTAAAAAAAGAGTATGATAATGGACCTTTGGAAACGGCCGAGCACGACACATCCTAGCTTATTGGAGAAATTTTTATTTTTTACGCTGCTCACATACTTGTTAGTTATTAAACACGACGGGCAGAAAAAGTTAAAGTCATGAAAGTTTACCATAATAAATAAAAAAGCGAGAATGCTAAAATAAAACTCAAATACGAATTTTCATAAATAGTGTCACATTAAAATATACATCCGTACTTTTATTGCAAATAAACGTGTATCTTACTTTGTACACACATGGATCCACTCTCAAAATGTGTATCTTTGCATTGACAATTTGGTCCAGCTCCAGTGTCCCTACAAACAGCATTAGCGGAAGCACAATATATGCTTGTAGTGGCTGATTCTACATTAGGACAGGCGCCTCCTAGAGTCACTGTTGACTCTGGAATACATTTACAGTAATACGTGTGTAGAGTTTAATTATCAGTGATTTTGAAATACGGGAAATATTTGCTTTTTGTTCATTTTCTTTCTTTCATTCGTTCGTTTTGTCAAGTATTGCGCATTGATACATACTTGTGTCTAATAAATTACGGACATGTAAACAGACATCAGACGGTCAAGTTTAACGGGACAATTTATTATTTGCTTTGGACTGATTATTACATATTTTATTATTATTATTATTTATTTATTTATGATATTATAAGATACATTTTTAATTTAATTTCATTATTTTTTTATATTTATTGTTGTTGTAGATATCTGGTTTTTGTTTTGAATTTATATAACAAATTGCGTTAAAACAAGTAGATCTAGTTCCAGATGTCTCGCTATTGAGATATTTCCCAGTAGAGCTATGACTATATATAGCTTTTCTATCCACTCGATCTTATTATAAATCATTACAACATATGTAATATATTGACTTTTTTCTATGTGACAGCAAGACAGGACACCAGCGCTTGATAAACAGTTCTGTATTGTCTATGGATTTGGAGGACTTTTTTGTTACACCGTAAACAATTGTCAGCTTGGCAATACAAATATAATTGCTATATAAAACATCTTATTAACTTTCCGTTAAATGTAAACTCAAGAAATACCTATGCTTTTTTAAAGCAGGGCCTATATGTGATCTATCGTACAAACGTGTTGTGTAATTTAACAATACAATGGATATATACTTACTAAGTACACATGTGGATCCATTCTCAAAATGTGTAACCTTGCACTGACACTTGAGCCCAGATACAGTGGATTTGCACAGAGCATCGGCAGTAACACAATATGTGCTTGTACTGCCTGATTCTGCATTAGGACAGGAGCCTCCCAGTGGAGTATCGGTTATCTCTGAAACATATCGGAATAGTATATATAGCCAACCCGTTATAGCCCGTATTGGGAGACGTTATTGCCTCAATGTTTAAAGAATTGCTAAGTATGCAACAATGCATCAAGGCTACAGTCTTTGGTACTGCTTCGATCGATTATAGGGACATCCTTCCTTCACGAAATGTTAAACAGAACACGTCTACCATCTCGTGAAGGAAGTCCCTGTAATCGCAACCAGCAGTAAAAAAATATATTTATTACATTTTAAATCAGTTTATGTATGATTTTAACCGAAATTTCTCGCTTTATTGAACGTTATCGGTGGATGACGTCGACGTCAACAACACTTTATTTACGTAATAATTCAAGGTCATATTTAGTTATTTTCGTGTTCGGAGTTATTAATATTAAGCGATCATGCATATTGAAAAATTTCCCGATCTTATGATCTTTCACCTTTAGAAATGGAATAAACATCTATATTTAGTTTGATAAAGGTTGCCGTATTGAATGATACTGGTATAGATTGATTGTATTAAAAGTGACTCTTACTTTGTTCACAAATGGATCCACTTTCAAAATGTGTATCTTTACACAGACATTTGGGTCCAGATCCCGTGTCCCTACATACAGCATTAGCAGCACCACAATATATGCTTGTAGGTGCTGATTCTACTTTAGGACATACTCCTTCTAATGTAACGGTGGACTCTGGAAAATATTAAAAGCTTCCGGTCCATAAAGAACATATAATTACCGCTTTTCACATAAACGTAACGCGATGACAGGAGAGAAAACGTTTGATATATATTTAATCATTTCTAATGGATTGAAGGGATATTTCATGTTACGCTGTAAGTTATTAAACGTGATCGAATAGCTACAGTAAATGTGAACAAAGTTTACCCGATAATTTTAGAGTACGATATAATGCATTTACATAAGCAATAATCTCTTATTGCAAGTAACTTTCATTAGTTTCTTACTCAGTACACATATGGATCCACTCTCAAAATGTGTTTCCTTGCACTGACATTTGAGCCCAGATCCGGTGTTTCTACATACAGCGTCAGAGGTAACACAATATATGCTTGTAGTTGTTGATTCTGCATTTGGACAGGAGCCTCCTAGAGCGACAGACGACTCTGAAATATATTTACAGCTATATATATGACATATATTGACATATATTGACGTTTTATATTTTATACCAAAAGTAGATATAAAAGTCGAACAGGAAACATATAGCTTTCAAGGACCACAGTCAACCAAAACCCCGCACAGAAACAAACAACAATTACAACGATGTTTAAAATACAAGACATGACATCACAAACATAAGTGTTGGCAATAGGGCTGCCTTGGAAATGTCAGTGGCAAAAAAGCCGCTGGGGGTTTAAACCATGATCTAGGGTGGACCCCACCTCACTTTTACCCTATTGTTATTCCAATAAAACGGGAGAGTGTAAATAAAGATAACCCCACTATGTTGTATTCACTAACAAACAAGGCGGCATTAATAGGCAATATAACACATAAATGATCATGTATGTATGAATATAAAAAACAACACCAAAAATATAGAAAAAGTAGTTATAAAAATCGAACAGGAAACGAAACATTCAAGGACGACACACAGCAAATAATCAATGACTTGGCAGAAGCCAGAGCAGCAAAACAAACCATTAAGTGTACGACATGACACGATTTAAGACAAACATCACACGCTACCATCCTTTGAGGATTTAGGTAGACGTCATCATAGGGTCCACAATCTGTCAGATCATCGGACAATCAAGTAGGCAAGCATAGTGGCGAACGGTAAATGAGTCAACCACTAAACACGCAGTGCGTTGAAAATAATAGGCTCATAATCTTTTTTTGATAAACATTTTAATAAGTTTAATAAAGATTGCATGAAAACGATTATGACCAACATGACCAAGGAACTAACTAAGTTTGTAAATTACATCACCACAGAAGTCAGGTTGTGATAATCTTTGTCGCAGAAGATCTCTACAATTACTTTTACATTTAAAAGTAGATCAGGGTTACGATAATAAAATTTTGCAATTGTTTATCGAAGTTTATATTAAAGGTTTTACTGCTGGAGTATCTTCTTCATAATCACTGCTTCCAGCTAAATTCCATTTTGTTTATTTCGCCCATTGTTTTCTCGTTAAGGGCAACGCGTTTTGTTAGAAACTGGGACCATACACCGCTGGCCATGGAATGGTGTGAAAATACCGCATTGAAGGTTCCATGTTCACCGTCATATGCATCCCATCTTCGGGATGGCTCAAATGTATGTACTATCGGAATTTTAAATATTGAGTTCTGCTCAACCCTGGGCTAGAGGTAGCAAGCACTTTTCACTGCCGTTCATGAACAGTCTCAATCAAACCGTATCAAAACGTTCGACGATTTCCAAATTTCTCCTTTCATACTTTTGTTATGTATTACGTTCTCAACACGACTACAAGCTCTAGAAAAACGAATGAGTTGAGAAACAAAGTCCCAACAAGAAGTAGCTCGGGGAACATCCCCATCTAAGTGGAATAATTACAATATCAAAATTAAAATCATCTCTCTCATCATAGATTTTACTAATAATATCACCATTTCCAGTAGAGAGATTGAGAAAAGAAGCAACATTATAACTGTTTGGCGTGCTTATATTTTCTATGAAAAATGTTTCTTGTTACACCGTAAACAATTGTCAGCAATGCAATATGAAGATAATAGCGATAGAAAACATAATTTGTGGTTTATCTTAAATCAAGAGATACAACTATTAATTTAAATCAGTTCCACCTTGAGCTACGATGGAACCGTCTTGATTTATGTTTATAGAAATGAGTATATACTTACTTTGTGCACACGTGGGCCCACTCTCAAAATGAGAATTCTTGCACAGACACTTAGGTCCAGATAAAGTGGTTCTACATACAGCATTAGCGGTAGCACAATATATACTAATACTGCCCGATTCTGATTTAGTACATGAGCTTCCCAGAGGAGCAACGGTAGTCTCTGAAATATATTACCGTTATACTGTACGATTTGGGAGAACAGCCTTAATAGGACATATGGCAATCTTGATTTGTTTAAAACACGCGACGTCCGGTTAGTTTTGCTATATAACTTGTACATTTGCAATCATCAACACTAATTCCCGTTAGTTTTTCTATATAACTTGTACAATTGTAATCATTAACACTAATTCCCGTAAGTTTTTCTATATAACTTGTACATTTGTAATCATTAACACTAATTCCCGTTAGTTTTTCTATATAACTTGTACATTTGTAATCATTAACACTAATTCCCGTTAGTTTGTCTATATAACTTGTACATTTGTAATCATTAACACTAATTCCCGTTAGTTTGTCTATATAACTTATACATTTGTAATCATTAACACTAATTCCCGTTAGTTTTTCTATATAACTTGTACATTTGTAATCACTAATTCCAGTAAGTTTTCTATATAACTTGTACATTTGTAATCAATAACACTAATTCCCGTTAGTTTTCCTATACAACTTGTATATTTGTAATCATCAACACTAATTCCCGTAAGTTTATCTAGATAACTTGTACATGGGTAATCATTAACACTAATTCCCGTTAGTTTTTCTATATAACTTGTACATTTGTAATCATTAACACTAATTCCCGTAAGTTTTTCTATATAACTTGTACATTTGTAATCATTAACACTAATTCCCGTTAGTTTGTATATATAACTTATACATTTGTAATCACTAACACTAATTCCCGTTAGTTTGTCTATATAACTTATACATTTGTAATCATTAACACTAATTCCCGTTAGTTTTTCTATATAACTTGTACATTTGTAATCACTAATTCCAGTAAGTTTTTTTATATAACTTGTACATTTGTAATCAATAACACTAATTCCCGTTAGTTTTCCTATACAACTTGTATATTTGTAATCATCAACACTAATTCCCGTAAGTTTATCTAGATAACTTGTACATGGGTAATCATTAACACTAATTCCCGTTAGTTTTTCTATATAACTTGTACATTTGTAATCATTAACACTTATTCCCGTAAGTTTTTCTATATAAATTGTACATTTGTAATCATTAACACTAATTCCCGGTAGTTTTTCTATATAACTTGTACATTTGTAATCATTAACACTAATTCCCGTTAGTTTTTCTATATAACTTGTACATTTGTAATCATCAACACTAATTCCCGTCAGTTTTTCTATATAACTTGTACATTTGCAATCGTTAACACTAATTATTTAACTAGTTAGGAGCAAATTACATATTACTAACTATATATTAATTTGCATCAATAATATATTTAAACATTTGGTAGAATAACGAAGACAATTCAAATTCCAGTTTTTATTTAATTACATACAAGCAGTTTAAGTCAAAATGATACAGGATTAATAATCGTGGCTCTGATTTGAATGCTTGATAAATCCACAATATTGCTGTGTGTCCCTTTAAACGACTTGCCAATTTTGCATCAATAAATGTAAGACATAAAAGAACGAACAGGGTTTAACCATTATAATATTACCCAAAACATTCTAAAGATGACACAGATATAGAGTTATATCAGAAATGCATTAAAGCTGTTTGCACTAAAAGTGATATCTTACTTTGTTTACATACAGATCCACTTTCAAAATGTGTATCTATGCACTGACATTTGGGTCCAGATCCAGTGTCCCTACATACAGCATTAGCGGTAGCACAATATATGCTTGTAGTGGCTGATTCAACATAAGGACAGAGGTCTCCTAATGTTGGCGCTGGAAAAAATCAAAATTACAGGTCAGTTCATAATATATAATTAACGTCTTCTACCTTACAATTCGATGACGGATGGCGGGAGGTATATACTACTGGTTCTACCTGGACAAATGGGACGGTCTGCCTCTATCACAACAAATATTGCTAACAATGACGTTTAGCACTATTCAAACAAAACAAAATACAATTCGAAAAACAGGAGAAAAAAACTGTTGCTAATCATTTCCCTATTTTTAGCAGATTGGTGGAACTATTGTTGTTACATTGAACACATACTTGTACGTTTCTAAGCAAGAGTGAATAGCAACAGTTAAAGTGATAAAATAAATTTAACACTTATATTATCACTCATGAACAGGCTCAATAAAACCGAGTCTGCTACTTTTCTCTCTTGTTTGTGTTTGTAGCTTCCAGGGGCTTTAATCATTATTAAAATTCCAAGTTGGGTAAAGTTGGGATTCAAAAAAAAAAAAAATTGGCTGGAAAAAATCAAAATTACAGGTCAGTTCATAAATCATAATTAACGTGTTCTACCTTACAATTCGATGGCGGAAGGTATACAGTACTGGTTCTTTCCAGGAAAATGGAGATGTCTGCCTCTAACACAACACAACCGAACTTCATATATTGCATAACATATACTTACAATGACGTAACTCAGCATTCAAACAAAACAAAATACAATTGGATGACATGAGAAAAAACTGTTGGTCAACATTTCGATATTTCAATATTTCAATATTTCTAATAGATTGGAGTAATATTTGGTGTTATATACTATACACATACTTGTAAGTTTCTAAGCGCGAATATATAGCAACAGTTAAAGTTATAAACATTAACTCTTACGAATACACACCAAAATTAAGAAAAGGTTGTAAGTCCAACATCATCCCTAAACAACAGGACAGTATAAATAAAAATAATCCCCGTCGAGGTAATCGCTTACATTTGAGAAAGGGTAGATATGTGTAATAAGAAGAGTAACATGAAATGTTCATGTATATAATATATATAAAAAATAATTAATAAGGATAAAAATATCGGACAGGGAAAGCAGCATTCAAGGACGACAGTCAACCACAAAACAAAAAAAACAACACGCAAACAGACAAACGAAAAGGCAAAAGTAATAAAAAATGCAAACGACATCACAAACACAAAAGGGTTGACAATAGGGCTACCGCCTTGGAACGGTCAGTGGCAAAGTAGGCCACTGGTAAACATCAGAAGCTAATCTCATATGTACTCGATGACTTGTATAAAGTCTAAGGTACTAATATTTATGTTCATAAACAACTGGCACATGCAATGATACATCTTTACACGTACACAGTATTTGCTCCTTACTTAGTACACAGATGGATCCACTTTCAAAATGGATAAAATGGATATAAGTGGCTATAAATAGATTTATGTAGACGTCACTATAATGTGCTACGTTATATTTGACCTAATTCATGGTAGTACTGTTTTATCATTACCATTACAAATCTATATATGTAACTCTTAAAGAAAGATTCTTTTACCACTTTGCTATATTGCATTTGATTAACATAATTAATATATAGGCAAGCCTTTTAAAGTAGGTATAAATGTCGTACAGAAAATGTTGCATTCCCTGAATACTGTCTACACGCAATACTGTCTACTAAATACACGCAATAAAAACAAAAAATAATGACAAGCAACCAGCAAACACAGGAGCAAAGCTTTGGACACCACACACATAAACAGGTTGACAATAGCGGTAGCAAAGAAACGGTTAGAAGTCAAACAGGAAGAGTAGCATTCACATAATACAGTCACTGCAACAAGTTTAGCAAACCACATTATTACGCATTTGTCACTCTAGTTGAACGGGACAGTGTAAATAAGGCATCCTTAGTCTATTATCTACTGAGACAGTGTAAATAAGGCATCCTTAGTCTATTATCTACTGAGACAGTGTAAATAAGGCATCCTTAGTTTATTATCTACTGAGACAGTGTAAATAAGGCATCCTTAGTCTATTATCTACTGAGACAGTGTAAATAAGGTTTCCTTAGTCTATAATCGACTGAGACAGTGTAAATAAGGCATCCTTAGTTTATTATCTACTGAGACAGTGTAAATAAGGCATCCTTAGTCTATTATCTACTGAGACAGTGTAAATAAGGCATCCTTAGTCTATAATCTACTGAGACAGTGTAAATAAGGCATCCTTAGTTTATTATCTACTAACAAACAAGGACTAGTTAATAGGCAATATAATTATAACACAAAGAGAAACATGTGTATATATGAACATAAATAACAAAAGCCTAGAAAGCCACAAAGCAAGTACTCAATGACTTGGCACAAGGCAGAGCAACAAGAGAATAGGCCATTAAGGGCGCGACAATACACGATTGAAGACACACATCATACGAGTCCATCCATTTTAGGATTTAGGTAGACATCACCATAGTGTCCACGACATGTCGGGGCAATGCATAATCAAAGAGGATTAATTGAATTGGATTTTATAGTCGCACCAACAGCTAAGGTCATATGGCGACTTTCCAGCTTCCATTGGTGGAGGAAGGCCCCAGGTGCCCCTCCGGGAAATTTTCGTGCACGGGCGGGCACCTGGGTAGAACCACCAACTTTCCGCAAGCCAGCTGGATAGCTTCCTCACATAAAGACTCCTAGGCCCCTTAGGGATCGAACCTACAGCGGTGAGGGGCAAGTGATTTCAAGTCAGACATGTTAACCACTCGGCCACGGACGCCCCTAATCAAAGAGGAAGGCATGATGGCGAAATGTAAATGGGTCAACCACTGAGGCCATATTATGTTTTAATACGCACGTGTCCCGCAAGTAGATCCTGTATAACCAGCTGCGCATGAGCACACACCAGGAGATGTCCCGGAACAGGTACCACCATTCTTACACACGTTAGGCACATTGCAGTCAATAACTGTAAAAAAACGTTTAAGTTAAACAATATGTACTTGATGTTAAGTGTAGTAAGGATGAGCATCAATACAAAAATACTGTTGTTTAAGGTCGAACTCTGGCTTAACAGACGCTATTTGACATTCATAGATTAGTAATACAATTGAGTATTTAATATAATATATATATATCTAACATTTGCAGACTCACAGATGGAAACAAAACAGTTATTAAGTGCGACACTTGTTATAATTCTAAAAATATTACTCAACAGTTAAAGTTATAAATATTATCTCTTACGAATACACACCAAAATAAAGAAAAGGTTACAAGCCCAACATCATCCCTAAACAACAGGACAGAATAAATATAAATAATCCCCGCCGAGTTAAACCCTTACATCTGAGAAAGCGTAGATAGGTGTAATAAGAAGAGAAACACAGAAATGTTCATGTATATAATATATCAAAACAAATTAAGTTAAACCTAAGAAGTCAATCTCATATGTACTCGATAACTTGTCTGAAGTCTAAGGTACTAATATTTATTTTCATAGACAACTGGCACATGCAATGATACATCCTTCCACGTACTTATTATTTGCTCCTTACTTAGTACACAGATGGATCCACTTTCAAAATGGATATAATGGATATAAGTGGCTATAAATAGATTTAGGTAGACGTCACCATAATGCACTACGCTATATTTAACCTATTTCATGGAAGTACGGTTTTTATCATTATCATTACAAATCTATATCTGTAAATCTTAAAGAAAATCTCACCTCACCACTTTGCTATATTGCATTTAATTAACAGAATTGATATATAGGTAAGCCTTTTAAAGTAGGTATAAATGTCGTACTGAAAATGTTGCATTCCCGGAATAGAGTCTACTAAATACACACAATAAAAACAAAAAACAATAACAAGCAACCAGCAACCATAGGAGCAAAGTGTTGGACACCACACACATAAACAGGTTGACAATAGCGGTAGCAAAGAAAAGGTTAGAAGTCAAACAGGAAGAGTAGCATTCACATAAGTCACTCCAATAAGTTTTAGCAAACCTCATTAATACCCATTTGTCACTCCAATTGAACGGGACAGTGCAAATAAGGCATCCTTTAGTATATTATCTACTGAGACAGTGTAAATAAGGCATCCTTAGTCTATTATCTACAAACAAACAAGGACTAGTTAATAGGCAATATAATTATAACACAAATATGAACATGTATATATAAACATAAATAACAATGACTAGAAAGCCACAAAGCAAGTACTCAATGACTTGTCAGAAGGCAGAGCAACAAGAGCTAAGCCATTAAGGGAGGACAAGACAAGATTTGACACACATTAAACAATTTCATCCATTTCAGGATTTAGGTAGACGTCACCATAGTCCACGACTTGTCGGGGCAATGCATAATCAAAGAGGAAAGCATGGTGGCGAACTATAAATGGGTCAACCACTAAGGCTATATTATGTTTTAATACGTACGTGTCCCGCAGGTTGATCCTGTATAACCAGCTGCGCATGAGCACACACCAGGAGATGTTCCAGAACAGGTACCACCATTCTTACACACTTGAGGCACATTGCAGTCAATAACTGTAAAAAAACGTTTAAGTCAAACAATATGTACTTGATGTTAGATTTAGTAAGGATGAGCCTAAATACAAATAAACTGTTGTTTAAGGTCGAACTCTGGTTTAACACACGCTATTTGACATTCATAGATTAGTAATACGATTGAGTATTTAATAAGTAATTTATTATTTGCAGACACACATATTTAAACAGTTACTAAGGGCGACACTTGTTTTAATTCTAAAAATATTAAGCAACAGTTAAAGTTATGAATATTATCTCTTACGAATACACACCAAAATTAAGAAAAGGTTATAAGTCCAACATCATCCCCAAACAACAGGACAGTATAAATAAAAATAATCCCCGTCGAGTTAAACCCTTATATTTGAGAAAGCGTAGATAGGTGTAATAAGAAGAGAAACACAGAAATGTTCATGTACGAGGGCCGTTCAAATAATACGTGGACTTTTTCTATATCGCACGCATTTATTGACGTGAATCTTTAAGATTCATATATGTTGTAATCCAACTCATAAGAAATCAAATGATTTAACTAAAAAATTGATACCATGTGTAGTTACGTTGCCATGAATGATATACTAGGGCGGTAAACCCATCTATGGAGCAGTCCAAAATGTGACGTCTGCATTTCGTAACTGCATTTCGGAAAGAGAACTATGACAAATATAAATCAGTAGACGAACACTTGCTTGCTTTTAAGTTGAAATTGACGACGTCAGAAAAAAATTCACGGAGCACTCAAATGTTAATCAAATATTAAAGAATAGGAGCTTTTAATAAAACAAAATGCTTAATACAACAAGAGCTGTCGG
Organism: Cyrtodaria siliqua; assembly: GCA_037043455.1. Lineage (NCBI taxonomy): Eukaryota > Metazoa > Mollusca > Bivalvia > Adapedonta > Hiatellidae > Cyrtodaria > Cyrtodaria siliqua. Next base: position 50,571 of record JAWPHD010000963.1, read on the forward strand.
AGAACAGCGCAGCTCGACTATTCGATTTTTCAGAGAATAATAAATTATATAGCTAGTATATACCATCAGAAAACAAGGCTAAAACAATGTGGAGTGGGGTTGGGGGCGCAACATAGCTATGTGTAAGAATTGATCAAAACTACAGAGAAATATGTACAAAAAGAAAAATATAAAAAAATAATCAAGTTTTGAGTGGGGGTGGGGGTGGGGGAGAGGTAGGGTGGGTGGGTGGTGGAGGTAGTGGGGGTGGTGAAGGCAATATATATGTTTAAGAAGCTATGTAAGAATTCACCAAAACAACACAAACATATTTAAAAAAAAAAAAATTAAAAATCGAGTTTTAAGTGGGGATGGGGGAGAGGCGTGGGGTGGGGAGCGCAACATATATGTGTAAGAAGCTATGTAAGAATTGACCAAAACAACACAGAAATATGGTAAAACAAAATAAAAATAAAATGTTTCGAGTGGGGGGAATGGGGTGGGGGTGGAGAGGCAGGGAATGGGGTGCAGGGGGCAACATATATGTGTAAGAAGCTATGTGTAAGAATTGACCAAAACAACAGAGATATATGTAAAAAATCAATAAACATTAAATAAATATATATTCCATTTCGAGCGTGGGGGATGGCGGGGGAGGGGGGCAGTGGGTGAGGGGGCAACATGTGTAAGAATTGACAAAAACAACACAGAAATATGTAAATAAAAAAAAGTGGGGGTGATGGTGATGAGAGTCGGGGGTGCATGGGGTGTGTGTAGGGGAGGGGGCAACATATATGTATAAGAATTGACTAAAACAACACAGAAATATGTAAAAAAATTAAAAAAATAGTTTCAAGTGGGTGGGGGTGAGATGCGGGGGGGGGGGCACGGGGTGTGGGGGGAGGGGGCAACATATATGTCACAGTGTAAGAATTGACTAAAACAACACAGAAATATGTAAAAAAAAAATGAGTTTCAAGTGGGGGCGGAGATGCAGGGGTGGGGATGGGGTGGGGGGGGGGGGGGTTGTGGGCGGTGAGGGGGCAACATCTATGTGTAAAAATCGACCAAAACAATACAGAAATATCTAAAAAAAAAAAGGAAAAAAAAAACAGTTGTGGAGGGGGTGGGGTCTGTGGGGACTGGGGGAGGAGGGAGCCCATGCCCCAATATGAGTGAAGTATGAATAAGATGTATAATGCTATAAGAAATCCCAAACCAAATTTATAGATATATACATGCTTCCATGCAAACCTAGATCTGCCTTTATTGCACATTTTATGGGCCATCACTAGTTGGGTTCCATGGGAGCCCAGAATTTGCAGAAGACAAAATTAATCACCCAACCCTTTACAACATAAAGGAATAATAAAACCAATTCCAAGATTTAGTTCAGCTAGGACAGGAAATGCAAGAGATATAGACCTGTAAACGCAGCTTACACGCAAAATTTGATGTGAAACGGACACATTTTAATGGCTAAAGATAATGCTATAAGAAAGCTAATGGCCAAACATGATTGTGCTAGGGTAAGAATTGTAAGAGATATAGACTTGTAAACACAGCTTACACGCAAAATTTGATGTGAAATGGGACACATTTTATGGGCTATCATACTTTGGGTTCCATGGGAGCCCATGGGTTACAGGAACCAAAATTGCTTATGCAGCCCTTAAGATAATGCTATAAGGAAGCCCATAATGCTATAAGGAAGCCCATGGAAGCCCATGGCCAAATTTGGTTGTGCTAGGATTAAGAAATGTAAGATATATAGACTTGTAAACACAGCTTACACGCAAACCTTGATGTGGGACGCCGACGCCGACGCCGACGCCGACGCCAATGCCGAAGCCGACGCCAACGCCGACGCCGACGCCAACGCCGACGCCGACCCCGTGGTGATTACATAAGCTCTCTTATTCTTCGAATAGTCGAGCTAAAAATGATATACAAAAACATACAATTTTAAAATCTTACATATTTCCTTCAAAATATATATGTTAATAAATTAAAAACACCGATATATTTTCAATAAACATGTCTTTTCTTTTGGAATGACTATGCTATTTTTTTCTAAATATTTTGAACATTTATGCTAATCTCGATCGTATTCGTATGATCTCTTTCCGAAGCTGTGATATGCTTATAAAACATGATCATTCAACAATGGTGTAAAATATATATTTAATGGAAACCATGAATAATACAATAATCTAATTAAATAACAATTACGTTTGTTATTTTTAGCATTTGTCATCATTTATATTTGGTTTTCACGACGAAGCCATAGCACAAAAATGAGGTGCTCCGTGGCGGTAGCGCTACATTGGAGATTTCTTCAAATGTGCTTCAAATAATTTTATAATATTTACTGATATGAAAGTGAAAATGTAAACCTTTTTTGCAATAACAAGCAACCAGCAACAATAGGACCAAAATTATGGACATCACACACATAAACAGGTTGACAATAACGGTAGCAAAGAAAAGGTTAGAAGTCCAACAGGAAGAGTAGCATTCACATAATACAGTCACTCCAACAAGTTTTAGCAAACCTCATTATTACCCATGTGTCACACCAATTGAACGGGACAGTGTAAATAAGGCATCCTTTGTTTATTATCGACTGAGACAGTGTAAATAAGACATCCTTAGTCTATTATCTACCGAGACAGTGTAAATAAGGCATCCTTAGTGTATTATCTACTGAGACAGTGTAAATAAGGTCCTTAGTCTATTATGTACTGAGACAGTGTAAATAAGGCATCATTAGTCTATTATGTACTGAGACAGTGTAAATAAGACATCTTTAGTCTATTATGTACTGAGACAGTGTAAATAAGGCATCCTTAGTCTATTATCGACTGAGACAGTGTAAATAAGGCATCCTTAGTGTATTATCTACCGAGACAGTGTAAATAGGCATCCTTAGTCTATCATCTACTGACACAGTGTAAATAAGGCATCCTTAGTCTATTATCTACCGAGACAGTGTAAATAAGGCATCCTTAGTGTATTATCTACCGAGACAGTGTAAATAAGGCATCCTTAGTCTATCATCTACTGAGACAGTGTAAATAAGGCATCCTTAGTGTATTATCTACCGAGACAGTGTAAATAAGGCATCCTTAGTCTATTATCTACCGACACAGTGTAAATAAGGCATCATTAGTCTATTATCTACCGAGACAGTGTAAATAAGGCATCCTTAGTCTATTATCTACCGAGACAGTGTAAATAAGGCATCCTTAGTGTATTATCTACCGAGACAGTGTAAATAAGGCATCCTTAGTCTATCATCTACTGACACAGTGTAAATAAGGCATCCTTAGTCTATTATCTACCGAGACAGTGTAAATAAGGCATCCTTAGTCTATAATCTACTGAGACAGTGTAAATAAGGCATCCTTAGTCTATTATCTACCGAGACAGTGTAAATAAGGCATCCTTAGTGTATTATCTACCGAGACAGTGTAAATAAGGCATCCTTAGTCTATCATCTACTGACACAGTGTAAATAAGGCATCCTTAGTCTATTATCTACCGAGACAGTGTAAATAAGGCATCCTTAGTCTATTATGTACTGAGACAGTGTAAATAAGACATCCTTAGTCTATTATCTACTGAGACAGTGTAAATAAGGTCCTTAGTGTATTATCTACCGAGACAGTGTAAATAAGGCATCCTTAGTCTATCATCTACCGAGACAGTGTAAATAAGACATCCTTAGTCTATTATCTACTGAGACAGTGTAAATAAGGTCCTTAGTGTATTATCTACCGAGACAGTGTAAATAAGGCATCCTTAGTCTATCATCTACTGAGACAGTGTAAATAAGGCATCCTTAGTGTATTATCTACCGAGACAGTGTAAATAGGCATCCTTAGTCTATCATCTACTGACACAGTGTAAATAAGGCATCCTTAGTCTATTATCTACCGAGACAGTGTAAATAAGGCATCCTTAGTCTATTATGTACTGAGACAGTGTAAATAAGACATCTTTAGTCTATTATCTACCGAGACAGTGTAAATAAGGCATCCTTAGTCTATTATCTACTGAGACAGTGTAAATAAGGTCCTTAGTGTATTATCTACTGACACAGTGTAAATAAGGCATCCTTAGTCTATTATCTACCGAGACAGTGTAAATAAGGCATCCTTAGTCTATTATCTACTGAGACAGTGTAAATAAGGTCCTTAGTGTATTATCTACTGACACAGTGTAAATAAGGCATCCTTAGTCTATTATCTACCGAGACAGTGTAAATAAGGCATCCTTAGTCTATTATGTACTGAGACAGTGTAAATAAGACAACCTTAGTCTATTATCTACTGAGACAGTGTAAATAAGGTCCTTAGTGTATTATCTACCGAGACAGTGTAAATAAGGCATCCTTAGTCTATTATCTACCGAGACAGTGTAAATAAGGCATCCTTAGAGACAGTGTAAATAAGGCATCCTTAGTCTATTATCTACTGAGACAGTGTAAATAAGGCATCCTTAGTCTATTATCGACTGAGACAGTGTAAATAAGGCATCCTTAGTGTATTATCTACCGAGACAGTGTAAATAGGCATCCTTAGTCTATCATCTACTGACACAGTGTAAATAAGGCATCCTTAGTCTATTATCTACCGAGACAGTGTAAATAAGGCATCCTTAGTGTATTATCTACCGAGACAGTGTAAATAAGGCATCCTTAGTCTATCATCTACTGACACAGTGTAAATAAGGCATCATTAGTCTATTATCTACCGAGACAGTGTAAATAAGGCATCCTTAGTCTATTATCTACCGAGACAGTGTAAATAAGGCATCCTTAGTGTATTATCTACCGAGACAGTGTAAATAAGGCATCCTTAGTCTATCATCTACTGACACAGTGTAAAACATCCTTAGTGTATTATCTACCGAGACAGTGTAAATAAGGCATCCTTAGTCTATCATCTACTGACACAGTGTAAATAAGGCATCCTTAGTCTATTATCTACCGAGACAGTGTAAATAAGGCATCCTTAGTCTATAATCTACTGAGACAGTGTAAATAAGGCATCCTTAGTCTATTATCTACCGAGACAGTGTAAATAAGGCATCCTTAGTCTATTATCTACCGAGACAGTGTAAATAAGGCATCCTTAGAGACAGTGTAAATAAGGCATCCTTAGTCTATTATCTACCGAGACAGTGTAAATAAGGCATCCTTAGTCTATAATCTACTGAGACAGTGTAAATAAGGCATCCTTAGTCTATTATCTACCGAGACAGTGTAAATAAGGCATCCTTAGTCTATTATCTACCGAGACAGTGTAAATAAGGCATCCTTAGAGACAGTGTAAATAAGGCATCCTTAGTCTATTATCTACCGAGACAGTGTAAAAATGGCATCCTTAGTCTATTATCTACCGAGACAGTGTAAATAAGGCATCCTTAGAGACAGTGTAAATAAGGCATCCTTAGTCTATTATCTACCGAGACAGTGTAAATAAGGCATCCTTAGTCTATTATCTACCGAGACAGTGTAAATAAGGCATCCTTAGTCTATTATCTAGTGAGACAGTGTAAATAAGGCATCATTAGTGTATTATCTACTGAGACAGTGTAAATAAGGCATCCTTAGTCTATTATCTACTGAGACAGTGTAAATAAGGCATCCTTAGTCTATTATCTAGTGAGACAGTGTAAATAAGGCATCCTTAGTCTATTATATACTGAGACAGTGTAAATAAGGCATCCTTAGTCTATTATCTACTGAGACAGTGTAAATAAGGCATCCTTAGTTATTATCTACTGAGACAGTGTAAATAAGGCATCCTTAGTCTATTATCTACTGAGACAGTGTAAATAAGGCATCCTTAGTCTATTATCTACTGAGACAGTGTAAATAAGGCATCCTTAGTCTATTATCTACTGAGACAGTGTAAATAAGGCATCCTTAGTCTATTATCTACTGAGACTGTGTAAATAAGGCATCCTTAGTCTATTATCTACTGAGACAGTGTAAATAAGGCATCCTTAGTCTATTATCTACTGAGACAGTGTAAATAAGGCATCCTTAGTCTATTATCGACTGAGACAGTGTAAATAAGGCATCCTTAGTGTATTATCTACTGAGACAGTGTAAATAAGGCATCCTTAGTCTATTATCTGCTGAGACAGTGTAAATAAGGCATCCTTAGTCTATTATCTACTGAGACAGTGTAAATAAGGCATCCTTTGTCTATTATCTACTGAGACAGTGTAAATAAGGCATCCTTTGTCTATTATCTACTGAGACAGTGTAAATAAGGCATCCTTAGTCTATTATCTACTGAGACAGTGTAAATAAGGCATCCTTAGTCTATTATCTACCGAGACAGTGTAAATAAGGCATCCTTAGTGTATTATCTACCGAGACAGTGTAAATAAGGCATCCTTTGTCTATTATCTACTGAGACAGTGTAAATAAGGCATCCTTAGTCTATTATCTACTGAGACGGTGTAAATAAGGCATCCTTAGTCTATTATCTACCGAGACAGTGTAAATAAGGCATCCTTAGTCTATTATCTACCGAGACAGTGTAAATAAGGCATCCTTAGTCTATTATCTACCGAGACAGTGTAAATAAGGCATCCTTAGTCTATCATCTACCGAGACAGTGTAAATAAGGCATCCTTAGTCTATTATCTACCGAGACAGTGTAAATAAGGCATCCTTAGTCTATTATCTACCGAGACAGTGTAAATAAGGCATCCTTAGTCTATTATCTACTGAGACAGTGTAAATAAGGCATCCTTAGTCTATTATCTACCGAGCCAGTGTAAATAAGGCATCCTTAGTCTATTATCTACCGAGACAGTGTAAATAAGGCATCCTTAGTCTATCATCTACCGAGACAGTGTAAATAAGGCATCCTTAGTCTATCATCTACCGAGACAGTGTAAATAAGGCATCCTTAGTCTATTATCTACCGAGACAGTGTAAATAAGGCATCCTTAGTCTATTATCTACCGAGACAGTGTAAATAAGGCATCCTTAGTCTATTATCTACTGAGACAGTGTAAATAAGGCATCCTTAGTCTATTATCTACTGAGACAGTGTAAATAAGGCATCCTTAGTCTATTATCTACTGAGACAGTGTAAATAAGGCATCCTTAGTCTATTATCTACTGAGACAGTGTAAATAAGGCATCCTTAGTCTATTATCTACCGAGACAGTGTAAATAAGGCATCCTTAGTCTATTATCTACTGAGACAGTGTAAATAAGGCATCCTTAGTCTATTATCGACTGAGACAGTGTAAATAAGGCATCCTTAGTCTATTATCTACCGAGACAGTGTAAATAAGGCATCCTTAGTCTATCATCTACCGAGACAGTGTAAATAAGGCATCCTTAGTCTATTATCTACCGAGACAGTGTAAATAAGGCATCCTTAGTCTATTATCTACTGAGACAGTGTAAATAAGGCATCCTTAGTCTATTATCTACTGAGACAGTGTAAATAAGGCATCCTTAGTCTATTATCTACTGAGACAGTGTAAATAAGGCATCCTTAGTCTATTATCTACCGAGACAGTGTAAATAAGGCATCCTTAGTCTATTATCTACTGAGACAGTGTAAATAAGGCATCCTTAGTCTATTATCGACTGAGACAGTGTAAATAAGGCATCCTTAGTCTATTATCTACCGAGACAGTGTAAATAAGGCATCCTTAGTGTATTATCTACTGAGACAGTGTAAATAAGGCATCCTTTGTCTATTATCTACTGAGACAGTGTAAATAAGGCATCCTTAGTCTATTATCTACTGAGACAGTGTAAATAAGGCATCCTTAGTCTATTATCTACCGAGACAGTGTAAATAAGGCATCCTTAGTCTATTATCTACCGAGACAGTGTAAATAAGGCATCCTTAGTCTATTATCTACCGAGACAGTGTAAATAAGGCATCCTTAGTCTATCATCTACCGAGACAGTGTAAATAAGGCATCCTTAGTCTATTATCTACCGAGACAGTGTAAATAAGGCATCCTTAGTCTATTATCTACTGAGACAGTGTAAATAAGGCATCCTTAGTCTATTATCTACTGAGACAGTGTAAATAAGGCATCCTTAGTCTATTATCTACCGAGCCAGTGTAAATAAGGCATCCTTAGTCTATTATCTACCGAGACAGTGTAAATAAGGCATCCTTAGTCTATCATCTACCGAGACAGTGTAAATAAGGCATCCTTAGTCTATTATCTACCGAGACAGTGTAAATAAGGCATCCTTAGTCTATTATCTACTGAGACAGTGTAAATAAGGCATCCTTAGTCTATTATCTACTGAGACAGTGTAAATAAGGCATCCTTAGTCTATTATCTACCGAGACAGTGTTAATAAGGCATCCTTAGAGACAGTGTAAATAAGGCATCCTTAGTCTATTATCTACCGAGACAGTGTAAATAAGGCATCCTTAGTCTATTATCTACTGAGACAGTGTAAATAAGGCATCCTTAGTCTATTATCTACTGAGACAGTGTAAATAAGGCATCCTTAGTCTATTATCTACTGAGACAGTGTAAATAAGGCATCCTTAGTCTATTATCGACTGAGACAGTTTAAATAAGGCATCCTTGGTGTATTATCTACTAACAAACAAGGAATAGTTAATAGGCAATATAATTATAACACAAAGATGAAGGTGTATATATGAACATAAATAACAAAAGACTAGAAAGCCACAAAGCAAGTACTCATTACAATGACTTAGCAGAAGCAGAGCAACAAGAGAACAGGCCATTAAGGGCGCGACAAGACACGACTGAAGACACATATTAAACGATTCCATCCATTTCAGGATTTAGGTAGACGTCACCATAGTGTCCACGACACGTCGGGCAATGCATAATCAAAGAGAAAAGCATGGTGGCGAACTGTAAATGGGTCAACCACTGAGGCCATATTATGTTTTAATACGCACGTGTCCCGCAAGTTGATCCTGTATAACCAGCTGCGCATGAGCATACACCAGGAGATGTTCCGGAACAGGTACCACCATTCTTACACACGTGAGGCACATTGCAATCAATAACTGTAAAAAACGTTTAAGTCAAACAATATGTACTTGATGTTAAGTTTAGTAAGGATGAGCATAGATACAAAAATACTGTTGTTTAAGGTCGAACTCTGGGTTAACACACGCTATTTGACATTCATATATTAGTAATACAATTGAGTATTTAATATGTAATTTATCGTTTGTAGACAAGCAGATTGAACCAAAACAGTTACTAAGTGCGACACTTAATAATAAGTACACATGAGCCATTTAAAAAGGTGTACCTTCTGAGCAATTTACTCCAGTATATCCGGCGACACATGTGCACGTATCAGGGGCAGTACACGATCCAGTGGATGCACATGGAGGAGCACAAACAGCTTAAAAGATAAAACATGTGATATAAACAAGATATACATTTATGCTAGATAATGATGCAACATTTAAGACTACTTAAGTATATTGACAATACTTCTGTTAATCATTTAATTTGTTTGAACGTGCTGTCTGTTTATAAATGTTGAAAGACAACGTGATATTGGTATTTAAACATATGAATAGGATACCAAGTTTATCATCAAATATAATAATAATCATAAATTATATTAACAACAAGTAAATAGATAAATAAATAAATAAATAAATAAGTAAATAAATAAATATTATTCTTTTTTAAGACGACAAATTAACATCAACTCTTGTGACGATGCTGTTTGTTGGTCTTACTGTGGGTGGAACTGAAACACCCGAATAAACTATTCAGTCCGATTGGGCGATCATCTTACTACCTCATTCACTTCTCAGTCCGAGATTAAAACTTGGGTCGCGTTGATGAGAAGAGTGCACAACTGAGCTTTGGATTTTCACCAAAATTGATAAATGTATGTTAAATAAGAGATTGGACCAGTAGTGTAGTTTAATGATGCGTAACACAGGAATTAAGCCTGAATATAGATCAAGAAAACTATTATTTACTTAATTACATTAATAAATATCTGATTATTTTTAAACGTGGTAAAAGTTATTGTACCATTTAGATTTGTAATGCGTTTGACAACAAATACATCAACACAACTACAATCACAAATACAGCAACACATATTTAAAAAGTAAATACGAGATAATAAACAAATATTTCATAAAACTTAAGATTATTAAGTCCATTTCAACTAAAACTAAAATTGAATGACTGACACGCTAAGTGCAAGAATAGTTACTTATTCAAATAACAAGGGTTATCTCTTATTTGATGGTGAGAACATGCCACTGAAAATATATAAACAAATCAAACATTTCGAAGTATATTCGTTAAGTATTTTTCAGTTTAATCAATTTTATTTCTTCCGAATTGTGATGACATTTATTCTGAATTCTATTTTTCCTATTCATGTTTTTGTACCTGTTTTGCAATCACTACCCTGGTACCCCTGGGAACATACACAGTGGGTGGTAGGCGTAGAAGGTGTCAGGTCGGCAACGCACTTGCCACCGTTATCGCATAGTTTGCCAGAGCACGGAGAAATTACTGAAATAAATTCGTTATGCTGTGTCAATTCACCATTTAAAAAGAAATAACTATAAAGGATGAATACAAACGAAACTCTTCATAAATGCAGTTGAACAAAATGTTCAACACCTTATAATAAGATATGACACTATATTCAGCAATGTAACATTTCCGAGCCATGAATAGTTGGTAACCAGAACCGCGTAAGTTGGCAACTTACATGTGCAGACAACTAGAAACCCGTACATTTAGAAACACGCAAGGACTGCATATGGTTGGCAACACACATGCATGCATTTTCAACCAGAATGAATGGTGTTTTACGGCACGTCGACACATAAACAGGTCATATTGTGCGCAATAATTGATGAAAGATGAAGAAATGAAGGATTATTTCAATATTAATGTAAATATATAAAGATAAAACTACTTACGAATAAGGGATGATATGGTAGTAATATAAACTATATATGAACATCAACAAATGCCCGAAAGATGTCAATATATAAGAACACATTATAATGCTTTATATAGTCTGACTTCCTTCAGGAAATCTAAAACTGCGTAAAATTGGTTACACATATCTACATTTGCAACCAGAAATTCGTAAGGTTAGCAACACACATTTGCACGTGTAACCAGAACTACGTAAGGTTTGCAACTCACATTTACACGTGACATCAAAAGTGTGACCTGCCAACCGTGTTATGTAACCATTAACAATTAAACATCACCATGATCTAGAAGTTTCAGTTGTATTTTTGTTAATTTCATTACATGCATATATGCAGAAAAACAAACAATCGTAAAACAAACTTACTTTATAGGTTTATATTAACTATATAAAACGAACTATACCTTCAGCAGACATGTCTGAAACAGCCTTTATATTGATACACCGTTCTTCGCCCTTCTTCCTGTATTAATAAGATTGTATTAGTCCTACATAATAAACTTAGAATGATACATATTTCAAATAAAACTTTAAAAAATAAAAGTTAGTAGTGGCTTTTAGAAAGAAAAAAAGTATAAACATTAAAACAACAAAAAACAACAACAACCGAAATACAAAGGTAATACAACTGTATCAAACTGGATGTTTTTAAATTGTCTTATATTCTAAGATAAGCATGACTATACTTTTATGATGTATTAAAATGTTTACGCACACACTTATATCGTTTGAAACAGGACCGTTTTACTGATAAACATTTTTATGTGGAAAGAATTGTGTTTATTAATTATATTCGTCTATGTCTTACCCCGGCAATACCACTTGTAAACAAAGCCTGTGTGTTGTACCAGCGATTGCCGCTTGTGCTGAGTATAACACGTCACTACTGCAATCTAACGTATTTAGGACGGATGCAAATATATACACACCGGCGACAGCAGTGGGACTTGTATCTGACAAGCTAGGACTGTAACAATAAGAAAGGAACATCTATGAACAAATATGATGTTCAATAGTAATACTTGCAATAATTATTAACATTGTTATGTATTATATTGTTTTTCGTTTACTAAGCTCTATGAATCTGACATTTCCTGTAATAAACATATTTACTTAGAAAACTAATTGATGCATATAAAACCTCAATAAAATTGACCCAAATACTCTGGTAATATGCCTGTTTTCGTTTGTGTAAATTAAATAAATAAGGCCATATAGAGACACCTAACATGTACATAAAGTAACTCAAAGATACAACATCACTCAGCAGATCGATGGCAATGCATATACAACAAATCAAAGTTAGTTTCAGAAATTGCATCAGGTCACCGTGTTCAAAGAGACACTGTACATTAATTAATCTCGTGCAACTATCAGAGAAACTTAATTCAACCGAATATTAATTAATGAGCACAATAGTTAATCATAGTAGTTAACTTACCATTTCCCAGTAATTCCGAACGAATCTCCTTTGGTGTAGTGTATGTCTAGGTGGCATGCTTCTCCTGCCTTGCACATTATTGTGGAATCCATGTTATATGTCGGGTTCAGAAACCTTGGCATTGTCTACATTTAATCCGTAGGGAAACAATAGTACAGTACATGTAATCCGTACGGAAACAATAGTACAGTACATATAATGATATTGCTGAGAATGAAAGGGTTCTACATAAGATTATTTTTGTATAACAATTCAGTACTCACTAATACATTATATTTATCACTTAATACGCTTAACGATAATGTAAACTATGATAGTAATTCACCGATTATAGAATAGTATTACGACAAAGAGGAAAAATATTGTCAACACTTGTATGTTTGTGATTTCACATACTTGTGTTTGTCTGTGATGTTTTACATGCCTATCTAGCAATGTAAGTTTGCTTGGCCGAGTTAAAAGTGTGAAATTGCTGCACGTACTGTTCGATTAGCATTTACGTTATCGGGCAATACAAAGTATCAAAATGTCACCGCCGTTACACTAGGGCTATGCTAAAGCTTAAGCATTTAATATTTTGTTAAAGGAACTAACCCGCCAAAAAACGTCAACATTACTTTACAAAGCCGTTTATCAAAACTCTATCCATGTGCTCAGGTCATATAACAATGCATATATGCCAATTAAACGTACAGGTTTATTCACGAGTTCTAATATCCGTGATTGAAAAGCGTAAAATGAATTATGAGTTGGTAACTCTTAATTCAACGCTCTAGTTTTGGGCTTTAGTCTGGCTCGTTAAAGCCGTTTATGTTGTGTCTATATAGTTTGGATTCTCAAAATATAAGTTATATATATATACCTCGTTGTCAATAGGTTTGCATATGTTGTAACATTTGCTGTAGTTGGCGGGATAGCTACTTTAAACAATACATGGCCAATGGATTACAGTAAAGAATAAATGATCACTCGCTTTAATCAAACAATACCTGGTAAATAAGTTGAATTAAACAATACCTGATCAATGGGTGGATGTGGTCCACCTAAAATGAAAGAGTTCAATGTGATATGCGTTAATTAGGTCAATTGAAACTCACGGACCTAGCGCTGAAAAACTCACAGTCACACTCGCTGAAAACACTTTTCACATCATCACTATTCACGGTTCCTAGCACTGGCAAAACAAGAATTTACTATTCATTTTTTATTTTGAAAAATCCGATATGAGATACAGTTATATAGAGACATGCGTATGCCAATGATTTCACAGAGCCCTTGAGGGCAGATTATGCTTATTAACAAATCAACTGAAACAGCTGAGAAGCACTCGAAAGCGTTACAATTTCGGGAAGTAAGCTAACAAATAAACTGAATAAAATTAAACTGTAAACACAAAGCCGAATAAATATTTGTGTACTAATTACGCTGTATCCCCTACACGCTGCGCCGACGCTAAGCACAACACAGTAAGTGTGCAGATCCAAATGGTTTATTTATAGCACAGGTAGTGTTTATGTAAACAAAAAGAGTTAAAATGTCAGCATGCCTTTTTAACGAAGCGTACATTTCTAATCGGTTGTTTCTATAAAAGGCTAGGTACTTCGTGGGATTTAATTCAAATTTGACGTAATATTATTCACAAATACTGGACACAAAATCCCTATCAATAATCATATTCTGATTTTAACACGATGCCCTTCTCGTCAATACATTGTCAACGATCTTCGCCCCGAAATAACTGGACGAAACTGAGCGGAGTAATACATTTCCGGCTTACCTCCAACAATCAAGTTGATGCACATCTCATTTTCCACAACACTGTAATGGAAACAGACAGTGTTTACATTCATGTAACATGTATATTAAATATCCGGATAGTCAGATTCTCATTTTAAATAAAGTATTTATGCAAGTCGAATAGGACATATAGCATTCACAGATCATCGTCAACCAGAAACACTTACACACCGAACGACAATTACAAGAAAAAAGAAAAGTATGTCACATCATCAATATAAAAGAGTTGGCAATATGTCTGCCGTCTTGGAACGGTCAGTGATAAAATGGCTGCTTGAGGCTTTTAACCTAGGGTAAACATCCTACCTGCGTCATTTTAGTTCTACTCAATATGTAGAAAATAAAGGTGCACAAATAAATCGTTATTCTTATGCATATTATTTATAATAAAGACAAAAGGCTTATAAGCAATTGGTGAACATTGAAACTCTTCCTTTAGCAAGCTACTTATATCGGGTTTAACATGACGTGACTTCGGCATTAACAAAAGTAGGTATAACAATCAAACTGGTAAAGTAGCATTCAAGGACGACAGTCAACAACAAATACACACAGAAACAAAGAACAATCAGATTTCTTCTGAACGCTCAATTGTACACTTATATTTAATGTCAGAGAATATCTAACAGTCATAATCATTTCATTCAGGAAAATAGCATATTACAGTTCTTTCTGATAGAATGTTTCTTTTTATAAGCGCTCTAAACGTTTGCTAGAGCATCGGCTTGATAGCGCTATGATATATTAACTGAACTGTGTAAATACTGATAAATGTGATTCTTTGAGAGCAACAAACACAATTAAGAGAATAAAGCAGCAAACTCGGTTTTATGAGTCTGTTCATGAGAAGTAATGAAAGAAGCAACACCTCTCACGCCCCCTAGCACCATTCTACTTCAAAGCCATCTATATTGGGCTAGTTGGTCCCAAAGGACCAGTAAAAGTAACACTACTGATTCGTAGCACGGGGAGGACTTTTTACACTGCACTAAACGAACGCTAGTGTGAATGTTAATAAATACTGACAAATCCATTTAACATAGCTGACACTGTATTGAATTTATCAAAGGTGCATTGCTTATAAATATATACTGAAAGGAAAAAGAAACGCAGGGTGCGTATTTCCGCTATATATTGTATGTTTAATATGCTACTGCTAATCGAATGGTACAGGGCGACATTAGGTTTAGAAAGAAGGTTTAAACAGCACTGCACACACCAATGGTTACACCTTTAACGTTTCATTATCGTCAGAATGCGCATTTGGCTCAAACAGGTGAGCAAACTTAGGCTTTAAATGTTGCAATCACTTAACATTAAATACAGTACTGAACTGGCTCAATTTATCAAAGAGGAAGTTCAGCATTTATGAATTCTTGATACAACGTGTACTGTGATTAAAACGTCCACAACATCGCAGTTGTGTCCTTTCTCTAACTAACTGCACTTTTTTTTTACAAAACATCTTGAGATTTCCTTGGAATATATATGGAATTACAGACACATTTCCCAACTGAATGTAGTCGTTGAAAAGTCATGGAGAGCATGCTTTTTTAACTGCCTACTTCTCGCTAACTGATTACTACAGAGGCATTATATTGAGGCCCCATCACATTTTTTTTCTTTTCATTTACTATTACCTTAGTTTTTGATATAAAATGTATTGTAACTAAAAACACTAGATTGTTTATTGTGGGGGAGCATATAGTCGCCGCTTTTTCCGTCCGTCCGTGTGTGCGTCCGTGCGTCCGTGCCTCACACTTTTTGTCCGGAGCATAACTCAAAGGTATTCTTGATTAAAGTTCGTGTGAATGATTAGGACAATGATACGGAGTGCAGTTCATAGGAACCATAACTCTAACTTCACTTCTTTTTTAATTATCTCCCTTTTTTGAAAAATCTTATCCGGAGAATAATAGAGTTCCGTACGGATTCATTTTAAATAAGGAAGCTCTCACACTAAACATTACTTTTGTCTGTGTAACTTTCGGGATGCATTCATCGGTTCTACCGATTCTCTTGTTGTTATTATTAATATCAGAAAACAAACAACATCACACAAACTAGAAGTGATAATTTTACTGCACCATATATAAATACACTAAAAGGAAGCAGAACAGGAAATGTTCAAATCTGACCACAGGGTCACTATTTGAACAAACGTGCTAGATGACTATAACCGTAAGGTAAATGCAAAATATTAAACCTGGCTATTGTAGTTTCAGAGAAGAATATTTGAAGAGAAGTGTTTCCCTATATAAGACTATGCTTAATATGTGACCACTGAGGCGTGTCGAAAATTGACCTCAGGGTCACCTTTAGAACAAACTAGTTAGAGGACCATAAGACGATGTTACATGCAAAATATCACAGCTCTATATCTTGTATTTTTGCAGAAGATTTTGTAAGATTTGTTAAATGAAACTGATAAGCCCCATCGCGGGGGCATTTATGACCTCAGGTGCACCATTCGAACAAAGATAACATATAATGATGCTTCACATAAACTTATGATCATCCGTGGTCGAGTGGTCACAGACTTGAAAGCACATGTCGCTCACCGCTATGGGTTCGATTCCCCATGGCGCCCGTGCTCGAAAAAAATGCCCGGGTTTGCACCTGGGGTCTTCCTCCACCAATAAAAACCTGGAATGTCGCCAAATGACCTTAGCTGTTGGTGCAACTATAAAATCCAGTTTAATGAATTTATATAAGATTTGGTTGAATTCCGACAATCGGTTTCTGAGAAAAAGTCTTTTGAAGCAAAAGATAACGACGACGATGGACGACGGACAGACAACGGCCTTCGGCTCAGGTGATCAAAAACACTGACAGATGACAACGATTTTTGAATTTTGAAGTTCCGATGAGTTTCTAGCATTTGAGATTGACTAAAACATGGCCGAGAACTATTAATTGTTAGTACGGGTCTTTAAAGAAAATCCATATATACATAGTTGTTTTAACATATTGTTGTAATTTTGTACAGGTACCAGTATTCAAGCCTGGTTACTGAGGACATTATGTCTGTCTTCGGTTAGCACCATAAATCTAGATGTGTATCTCTCTACAGGGCTAACTCGGGCTAATGCTAATGATCATAATTTATGGGTTAGCATCCCTTGTTTGGAGATGCTCTATGAACCAGGCTAATGCTAATGCTACATGAGTTATGTGTTAGAATTCCTTATTTGTAGATGCTATAAGATTGATGAGTTAGCATGCTAATATTTACGACCATGCTAACCCCTTATTTGGAAGGGACCTTATAAAACGGGAGGGTTTTCATTGTTCGTGGCTTTTGCCTGGCTTTTTCCTTGCTGGCTTTTTACCTGATATTGCTAGATGAAAACAAGAGATCAGTAGTTATGTGAGAGAGACTATCATTATTAGTAAACTGTTGTAAATATTAATTCACCATTATAGTTGGTAGCATGTAGAAATAAAGTTATAGAATATAGAATTGGACTTTATATTTCTTTCTACCTTTGAAGTGAAAAAATTGTAAAAATATATACAAGTGCACATAAAATGCAAAAAGGGTTATAATTTTTACTACATTATTATACACTCTTTATCGGACGGGCCTCATCCTTTGACAAAAAACTAATAATCTCAATTTCCTTGTGCAAATGTATTTCTAACAGCGATTTACAGTTACCTATAGAAATTCTCTCCCCCCAAATACAATAGGCTCGAAATGTGCCTTTAAGTGTGCAGTATATGCAATATATAGCGGAAATACGCATCCTGCGTTTCTTTTTCCTTTCAGTATATCAACCGATCCTATTATCGTGGCTGTGCTTAGTGCTTCCAAATTATCTCCATTTTCAGTATTTATTGGATTATAATACTGACTATAATATCTGTTATAGTCAATGGTTATTGGAGGAAACACTAGCTGTAGGTAATTATTAAGATTGAGTAAATTTCACGGTGCATTTTTCTACATGCACACCGGATGCCCCTTTCGTCAAGATTTTAACAGAGAGGTATGATGTGTTTTGAGCTTACAGTTAAAAACTTAATTTCCTTGAAATTAGACTCGCAGGATCTATGATTTTGTAATAATCCTGTTGCTCGTGATTTTAGCTTCGATTAGGTCGTATTCGTTTCAATTTATTCATACAGATGTTCACGTTGTGGCAGGATGCAAATAACGTTTTCTATTTTCTTTTGTTTGACGGCCATTTCCGATTCTCGTCAGACCAACTTTTTCTTTCATATTCTTTGATCAATGGGTTGTTTTTACTTAGTCTTTAGTTGTACGATTAATGCTTTTGGATATATTTCAATGGAATATTTGTACAGTAATAACTGTTTACTGATGTTGTATTCAGGTCGGGGAATTAACTGCACTCTATGTTCGCGCTAAGTGGGTCAATCAGCTGTTTCTATATATATGCTAAATTAGAACAATGTGGTTGTGTTGCGTCTCGCTAGACTACATTTTAACTGAATATATTTAGGACTGTTGCAAGTGTAACGTTTGATGGGTGTGTTTAAAGAACAAGACGTCTGTAATAGTGAATCTTTATTTAGTGATGATCGTATGTGAACTGATTTCAATCTCTTCCAAAATACTACAGGCGCATGCAGTGTGCCTTGACCTCTGGGGGTTATATATCAGTCAATGGAAATATACTGGCAGGCTAAAGGAATCTAAAGTGTATATCATATCTAAATGCTACAGCATATTTATGCGTCTCGGTGCGTTTCGACTGAGAGAGTTTTTGGGTGTTGTGAATAATAATAATAATAATAGTGGGGTAATAATAATAATGAAATAAAAATAATAATAATAATATATATATAATAATGCTAATAATATAAAAAAAAAAAAATCAATAAAATAAAAATAAACAGACTAGATCTACATGAACACTGCACAATCAGTTATTACAATAAGTTGGTATTACTATTTAGGATTTTATTTTCATTTGTACTCCGTCTGTACTCATTTGTGCTAGGTTTATACATTGTACGTCTCTTTTTTGTTTTCATAATCACACTGGATAATGAGTCGTGGAAAGTGAGCCAGTTCGATGGTTAGTTCTCTGCCGGTAACGTGGTTGATGATCCCACCTGGAAAAGTCAGTGGTTGCCTCCCAGCAGATCCAAAGGGTGTACGTTTAGCTATTCAGTGACGTCACATATCGTTGAGTGACTCGATTGGTTGCAGAAAAGGCCGTACACAAGACGTTCGTCAGATAGAGGAACAGATCACTGCCTCCGGGAAACAGGACTCATTTTTATACGCTTTATAATGCTGTTGTCGTAGATAATGCAAAAATCACCAAAAAAAATTAAAAAAAAAAAAGAAAAAAGAAAATATCATATCTTTCTTGCACCAGGCGTATGCAAATTGCAAGTTCATTGTAGATATGGTGGCGGTAGATTGTTTGTTACTGCAAACAGTTCACACTAAGAAATTGAAAATGGTATCAAAATAAAAACAATATCCTGTTTGTAATGACAGTAGTTAGACTACATTTTATAATTCCTAATCTAGATACGTATGCAACAAATGAACATGTTTTTAAACACGGACTATGTTATTAATTATAGTAATTTAATCTTGTTAATATTAATTATCTCTGTATTGTAATTACCCGGATCTAAGTCCTAATAAACAACGTACATTTTGAACTTGGCTAGACATAAATTAGTTGTTATATGCCATGCTGTCCATTTAGATGAATCTTTCAAACACGCGTATTTCATGTCTGTCAAAAATAATTCATGTTAAATGTGTGAATAAAACATGAATTTTTCATAGTTTTACAAAAATAATTTTAAAATGATATGGCGATATATATACAATTTGTCTATAATAAGAGTATCCAATATTTACATCAAAGCACTTATCATATTGAAGTTATTGACAGTGATATAATTCCCCTTGATTTTTAACATCTACGCGGATCACAAAACAAAATAAACAACAACATACGAATTACATCATACACTCGCCTTACACTAGTTAACGTGCATGTTTATATTTTTATATGAAAGTACATCACATTACATGTACGCATGCTATGGTGGCGCATAGGAAATAGTGCCACTCTTCCAAACCATTTTAATTGAAATCGCAACATCGTTTCAAAAGACATCATTTAAGAAATACCATGCTAACATTTTCAATCTGTTACGGTATGAGAGTGTTTCTATGGTCTGAGAATGTCGATTTGAGGGGACGCGGTATTCTAATGCTTTTCCATTTAAATGCCCGAAAATATAAAGTAAAATTATACATACAAGCTAGTTTTTTTCTATGAAAACACAAATTCATCGGCAAAGGCATTATGTTGACATTATCCAAGGATGTTGCTTGTTAATGCTGCCTTGTTTGTTAAAGATTATAACCTGGTGGGGATATCTTTATTTACACCTACAATAGGGTAAGCGTGAGGTTTAGTACACCCTAGAAACATAGAACCCTAGAACCTGGTTTAAACCCCCAGCGGCCTTTTGTTGCCATGGGCCGTATCAAGACCTTCTGTGTTTGTGATGTCTTATTTTGCTTTTTATTCATCTTTAAAGCTGTTCTTTGTTTCTGCGTGTGTTTGTGGTTGACTGTCGTCCTTGAATGCTACTTCTCCTGCTCGATTTTTATATCTACTATCTATTCTATTGTTACAACGCTATGTGACGTCACGTAAATTTCAGACGGTAAGTCGTGCGAATATGAGGCGTAAGTCAATCGAATAACGCGTTACATTTTATAGTTGCATTAGAATTTCAATTCATGTGTAAAACAGCAATGCGTGCATTAAATAAAACTTCTATAGTAAATGGTAATAGTTATAAAAAATAAAACGAGTGAAAATGATGATAGTGTCTGAGCAGAATGAATAATTTTTAAACAGTTGATTTGACACAAAAATAAGAAAATATAAATATAAATACCTACACGTTTATCTGTTTATGGTGTTAGACGGAAGGCAATTTGAACTGAATTGGATTTTATAGCCGCACCAACAGCTAAGGTCATATTGCGATTTTTAAGTTTCCACTGGTGGAGGAAGACCCAAGGTTCCCCTCCTTTAAATTTTCGTGCACAGCTGCATAGCTTTCTCACATACAGATTCCTGGTTACATGTACATGAGGTTTTGAACCCACAGCGGTCAGGGTAAGTGATTTCAAGTCAGAGACCCTTATTGAAGGATGCAAACTGAGCATAGTTATAAAACTAACAGCACACACATAATTTCAATGTTTATGAATGAAGCTCACCTGTTTTCGGTAGTTTGTATGCATAAAGCATGTGTACCCTGCACTAATGGATTGACAGTTACTGTACCAGTGTAATCTGTAGTTAAATCACCAGTCGCTTTTACATCGATATCTAGCATGCCAATCATTAGCAAATGGTCTACATATCCAAAAGCTATGTTCGGCCTGTTAAAGTATATAAAATAACGAAATTAATACAGCTTTAACATGCATATAAACATAAAAATGAGAAAAATGGAGATATAGAACAAAATGTTCGTTGTAGATATAATTAAAAAAATAATTGAACCCTGTTACCATCCTCCAATCCCCACTCCTCCAACCCCAACCTCAGGGAAGACGTCCGAGTTTTAAATAATAAATCATTTGAAATTCGGTGTATCTTTTTCATAGGTGACAATTAATGTGCAAAACTATGGAAAAATGACACTGCAATTGAATTATAAGTGTATTTGATGCCCCTTACCCCAGGCCCAACCGATGATGTAGAAGTAAACACATGTATATAGTGTAATCCCATCATCATAACGTTTCATTTGAGACACAATTGCACAAAAAATAAAACACCACCCTCACCCTACCACCCTGGGGCCCCGGGAAGACATCCGAGTTCAAAATAATAAAATAGTTTGATATGGTGTTTATCGTTCAAAAACGATTACATATACCAAGCCATGTGCAAAAATATGGAAAAATTATAGTGTGAATGTTTAGCGTATTTGACCTTTTGATCACCCCTGAGGGCCCCTGGGGGCGGAGCCACAAATAGTGTTATGTTGCACATTGTCATCATATGGTGAAGTCATACATTAAGTTTGGTTGAATTCGGTTCAGCTGTTTTGGAGGAGACATGATAGCGGACGGACGGACGGACAAATGGAGGCAATTTTAATATACCCTTTTTTTTTCGAACACGTGGGTATAATAAGCAAGGCATGTGACATTACAAACACAAACGGGTTGACAATAGGGCTGCCTCTTGGAAAGGCCAATGGCAAAAAGGCCGCTAGGGATTTATACGAGATTCTAGGGTGCTGAGCCTGTACTTAGGGTTATTTGTGATAAAGTTTTTAAAGCACGGACATCAGATATTCAAGACAGACTGAGACCAATATATGACTCTGTATAAACTGCACTTTATCAAGAATATTTAATTAGAAAACAGTCAATCAAACCGAGACTGCAATATTTCGTATGTGTCGTGCTCGGCCGTATCCAAAGGTCCAATATCATACTCTTTTTTTTCGGTCAGCACAAGTAGGGAGGAGTCTTACTTCACATTTGGATTTCCAGTCACTTGAAACGGTATTAAGCAGGGCTTGTGTAAATAACATTTCATTTCCTTCGGTATCGCGAGGTCACCCCCGATAAATGTCTGAAAGAACAGAAAGGATAGACACAAACATATATACTTATATGGTACAATAAGAGAAAAATGATCTCGGAATGTGTTGAATCCAATATAACAAGAAATATAAAAAGATCGGACTTGGAAAGTAGCATTCAAGGAGGACGGTAAACCACAAAACACAGAAACAAACACGCAAACAGACAAACAAGAAGGCAAAAGCAATAATAAATACAAACGACATCACAAACACAAAAGGGTTGACAATAGGGCTACCGTCTTGGAACGGTCAGTGGCAAAGTTGGCTACTTGGGGTTTAAACCGGTTCTAGGGTGCACCAAACCTCACACTTACCCTACTGTCATCCCATTAAAACAGGACAGTGTAAATAAAGAAATCCCCGCCATGATCTAATCTCTAACCACAAGGCAGCATCAATAGGCAATATAAGTAAAACACAAATATGTTCGTGTGAATATAATATAAAAAAACAATAGCCTAGAAAGCCACAATGAAGGTACTCAGTGACTTTGCAGAAGCCAGAGCAGTAAGAGAATAAACCATTAAGGGCACGACAAGAAAGATCATGGACAAACATCAAACGCCACCGTCCCAATGGGCTTTAGGTCGGCGTCATCATAGGGTCCACAGCCTGTCCAGTCATCGTACAATTAAAGAGGAAATCATAGTAAACTATCGGGATACTATTTACTTAATATCAATTACTTAATATCAAAAAGGTGAGCGAGGTGTTGCAATTTATATTAATTATCATAATCTGTCTCAATAAAACGAGTCTCTTGATTGTGTGTGTTGCTTCCAAGGGATTTTCTTTTCAGTATTTATTGACATTCACACTAGCGTTTGCTTAGTGCCTTGTGGCGGCTGTACATAGTCGCCTCGACTACAAATCAGTAATGCTATTATTTTATGGCTCTTTGGAATCATCAAACCCATTATTTGTGGTTTTAAAGTAGAATACCACTTAAGCAGCTGCTATGGAGCGTGCGAGGTTTTGCAAATTATATTACCTCTTACGAACCGAGTAAAACCGAGTCTTCTACTTTTCTCTTTTGCATGTGTGTGTTGATGATTCGAATGGGTCTCCATTCCAGTATTAATTATTTTAATTAAATTAATACATCAGTATATATCTGAATAATCAGCATATAAACAAATCATTCCATTTTATGTAGAGCGAATACAATTCCAGCGCCAGTTTTACGCAAATATCGATTTGTATTAGGCATATAGTAATAGCACTGTCCGAGTACGTCCGTCCGAAATTGTGTCTCAGACATTCCTCGGAAACTTCTGAAGGGAATTTCGTCAAACTTTTCATAAATGTTCATCACAATAAGAAGGTGTATCGCGTGCAAGAATCATGACCGTATCTCGAAGGTAAAGGTCACACTTGGAGGTCAAAGGTAAAAAATCATGATCAAATTCATGTCTTAGCCATTACTTGGAAACTGCCGAAAGGACTTACTTCAAACTTCACACAAATGTTCATCACATTAAGAAGGTGTGTCGCGTGCAAGAATCATGTCAGTGCCTCAAAGAGCAAGGTCATATTTTGAGGTCAAATGTAAAACAATTATAAAAATATTCATGTCTCAGCCGTTACTTGGAAAGTACTGAATGGAATTGGATCAAACTTCAAACAAATGTTCATCATACTGAGAAGGCTTGTCGCACACACGAATCATGCCCGTGTCTCAAAGGTCAAGGTCTTACTTGGAGGTAAAATGTCAACAAATCTTGAACAAATTCATGTCTCAGCTATTACTTGGAATATAATGAATTGAGTTACGCTAATCTTCACACAAATGTTCATCACAATGAGAAGGTATGTCGCATGCAATAATAAAGGCAGTTCCTCAAAGATCAAGGTCACAAGTGGTCAAACGTAAAAAAATCCTAAACAAATCATGTCTTAGCCATTTGTTGTAAACTACGGAAGGGAGTTGTGTCAATCTTCACACAAATGTTCATCGCATTGAGAGGGTGTGTCGCGCGTATGAATCGTGTTAGTACCTCAGAGGTCAAGGTCACAGTTAGAGGTCAAAGATCATATTTTTCGTGTCAGTCATTAGTCCAAAACTAATGAAAGAAATTGCGTCAAAGTTTACACAAATGTTTATCACCAAAGGTCAAGGTCACAGTTAGGTAGATGGTTTGCAGTGGGGGCATCCGTGTCCCACTGACACATTTTGTTCATATATGTGAACGAAGGCACTCATTATTTCGTCAAATAGGGCCAACGCAAGGGCAAATAAGGAACATAAAACACTATAAAACCATTACCGTGAAAATGAAACACGGTCAAGCAAGGCGAGATTGATACGACGTTAGATTGACACCAAATGAGATTGACGAAACAGTAAAATGACACAACGTGAGATTTAAAGGTAGTATGAAATAGAATACCTGTACAGGTTTTGGGGAAGAAGACGGTGACGATGTTTCCACTGAAAATAAATGAAATTTAAAACTTAAAACTGTGTTGCTAAATATTGTTTGTATGAGTTTCTATTAAACTCATCTTAATAAAAACATCATAAATAAATATACACTTTCGTTTTAAAAAAAATATCGGATTTATTTCAACATCAATGTGCACATACAATAATCAAACTCGTATTTAAAACAAAAGTATATTAAGCTTTATAGTTTTAGATTCAATCGAGACAACGCGGAGGTAAGTTCACTATCAGTACAATTACCTTTCTCGCATGACAATCCGGAGGATCCACGTTTGCAGTAGCATACAGCGGGCTCCACGTGTCCATCACAGAATCCTCCATTCTGACAATGTAATTCCTGACAACCTTTTCTGGCTGAAAAAAATAATAGTAAAATTCGTTATTTATAAAAAAAGTTAAACAATGGTAAATATTATTTGAAATTTTAAACATTGATTGTTTCATACTAATCTAGATTTGTTTTTATATCTAAGATATAAAATCCTAATCATAAGTACAAATATTAAAAAACAGCAACACACATATCACCATAAAAAATGAATAAATATATATTTCCTTATGTACATAAGAACATGAAGAGGCCGGGATATTTCAAAGCCGTCCGGCAATGCATTTTACCTATAAACGTAGATACAAATGTCGAATAGAAAACAATGACATTCACAGAACTCAGTAAAATCACGCATTCAAAACAAACAACACATATAACGATAAACGGAAGCGACAACTCAAAAATAAAAGGGTTGCCATTATACTACTGTCTTGGAACAGTCAGTGACAAAATGGCAGTTCTGGGTTTAGATTTTAAAATGTATTGAAGCAAAAAAGAAACGCAACCCGAGAATTTTCGCTATATATTGTATATACTGCAGACTTAATTCCACATAATATTCCAAAGAAATCAGATGTTTTGTAAAACAAATTGCCTTTAGTTAAAGGACACAACTGTGATGTTGTAGATGTATTAATCACACTACACTTTGTAACAAGTAGTTGATAAATATTGAACAATTGAACCATTTCATTTAACGTAAAGATTTGCAAACCTTTGCATCTTAAGTTTGTTCACATGCTTGAGCCAAACGCGTACTCTGTCAATAATGCAACTTTGAAGGAATACTATTTGCTTTGTTATGTGTTGTTTTAGTCTTTTTTTCCAAAATGAAAGCGTTGACGTAGCCATACACCATTCGATAAACATCAGCATATTGTACATACAATACATAGCTGAAATGCCCTAGTTGCGTTTCATTTTCGCTTCAGTATATAATCTGACATACAGTATAGTGGTAGGGCGATTGGTTTAGTTTAATTACTTAATAATGTTTTAATACAAATAAACTCTACCTTTAAACACGGCCTCGTCTTTAATTGAAATATCAAAACATCTTTCTTCACCTTTTTCGTTGTGTCTGAAAGTAAACCGTGCTCACATGTATGTTCTGTGTTGCTTACAATTTCAGTTTGCTATGTATTATTTTCATTTTGCATCTATATTCCCAACATACCCAATATTGATTACATGAACGTATACTTATATAAGATTAACAACAACGCAAAAGTAGGATGTAAACTACTAGCTTCTTACGTTTTGTTCACAAACGCTGATGAGACAGTGTGACTTACAAGTGCAGTGACGCCATGAGGCAAACTTTGTTATTTTGACCTGTTTCAGCCGCTGTTGGTACCAGTGTGACGTCAATTGAGCATTTGTTGTTGCCGGCGTTACCAGGATTACAGTTCTCACAGGAAGAGAAAATCTTACTGTTTTCAAAAGGCATCTTTGTAAATGTCACATCGGTACTGTGTAAAATAATGGCATTTGTATTAAAAGCTTGACATCTATAACAGTTATAAAAACTAACAATTTATATACTTGCAGTTTATATACTATACGTTGAATTTAAGGAAAGGTGATAACGCATATATACGAAACATTGGTTTAAATTCAAAATTAAACATAGCCGATATATCCTACAATGTATACCTATAAATTAACGCACATAGACACTCATTATTGAGTTATTGCCAGTATTTAGCTTAACAGAGTAGGAAAACATATATAATATAATTGTAAGAAGTTAACAAATTAATACACGGAAATACAAACCATTCTGTATCATGGCCATCTCCAGGCGTCACATGATAGATCACGTGGCATGGTTCATTGGGGCTACATATTACGTGTGAGTTTGGCGGTAAACTCGGATCTGTAAAACGGGGACGATCCTAAAAAGGACACATACAAAAGGAATGAAAAGTTGCCAGGAATGACGTGACATACAATGCTTTGTCAATAAGAAACCTTTAATAGCATTAGCATTAGCGATAAGACATTTAATCATGGTCATTGCTTAGCATTATATAAAGTCAAAAGCAATACAATTAAGCTAGCTTAGAATAAATAATGTTTTCAGTATTGATACTATGGAACAAAAAGGGGAATTAATAACCTTATTACAGTGTAAAGATGGAATGCTAGTATTACTGTGTTTCACCAGCCCAACAATCGAATGCAATATCAGTTTAACTATCAATATTCTTTGGTGGTGTTTTCTTAGCAGAATAAATTTCTAAAATGTTCTAAAATATTAACAGTTTAGCTTCACATTATGTATTTTAGGCGGTCAATACATATACTGTACACACATATGTATATGACTAGGTTTATTTCAAACGTCCCTCAAGGGACCAGGAATATATATGAGAGGAATCTGTCCAGCTGGCTTGCGGAACATCAGTGCTCCTACCAAGATGCCCACAGGTTACGAAAATTGCATGTACGGGAACCTGGGGTCGTTCTTCACATGTGGAAGCTGGAAAGTAGCCATATGAACTTAGCTGTGTGTGCGACTTTAAAATCCAATCCAATTATATCCAACGTTATTTAAGGTGCTAATATTTTTACTAGAGTATGTAACACTCTTTCGTATTTTGTTAAACATTAGGACACCCACGATACATGATTAACACTCACCCTGACTCCATACACAGAGGAAGAGTCTGTAAAATAAGAAAATAATGAAATATGCTAATAAGTAGTATTAAACATCAATCATTACCTAGAAATAAAACAAAACAAACAGAACATTACTTTGAGCACAAGTGACCTATTATTGTTTCAAATGTTTATAACCTGGTGATAGGTACATGTATGTACCATAAATCATATACATTAATACAATTGAGCTAAAACATTTTCTTTTCAGTGACCCCAGAGCAAATTAAAATACATATAACACAAGTGTTACGATAATCAAACAAATTCTATATCAATTAACTCAATTTGCATACGGCTGATCTTTGCGTCAAAAGTTTTATGATCCTCTATCAGTTAAGATACTTACCATGTTTCATACTCTATATGGAATTACTTATTCATTTCATAGCAGTACAGCTATAAAGACTATTTGAATTATTTATACAAGTAAACCAAACAAACAAACATTTATTTACCCTGAAAGTGGATTAAAAGCCGAACCGGAAATGTAGCATTTATGGACCACAGACCAAAAACAAGCATCGAGACAAACAACAATTACAAGTATTACATATGACATCAACAACATACCGCCTATGAACGATCAGTGGGGAAAAGGTCGCTTGGGTTTAAATCAGGTTCTAATGTGCACCAAACCTCTAGGAACGATCAGTGGGGAAAAGGCCGCTGGGATTTAAATCAGGTTCTAATGTGCAACAAACCTCTAGGAACGATCAGTGCGGAAAAGGCCGTTGGGGTTTAAATCAGGTTCTAATGTGCACCAAACCTCTAGGAACGATCAGTGGGGAAAAGGCCGCTGGGGTTTAAATCAGGTTCTAATGTGCACCAAACCTCTAGGAACGATCAGTGGGGAAAAGGCCGTTGGGGTTTAAATCAGGTTCTAATGTGCACCAAACCTCTAGGACCGATCAGTGGGGAAAAGGTCGCTGGGGTTTAAATCAGGTTCTGATGTGCATCAAACCTTTAGCTTACGCTATTGTCATCCCAATAAAACGGAAACGTGTAAATAAAAAACTCCACGCCAGGCTATATTCTCTAGTAAAATTGATCAAAATGTCGATGAGCGCAAAACCTTCAACTTGATATAAGTAACACGTGTTTATGGATGATTTGTTTTTAATTTTTTAACAAAAGCAACACAGTCAAACATAAACATGTATTTGTATGCATACGCTACAATGAAGCTAACTGAACCTGGTATACAATTAAATATCATAGTATTACCTGTCTGTACATCCAACTTGAAACAAATCTCATCCTGGTTAACACTGAAGTTAAGAGTAGAAAGGTACATTAATCATAGAGTATATCAAAACAAGAACTAATTGGTTGGGTGACGCATAAGTGACGTGTTATTATTGTGAACACTTACTCAGCAATGTCAACAAGGCAAATTTGTAATCGTATATATGTCAGCAATGAAAATATCCAGAAACTCATCAAGTTTAATATATTACATATGCATATACATTGACGTAAACAAGGCATACAAGAAAATAAGCTGACTTTAGTTGTTACAGATACTTCTTTTCCTTCCACCTAAAGCCATTGGATTTCAAATAATACCAAATGGTATATACAGGCAAAATATTTATACAAGTAGATATAAACACATACTTTTTAAAATAAATAAAATAAAATAAGTAAACCAATCAAACAAGCATTCAGTTACGGTAAAAGGATAGAAATAGATATAAACTCAAACAGGAAATGTAGCATTCAATGATTTAAACATATTTTATTGCCATATAATATGCAAACAGGTTGGGCCACAAGTTCCAACAACATCAGTTACGGCCCTTCACAATACAATATATTACAAAAATGTACATGGCTAAGCAAGTAGTTACATAGTGTATATACAAATTGTTGGTTTAACAATTAACATATACTTGAATATACCTGAGATCACTTCCATTAGTTGTTGTCAAATATGGTATATAGAGAAGAGATAGGAAGAAGCAAGGCCATGATAGGAGAAAGCGAGATTACAGAAGTTCAGTACAGTGAGTCAGAGCATTATGCACTCTTTGTAAGAACTTGGTAAAATGTATTTTCTTCATCTGAGAGTTGTTCTTGACCGGAAAGCAAAGTGTTTACACTTAGAGGATGAAAACGTCGAGTGGGCTGATATAGGGTAAGTCGTTGTATGTGAAATGTATAACAATTAAACATAAAATGTTCTGCATCTTCTATTACATGTCGGCAGTCGCAACTTGGTGACGGTCGTAAATGATTTGTATAAAGATCGTTATTAAGATTGCTACATACATTATGAATTCGCGCGCGTGTAACGGCAAGTGGTCGCGGACCATGTAATAAGAAACTAGGAACTGTAGGACTAACAAATATTAAGCGGTTAATATAGATATAAATATCGAACAGGAAACGCAGCATTCTAGGACGACAGTCAACCACAAACACGCACAGAAACAAAGAACAAATTTAAAGATGAATACAAGTTTGCGTTTAAAGATAGCAAAAGATTCGGAGTTTTCAAGTTCGACTGGTAAGTTATTCCACAGAGTAAAAGATGATGGTACAAATGCTCTGGAAAAAAATCCGGTCTTCTTGTTATTGTTTCTTAGGTTATAAGAGTTATTTTCCTGGACACATGAAGGGAAAAGGTTAGTAACATATGAAGGCATTATGTTTTATTGACTTTATAAACAATGGCACGTTTTTGTGAGTTACGTCTATCGAAATGATGAAAACCATCCGATTTCAGATAATATGTTTGTATTGATACTGATCTTGTTAATCCATAACAATCCGTGCGGCCTCATATTGGAGTTTTTCAAGTTTTCTCAATCGTAGACAGAGCACACATCCCACACAATAGATGCGTATTCTAAGATGGGACGCATGCATGTATGATAGGTAAATCTGATTAAAGGTTTCACGATTCAATTTGAATTTTAAAAGCTGCATTAGGCCGAAAACTTTTGACGCAGAAGATATTATACTGTTAATGTGTTCATGCCATTTACCATCTGAACTCAATATTATACCTAAATTATTACGGTTTTCTACAAATGTAAACTGAACGTCATTTAAACGTAGCAGTGGATGGCGGTCCGTGCGTGTCAGAGATAAAAAAGCACTCCAGTTTTATTTGGATTAAATTGAACAAGCCACCGTTTCGACCAATCTGATATAATACATACATCGTGGTTTATCATTTATATAAAATCAGAGGACCCAGGACTGATCCTTGTGGCATTCCGGCTTTCAACATTTTAGTTTCAGATGTGGACGTCCCGACCAAAACTTTTTGAAAACGGCCAGACAGGTAACTTGATAACCAACTAAAGAGTTTAACGTCTATGCCGTATTGCTTTATCTTAAATATGAGGCACTGATGCCATATAGGATCAAAGGCCCTTGAAATATCATTAACAATAAATCCGCAGATTCACATGCCTCGCCTAACGGGGGCGGGACTTTAGAAATAAAAGATCCATGATGCTTAAATGACAGATTGTAAACATTTTAATAACTAAAAACAATGGAGTTTACCTTTTGCTGAGATGACATTTAAGTCCATTTGTTTAAATTCAAAATGCTTTTCTATAACAAAAAGAGGCCCAATAGGGTCTGTAGATTCTCTACTGGCTAACATGGCTCTTTTAACATAAAGGTAGAGAGTCCTTTTGAAATTATACATTTTTCTTTAAAGTTTTTGGCAAAATACAGAATTTTTAACTAAATCGAGGGTCATAACTAAAAATTCTGGTAAAGTTCGGTAAAGATTAGATGAAAAATGAAGGCCCTATCGTCTTAACGAGGCAAAATATAACATTTTTAACTAAATCAAGGGCCATAACTTTGCTGTTACTGGTCCGATCTGGCTGGTTTCGAACTCGTCCGAGCTTTCATTGATATTAACAATCTCTTAAAGTTTGATAAAGATCAGACGAAAAATGTAGGCACTATCGTCTTAACGAGGCAAAATATAGCATTTTTAACTAAATCAAGGGTCATAACTCCGCTGTTGCTGGTCCGATCTGGCTGGTTTCGAACTCGTCCGCGATTTCATTGATATTAACAATCTCTTAAAGTTTGGTAAAGATCAGATGAAAAATGAAGGTCCTATCGTCTTAACGAGGCAAAATATAGCATTTTTACTAAATCAAGAGTCATAACTCCGCTGTTACTGGTCCAATCTGGCAGATTTTCGAACTTGGCCAGTAGAGCTAATAAAAAAACAAAAAAAAAACAAACAAATTAAAATAAAAAAATAAAAAATAACTAAATAAAAAAAATGAGGCCCTATCGTCTTAACGAGGCAAAATATAGTATATTTAACTAAATCAAGGGCCATAACTCCGCTGTTACTGGTCCGATCTGGCTGGTTTCGAACTCGTCCGAGCTTTCATTGATATTAACAATCTCTTAAAGTTTGGTTAGATCAGATGAAAAATAAAGGTCCTATCGTCTTAACGAGGCAAAATATAGCATTTTTAACTAAATCAAGAGTCACAACTCCGCTGTTACTGGTCCGATCTGGCTGATTTTCGAACTTGGCCGGAAGAGCTAATGATAAAAAAAAAAAAAAAAAAGATTTAAAAAAAAAAATATATATAAATAAATAAAAAAAGAAAGTAAAAAAGACTGGTATAGTTTGATAAAGATTAGATGAAAAACGAAGGCCTTATCGTCTTGACGAGGCAAACTATAGCATTTTTAACTAAATCAAGGGACAATCCGCTGTTAGAGGTCTGAACTGGCAGCTTTTCGAGATCGTTCGAGCTTTCATTGATATTAACAATCTGGTAAAGTTTGATAAAGATCAGATGAAAAATGAAGGCTTCATCCTACTGAGGGAAAATATAGCATTTTTAACGAAATAAAGGGTCATAACTCCGCTGTTACTGGTCCGATCTGGTTGGTTTTCAAACTTGTCCTGGCTTTCATTGATAATTAACAATCTGGTAAAGCTTGGTAAAGATAAAAAAAATGAAGGCCATATCGTCTTAACGAGGCAAAATATAGCATTTTAACTAAATCAAGGGCCATAACTCCGCTGTTACTGGTCCGATCTGGCAGGTTTTTGAACCCGTCCGAGCTTTCATTGATATAAACAATCTGGTAAAGATTGTTAAAGATCAGATGAAAAATGAAGGTCCTATCGTCTTAACGAGACAAAAGTTAACAACGGACAACGGACGACGGACGACGAAGGACGTACGAAGGACAACTCACCATCCCATGAGCTCCGGTGGCCCTCTTGGCCAGTAGAGATAAAAAAACTAGAACTGTAAGCCAAAGGTTAACAAATACCCACCCAACACCCCACTTACTTTGCTAACGATAATAGAACACATTTGGTGCAAATAATATTATCATAAATTAGGCATAAGGTAGAAAACAATTGTCATAAAGATTTTATAAATTATTAACCATGTTTTTTTGGAACTGATAGTCCAAATGTTCTGTAGGACCTGGTGCTAAATATGCAGAAAATGCAGAATTGGGAAAATAATATGACTGTCTTACCTAATCTTTATAAATGTAATAATGACGTCTTCTGTTAGAGGCATTCTTTCTATTTGTAGTAACAGTGACATTGACCTTGACCCCAGTGAACTCAAATGCAATCCCAAGCTTCCATTCCATATAAGCTACTACTCTGCAAGTTTCATCACAATACCTCATTCCTAACAAAAGTTATTGATCAGACAATATTTTTCTATTTTTAGTAACAGTGACTTTGACCTTGACCCCAGTAACCCCAAATGCAATACCAAGCTTTCTTTCCATATAATCTACCTACCTTCCAAGTTTTATCACAATACCTCATTCCTAACAAAAGTTATTGATCGGACAACATTGCGTCTATGGACAGACAAACGGACGGACGGACAAGCTGAATACAGTAAAACCCCTACAAACCTCGTAAATTTATTGTGATGTACCATTACCACCCAAGATACAACTATAAGCAAATTCTGAAAGGTCTAGCGATACAGTTTGTGAAAAAGTTGAACGTAAACATTATTAAGTTATCTGCCCTTTGCTTGGAGGGTCAAAATCACTTCCACATTTGCTTTGTCACGTTGCGATGTACCACCTAAGATACAACTATAAGCAAAGTTTGAAAGGTTTAGCTATCCTTTCCATGATTTTTCCTACACAGCTAAGTAGCGATATCGGTCTATAATTGCTAGGGACGCTAGCGTTTTTTTTTTTAAAAAAACCCAGCATAACCACAGCGGTTTTCCAAATATTTGGATATATGCATTCATGTAATGATCTAGTAAAAACTATGCATAACGGTTTTACAGCAGCATACATTGATTCTTTGAACATCGTGTGACTTATTTCATCGTCCCCGCATGCTTTGTTAACATTTAATATTTTTATAATATTGATTATTTCGGATTCTGTAATTATTATAGTTTCTAATTTTGCATTTGTTTTAAGTGTAAAGTTTGGTAACATAGCGTGTGTTTCATCAACTGAGGATATAGATACAAAGTAGTCTTTTAAGCAGTCAGCCTTTTCTTGATCTTAGATATGATAACAGACTTCACCATTTGGTAGTGTTATTTTTAAAGGTGGTATGTTTCCGAATGTTTGTTAGTTTTGATAAAGTACTTTAAAAGTTTCCAGTATTGCCGTTGATTAGTAACATTTGCTTCAGTTATAACTTCTTCGGTATTGTTATAGAGTTTTTCCTTTGCATGTTCCTTAAGATTATTGACTTTATTCCTGAGTCGTTTAAATATAGTCCACTCTAAGAGAGTTTTATGTTTTGACGCTTTACGTTTTTGTTTATCGCGTTGTCTTGAAGCACGGTGGATTTCAGAGTTGTGTCAGGGTTTGTCATTTGGGAGAATAGTTACAGTTTCAAATGAGACTCACATTTTGATTAGTTTTACAAATTTAGCATTAAAATTTCGACAAGCGTCGTTTACAGAACCGTTATAAAGAAAAGACCAGTCGTTTTCCCGAATGTTCAATTTACCAAAGTCAGTTTTTTTTGTAAAGCCACACACCTCTAGTATATGTCGGTTTAATATTATAACTAAATTTGACATGTACGTATGTACCAAAAAAAAGATCACTAATGTCACTTTGTGTATTAATAACACCAGAATTAAAAACATTTATTGAGTCCGAAACAACGATTGGATCTAAAGGTGTTGAAGAATGATCTGTTATTCTAGTCGGTTCGGTAATCACATTTTTCATATTGTTAGTAATGATAATGTGCCTTAGTTTATGATTTTCATCTCTTAATATGTCTCCGACTATGATAATGTTGTTTAATATTTCGAAAGCCATTTCTATTGTGATATTCAGGTTGTTCCAATATACATTATTCGAATTTGGTTGTCGGTGTGCTGTACATGTTAAAAACGAGCCGTTACGATTATTTATTTCAACCCAAAAAAAATATAAAAAGATCGGACAGGGAAAGTAGCATTCAAGGAGGACAGTCAACCACAAAACACAGAAACAAACACGCAAACTGACAAACAAGAAGGCAAAAGCAATAATAAATATCCAAGTGGGGATAATTAACAATGTCAAAATTAAAATCATCTCCCTTGTCATAGATTTTGCTAATTATTTTAATCGAGAGATCTAAATCAAGAAAAGAAGCGTTATTATCAGATATAGTAGCTTTGTTAAGCTGAAGTTCTTTAGGATAAATATAATTAACCATAGTCGGAAAGAAAGGGTTGTCAATGTTCAATATGTCATCCAGATATCGAGAGGTGTCAATAAAGACTTCAATAACATCTGCCTGGGTATCTGGTGAAAGACTCAACATAAAATCCCTTTCATAGCAAAATAAGAACAAATCTGCGACAAGTGGTGCACAGTTCGTACCCATAGGGATACCAACAATTTGTCTATAAACGGTGGTTCCATACCTGACGAAAATATTATCTAATAGGAAGATGAGTGCTTCACAAACTTCATAGCAAGTCCACATAGTATAATTGTCTAAACTGCCGTTAGTTGTATTCAACATTGGTATTTCGAGTTCGAGTATTAATGAGTATGATAATGGACATTTGGAAATGGCCGAACATAACACATACAAAATATTGCAGTCTCGGTTTGATTGAGTCTGTTCATGAACGGTAGTGAAATATGCTAGCTACAGCTCACGCCCTCCAGTTTTGGGTTGAGCAGAACTCAATATTCATAAAATTAATAGTACATAGTTTTAACCATCCCGAAGATGGCATGCATATGGCGGTGGACATAGAGATTTTCCTCCCCGATGTCCAGCAGCGTATGGTACCAGTATCTAACAAAATACTATGCCTCGAAGAGCGAAATAAACAAAATGGAATTTAGTTGGAGCAGCGGTTATGAAGCCTGCATATCAAAAATAACCGCCAAAAGAAAAAAGCCGAGAACATATCCTATGAGTGGTTAAACAATACACAGAGCCTTTTATCGGCCGGAGTAGTGGAACCACCGAATCGAAAATTAAGTAAGAATACAAGAGCAATTGAAAATATACCACCGATAACTAAAAGTTAGATGAATTGTACATTAATATTCCACTTGAGTGGGATGTGCTATCTTTTCTATACATGTTATTAAACACTTCTATAGTTAGATCGTTACTTGATACATTATCTGACAGATGTGTTTCTGTAAAAAATAGGATGTCAAAATCTGAAAAATTATCCTTAATGTATTCGATCTTGTTTCGAATACTCCTTATATTTAGATAAAAAAATGAGAGACTGTGATTTTCATCTGATAGTAGCGGTTAATTAACAAGAGGTAATTTCTACATAACCGGACATAATAACGAGCAAAACAAGTACAACTGAAAATTTGAGATTTAAGATGCTAGATTTTAAAAAACATATGACATACTTTATAAAACAATATATCAGATTGTTCAGAATATTTAGCCAGTTAAAAATGAGCTGAATTGGTAATAAAACAAAATGCAATTTCCGTGTAAAAGTGCACATTTTAGAATTAACTGTTCAATGGCCATCTTCCA
The DNA here is from genome assembly GCA_037043455.1 of Cyrtodaria siliqua. Lineage (NCBI taxonomy): Eukaryota > Metazoa > Mollusca > Bivalvia > Adapedonta > Hiatellidae > Cyrtodaria > Cyrtodaria siliqua. Next base: position 87,836 of record JAWPHD010000963.1, read on the forward strand.
GGTCATAACATAATTACCCATTGGGTTTTAGGAACTCATTAATGTACACATACTTAGAGAAAGAGAATGGCCATGTGAAACAGAAATGGGCGGCTGCGCTACTGACTCCATGAACAGCGAGACAAAAGAGAAGGACGAAAAAGGAATAATTCATAAAATAATAGATAGTCAAAGCAATGTCAAAAAGTGAGACAACAAACAACGAAACCGAGTGATAAAGTATAAACAAGTATATCTCTCTGGTAATATAAAAAAGATAAAGTGACCTGAAGACTGGCATAGTTAGTAACACGATGATACCGAGAGTCCTACACTATTTAATTTGATATTAAACCTGAATAGTCAACCTTTTTGTAGTAATATCAATTAACAAAAGTAACTGTTTAAAACATAATATGAACATTTCTTGATAGTCCCGGAGAGAAACATATATTTAAATCCGCTAATAAGTTGTATGTAAAAATAAGTATTAATTGCATGACGTAGATACTACTTTTACCACTGCGTGACTGCACAGGGAAATGAGGTAAATCTGAATTGTTCATCCAAAAAAATCTTAATCTCGCTTTTCACAGATATTGCAATGTGTGAATTGTAAATATCGATTTGGTGTATTGATTTCGATTTAAATGAACATAAACATGTTCATGAAACAAAACATGGCCGGACAACTTTAAAATGTTTTAATTTTGCTTAAGAAAGAACGATAACGTTTTGTGTCGTAAAACTAATGACAAGATGACAGATTAATCCAGTATAAACATTGGTAAGAAACAAACGAGTTAAACATGCATAATAATAAAATTCGTTTTACATTAAAGCAATTATAATACGCTCTCAGTAAAAAAGCAAAAAAAACCCCGATTATACACAATGCATTGCGGAGTACACGCAAATACATAATTTGTCAATAAACTCTATTGCCATTAAAGTTGACTGAGCTGCTTTAAAGATTCTCACCGAGAAAGCGTGGATTTTAAGATGTAAATTGCATGCTTCACACAAGACTAGTTTACAACCATGACCGGTGACCACCATTCAGAACAGATATTTACCATTCAGAACAGATATTTACTATTCATGTTGACATTTTACGCTAACCAATAAATGGTAATGGTTGGTTTCATATTTAAATAAAAATGACCTTGTTTGTAAACTATCAACTATTAACCAGACAAAACAGAAAAAGTGAAAAACTAATGTCAAATTAGTGCATGAGCATATAGCATATGAAATTATATTTAGCATGAAGAATATTAATTTGGTCTGTTATAAAAAGTATGACGCCGTTTTTGTCAATAAAACAGTATAATTAAACGCAATGAAAACACATACCTTATATTGTTAAGTTGTCACTGACAATGATAGAAGTTTTAAGTATCATCTAGTTCATTATGATCATAGCATTGGCAACTTCATCATCAGCAATAGTCGACTATAAGCATATACGACTATTATCGGCACCATCGCCATAAGATGATGACGATGATGACGATTACCATCATCATCGTCATCGACAAGCATATTAACAGCTAGTCCAGCGGAACGGGTGATTATATGTCGAGACTGGTAAGTATATGCGGTATATATTGGAGACTTCATCGTCTAATATAGATGACTATCATCGACGATATCGTCAAGCGACGATGGTAACCATAACATCGTCATCGGCAAGTTTATTAATAAAAATTCCAGCGGAACAGGTGCATATATGTCGGGACAGATAAGTATATATGGTATATAATGGCGACTTCATCATCAAATATAAAGACTATCATCGACACCATCGTCAGGCGACAATGGCGATGATAACCATTACCATCATCATAGTAATCAATAAGACTATTAACAAATAGTTCAGCTGAACAGGTACGTATACGTCGAAACAGGTAAGTATATGTGATATACAATGGCGACTTCATCATCAAATATAGACGACTGTGATCGACACCATCGTCAGGCGACGATGATAACCATTACCATCATCATAGTCATCAACAAGAATATTAACAATTAGTTCAGCAGAACAGGTACGTACATGTCGAAACATGTAAATATATGTGTATGGACTTATTATGAATTAATAATCATTATCAAATCATCATTATCATCATTAACGTCTTTGCCATTGATATGAGTTCAGTAAAATTCCTTTAAACGTGATTTGTCACATTCCACAAAATCTATAATTATTTTTGTAAATAATTCCATCATGATCGTCTTTATATTGGCAGTATTTATCATAACGTTAGTACTTATCCAAGTCCTTTAATGGATGACGCACGCCGTTATTATCTTTGATGAATAAACGACCATCCCCTGTTGAATTTTACCGTCCTTGCAAGCTTTTTGGCACTTGATATGAGTTTAACCCGTTTGAATGTCAAGTCCTCATTTGTAAAGACACGTTACAAATTAGTGGAGAGCTTTAGGTTCTCTATATCGGTGATATGAATATCAGCATCACTAACCCTCTCTTTGCAGTGCCAGTGTTCGACTTCGGAGTGTTTGACTTCAGAGTACTTGAGTATAGAGTACTTGACTTTGTGTTTGTCATACTTCAATACTTGCGTATGCAAAGATATTGACCAAGAACGAGCCGTAAATGTCAAACGAATGATAACCTGAATAAACGTATCTACAGGAGAGAGTATCCAAACTGTATATGTCCAATATGTCCAACAAGTCCAGTGACATAAAAAGAAATATAAAAAGATCGGACAGGGAAAGTATCATTCAAGGAGGACAGTCAACCACAAAACACAGAAACAAACACGCAAACAGACAAACAAGAAGGCAAAATAATAATAAATACAAAGGACAACACAAACACAAAAGGATTGACAATAGGGCTACCGCCTTGGAACGGTCAGTGGCAAAGAAGGCCACTGGGGGTTTAAAACGGTTCTAGGGTGCACCAAACCTCACACTTACCCTTCTGTCATCCCATTAAAACAGGACAGTGTAAATAAAGAAATCCTCGCCATGATATAATCTCTAACCAACAAGGCAGCATCAATAGGCAATATAAGTAAAACACAAATATGCTCGTGTAAATATAATACAAAAAATCAATAGCCTAGAAAGCCACAATGAAATTCTCAATGACTTGGCAGAAGCCAGAGCAGTAAGAAAATAAACCATTAAGGGCACGATAAGAAAGACCATGGACAAACATCAAACGCCACCGTCCCAATGGGCTTTAGGTAGGCGTCATCCTAGGGTCCACAGCCTGTCCGGTCATCGTACAATTAAAGAGGAAAGCATAGCGACGAACTGTAAAAGGGTCCACCACCAAGCATGCAGTACGTTGCAAAATGATAGGGTTATAACCTATTTTGATAAACTTTTTAACAAGTTTAACAAAGATAGTATGACAGTGATCATGACCAAGAATCTTACGAAGTTTATAAATCACATCACCATAGAAGTCAGGTTGTGATAGTCCTTGTCGCAGAAGAGTCCTTAAATTACTTTTATATCAGGGTTACGATACCCACATTCACATATAAATGGTTGTAAAACTCCATATAAGTATTTTAAATTTAATCTTAAACTCTTCGTACACTATTTCACCTGTGTACAGTTCACCTGTTTTCACTTTCTAAACAAGGAGCGCGAAAAGCTCGTGCTTCTCAAGCGAGGATTCTTTTTTTCGCACAATTATTAAGGGTACGCATACTGTACAAAGTGGGTGGGAGTGGTTAAAAGCAATAAAGGATTTGTTTCTTTCATTAAAGATTTTCCTTAAGCGAAGCTCATATTTTCTTCAAAATGTTTAAGGTGAGAGTAAATTAAAAGCATTACAAATTAAAAATATGTTACTAATTGCATAATAAATAAAAAAACAATAGGGATTAAAGCGTGCGTCCAATCTACTTAACCGTACATATTGTATGCACTTGTGAAATGTTCTTACACATATATGACACTTTCCAAGAATCTTTTAGAGCTTTTTACCTTAACTCTAAGTAATTTGTAAATAAGTGTGGTGGTGTTGTCAAATTTTGTACATCCATTTAGCATCCATTTTGTTCATTCATAATGTAAACAAACCTGAAATATAGGTTTAACGAACTTATTCCGTGTCAAACTTCGCCCAAGTTAAGAACATATTTTAATAAACATTGCAGCATTACTTATATGTGAAAAAAACAATGATTACCTATAAAATTCAGTTGAAATGTTGTACCTTATTTCTTGCTTTTCATTCAGTGTTTCAACAATGGACGACCGATTAACTTATTGTAAATTTATGGATTCATCCGCATGATAAAGCAACATCTCGGAAATCAGTCTCGGACAGAACATGCCTAGTATGTTCCGAAGTCGCGTGGCATAGCGTTGGGAATAAATCTGAAGCAGTACGGCTGAACGAGGTCGAGACTACGTTAAATTGGCAACGATAAAAACAAAAACGTAATGTTGTTTCCTAGTTATTTATTAAACAATGATACTTTTAGCATATTGCTGTTTAATTATTTATGTTTTATATAAAGTGGTAGAAATAATCATTAATTTATAGTTTTTTTAATGCTAATATAAAAAAATGGGAATATTTTCTTACTGGCAATAATAGCCGGAAGTCGTAGTTATAACGACGTCGGCTTTAAAATGAAATTTCATGCAAGATGTTTTTCCGAAGATATTAAGAGAATATGAACTCCTCTTAAGGTAATATCAATGTCTCAAATACTCCTATGGTAATTCTAAGGTAGGTTGCAGTTAATTGTGTGCGATCTATCAAAATAAGGTACGTATGGAAGTTTTTAGGTTTTATTATCACAAGTAAACAAACACGTTTCGTAGTAAATCGCTCCAGCAATTTCACGAGATTTTGTGTTTTGAAAAAAGTATGGCGACACATTCGACACATCATCTTGTCGTTTGATTATTTTTGTTTAATATTAAACATATAGTAATTATATGAATGATACTAAAGTTAGTGATTGAACTTATTTCAAGTTGGAATTATTAGTGTGTTAATTATGGGGACACCACAAAGGAACAAAAGCTAATGAATACATAGTACATATATACTGGTTTTACTTTTTAACTATGAATGATAACAAGAACCTGTATCAACTCAACTTCAGGAAATTACAATGTATTTATAACAGCATCCAACATAACAGCATCTAATATCAGTGACATACTTACTGAATGCTTGAAAAAACTTTGTTGTTTTATTAAACAAAATACTTTGTGTTTTTATTTTACTTCTACTGATCAGAGATACAGCAGATATTCTGCCATGTTGAGTTATGTATTGTTGGTCTTTCAATAAATGTTTTTTTTGGCAACTAATCCTCTAATTTCGTCAAATTGCATGATATGGACAATATAATGGTCCAGTTTATATTGAGGAATATAATTTGCAATACCTATAATTTAACATAGTGTTAGGTTTTTTGGGGCCATCAGATCTGCCTTTTAGAACTACTTTTGGGGGAAAATCTGCTTGTCAAAATAGATTTTTTTATGGAGTATCAACATGAGATATCATTTCTTTCATCATGGGTATATTCTCTTCTTGTTTTCTCTTCTAAAGATTGTTGACAAGTTATTGGTCAATGTAAAATAGCGTTTACTTAATCTCAGAAGTAACTAGGATTGTTGATTTGAAGTATGTACAGTACCGATGTAAAAATGCAACTATTTACTTCGTCTGCTACTTTTAATAGGTAATATTGCCAACAAAATCTTCAATATATAACAACAAGATGTAGGTGACACTTGTATGTTAGTAACACATTTTATTTGGAACAAAACAAAAAATACTTTTAATTTTTTCAATACCCCACCCACTTTGTAAAGTATGCGTACCGTTAAACTACATCAAAACAATATGTCCAAATTCTAATTCAGTTTCACAAAAGGTTTCCTTTGTGTCTATTTTAATGTTATGTGTTCCGCATTTTCATCACAAAATCCACAAAATAGGGCTCTCTGTAAATTTTCTGTCACGTAGCATTCAATGACCACAGTCAATCAAAAACAAACATAGAAGCAAACACAATTAATATTGATAATAGAGTTACCGCCGTGGAACGGTGAGGTGCAAACAGGTTGATGGGTTTTAAACCAGGTTCTAGGATGTACCAAACCTCGCTATTACCTTGCCATCCCAATAAAACGGGACAATGCAAATACAATATCCCCGCCTATACCGAAGTGTTCACACATGACTACAAACTGCCACAACACATCTAGTAACGTTTCCTTTTCGTATAAATGCAACTTCTTCCTGTCAAATAAATAAAACTTACCCATCCTTGCCAGTTGTTTGTACACACACATCTTGCATCCCAGAATTCTTGGCTGTAAATTGTACACTACTCTGATAACTTCCGGTGATCTGGCCTCGTTCAACTGTCGTTATACTGTCCACATTCACACCAGGGCTGATGTATCCCGGTACTAAAGATGGCCTACAAGCACATGTACGTACACGTGTTAATGCATTTTCATGTCAAAGTGCTTTCCAGAACTGAAGAATATTTCTTTAAAAGCTCTACAGGGTTAACCGTTGATTTATCGTGTATAACTATATTGTTCATTCGTGGTTTAAAGTCTCCGGCCATGTTTTGTTTCATGAACATGTTTATGTTTATTTAAATCGAAATCTATACACAATAATAAACATTTACAATTCACACATTGCAATATAGGTGAACATTTATTTGATGACGTAGAAAACTTTGAAAAGGTAAATAATCCACAGGTAAATGTATTTATCAATTATCTGGCAATAGTAGTGCAGCTATACAATTCAGATTTACCTCATTTTCTCATGAAGTCACGCAGTGGTTAAAGTAGTATCTACGTCGTGCAAATAATACTCATTTTTGCAGACAACTTAGCAGCGGTTTTCAATATATGTTTCTCTCCGAGACTATCAAGAAATGTTCATATGATGTTTAGGAGTAAAATTTGTTAATTGATAATACTACAAAAAGAGTAGCCATTCATCCTTAACACTAATGATTCGTTACAAAATATATTCACCACTACTTTAAAACATGGGATTGCAAAATGCATCACGATAACACAGATGTTTTGTGTTAGCGTTTGTAAAATAATTGTTCTGCAGCCATTACATGCAGATTTTATAATGTTTTAAAGACTTCCGGCAGTATGTCGTTTTGTAACGGGTATATCCCAAAGTTCGGTAGGATACCTATTGCAGAGATTTAACCACAATTACCACCAATGTATGCACATACTTGTTCCTGACATGTTATGGAATATGAAACGTTCGAGTTAATTAAATGATAGACATACTCACTTTTCAGTGGGAGGGTTCTTGCCAGACAATACCAGGGGTATTGTACAAGGGCGATTTTTAACACACGTCACTACTGAGGGAATTGCTGTATCGGTAAATGTAGCCTTTGGAAGAAAATAAGTTGGCTTGTAGCATGTTTTAAAAAGCGAAACATTATAATAAATTAGGTAATAACCGAAAACAACATTAAATTTACTTAAACCATCTATAATCTTCAATTAAGTAGCTATCCCGCCAACAACAACCAAATTCTACAACATATGTAAACCGTTTTTAAACCTACTGACGATAAGGTATATATATAATTGACCTATTTTGAGAATCTAAAGTCTATATATACAGTATAAACGGCTTTAACTGGCCAGGCTAAACCCCAAAACGTGAGCGTCGAATTAGGAGTTGCCCACTCATAATTCATGTTACGCATATTATGAATAAATGTTTGATCGGCACATATACATTCTTATATGACCTGAACATCTGGATAGAGGTTAGATAAACAGTTTTGTAATGTAATTTGGTCGTTATTTGGCGGGGTAGTTTCTTTTATACCATTGTTACATGTATTTATTCATCATACACCATGTAAAACGTAAGCATGGTAAAAACAAGTCAATATGTATCTTTACCTAAATGAACAACACAAGTATTTCAGAAATATGTACAAAAATAAATAAATAAATAAATCGAGTTTTGAGTGGGGTGAGGGTCGTGGAGAGGCGGGGGTGGGTGGTGTGGGGAGTGGGGTGATGAGGGCAACATATATGTGTAAGAAGCTATGTAAGAATTCACCAAAACAACACAAAAATATGTAAAAAGAACAATAGTTAATAATTAAAAATCGAGTTTTGAGTGGGGATGGGGAAGAGGCGGGGTGATGGGAGGGCAAAATATATGTGTAAGAAGCTATGCTAGAATTGACCAAAACAACACAGAAATATGATATGAAAAAAATATTTCGAGTGGGGTGGGAGTGGGGGGATGGGGTGTAAGAAGTTATGTGTAAGAAGCATTGTGTAAGAATTTACCACAACAACACAGAAATATGTAAAAAAAATAAAAATATTCTAGTTTCGATAGTTTCGAGTGTGCGGTGTGGGGGGGGGGGGGGGGTGGCGGGGGAGGCGAGGCAGGGGAGAGGGGCAACATGTGTAAGAATTAACCAAAACAACACAGAAATATGGTAAAAATATTTCGAGTGGGGTGGGAGTGGGGGGAGGGGGTGGAGGCAAGATAGCTATGTGTATGAATTGACAAAAACAACACAGAAATATGTAAAACAAATAAATAAGAAAAATCGAGTTTCGAGTGGGGTGAGGGGTGGAGAGGCAGGGAATGGGGTGGAGGGGGCAACATATATATGTAAGAAGCTATGTGTAAGAATTTACCAAAACAACACAGATATATGGAAAAAACAATAAACATTAAATAAAAATATTCCAGTTTCGAGCGTGGGGGTGAGGGTGGAGTTGTGGTGGTGGGGGGGGGGGGGGGTCGGGTGCAACATAGCTATGTGTAAGAATTGACTAAAACAACACAGAAATATGTAAAAAAATTCAAAAAAATCGAGTGTGTGTGTGTGGGAGGGAGGCAGGAGGGGGGAGGGAGCAACATATATGTGTAAGAAGCTATGTGTAAGAAGCTATGTGTAAGAATTTACCAAAACAACACAGAAATATCTAAAAAAATAATGTTTCAAGAGTGTGTGTATGGTGTGTGGGGGGGGGGGGGAGGTGCGGATGGAGAGGCAGGGGGTGGGTGGCGAGGGAGCAACATATATGTGTAAGAAGCTATGTGTAAGAATTGACCAAAACAACACAGAAATATGTAAAAAAATAAAAATTACATAAAAATATTCTAGTTTCGAGTGTACGGTGTGTTTGTGTGTGTGTGTGTGGGGGGGGGGTACTCGGGGGAGGCGAGGCAGGGGGGAGGGGGCAACATGTGTAAGAATTGACAAAAGCAACACAGAAATATGTAAAAATAAATAGAGATTCAAGTGGGGGGGGTCAAGTGGGAGGGGGGTGGGTGGGAAGGGGGATGAGAGGCAGGGGGTGGGGGTGGTATGGGCAACATATATGTGTAAGAATTGACTAAACAACACAGAAATATGTAAAAAAATAGAGTTTCAAGTGGGGGGGAGGAGGGTGAGAGGGGGGTGAGTGTGGAGGGGGGGGGAGGGGGCGACATATATGTGTAAGAATTTACTAAAACAACACAGAAATATGTAAACAAAAAGGAGATTTGGGGCTGGGGGTGTGGAGGAGGGAGCCCATGCCCCAATATGGGTGCATAATGCTATAAGAAATCCCAAACCAAAATTATAGATATATACATGCTTACATGCAAACCTAGATTTGCCTTTATTGCACATTTCATGGGCCATCACAATTTGGGTTCCATTGGAGCCCAGCATTTGCAGTAGACAAAGTTGCTTACCCAACCCTTTACAACATACTATAAGGAACCCAATTCCAAAATTTAGTTCAGCTAGGACAAGCAATGTAAGAGATATAGACCTGTAAACAGAGCTTACATGTAAAATTTGATGTGAAACAGACACATTTTAAGGGCTATCAGTATTTGGGTTTCATGGGAGCCAAGGGTTACAGGAACCAACATTACTTAAGCAGCCCTTAAGATAAAGCTATAAGGAAGCTAATGGCCAAATTTGGTTGTGCTGGGATAAGAATTGTAAGAGATATAGACTTGTAAACACAGCTTACACGCAAAATTTGATGTGAAATGGGACACATTTTATAGGCTATCATAATTTGGGTTCCATGGGAGCCCATGGGTTACAGGAACCAAAATTGCTTATGCAGCCCTTAATATAATGCTATAAGGAAGCCCATGAACAAATTTGGTTGTGCTAGGATAAGAAATGTAAGAGATATAGACTTGTAAACACAGCTTACACGCAAACCTTGATGTGGGACGCCGACGCCAACGCCAACGACAACGCCGACGCCGAAGCCGGGGTGATAACATAAGCTATCTTATTCTTCGAATAGTCGAGCTAATAAAAGGATGGAACTTATTGCATTCATAAACACGAGAACATAATGTAAATCAAACTTAGGATAGTTTCTTATTAACTTGTGATTGATTGGTTTTACTTACCTCATTTTTACCAGGACCTGTTGAAGGTGTCGATGTATCTGTTAATAATATAGTGTATAGTCAGTGTTACATATGTCGCTTGCATACTTTCGGAACACACTCAGCTGTACACGAATATATCTCTAGATAGTGCACAAGTATAAATGCCGTTATTACTGTTATATGTCATCATCCTTTACTACTGATTATGTTACAACCGTTACAAATGATTATGTAACAGCCGTTACTACTGATTATGTAACAGCCGTTACTACTGATTATGTAACAGCGTTACAAATGATTATGTAACAACTGTTACTACTGATTATGTAACATCCTTTACTACTGATTAATTAACAACCATTATTACTGATTATGTAACGAATGTTACTATTGATTATGTAATAACTGTTACTACTGATTATGTAGCATACTGATTATATCAAAAGTACCTAAAACTGATTATATAATCAGCAGCTAAAACTGACAATGTCAACATCTGTAACTACTGATTATACCAATAGCAGGTACAACAGATTGTGTCAACAGCATTAGCTACTGATTACATGTATGTTCTTCTGATTTTGCTAACAGCAGTCACTACTGAAATGCCATGATTACTGATATATGTCAAGAAGTTACTACTATTATATGTCAAAAGCAACAAACACGGGTATAGTCCATTGCAATTATTACTGATATATATACTGTTATAAGTCAAATGAAGTTAGTATTGACATATGTCAACAACAATTATACATGACACGTCAAAAACAGTTATTATTAATATATGTCAAATGCCGTTCCTACTGATGTATGTCAAAGCAGTTTCTACTGTTATAGGTCAAAAGCATTGACTATTGTTACTTATTTCGAATTATGTAAAAAGCCATTATTAATGGAATATGTCAAAACAATTACTACTGATAAATGTAGAAAACAGCAACAACTTAAATATATCAAAAGAAACTACACTGGAAAGTGACATTTAGTTAGATGGAATCGTTTTTAATAACTTCTACACATATTAATGTTACGATGAATATTTAGTTTCTAACTTTCTCAGTTATAAATAGGATAATACATACATTGTGAACATTCCTGTACATTCCTGTATTTGCTGTTTTAAATGGAAGTTAAAAACACATACCATGTTCACAGTTAGATCCTGAGTAGCCAAGGGGACAGATGCACGTAGATACGTGGTTATTTGTCGTGCAGTATCCACGTACACACGGGTTTTCGCCTGACAAACACGGTCCTAGGTATATAGATGATCATTGTACAGCAGGAGAAAAAATATATCGAAACAGCATGTAAAGAAATATAAAAAGATCGGACAGGGAAAGTAGTTAAAGGAGGACAGTCAACCACAAAACACAGAAACAAACATGCAAACAGACAAACAAAAAGGCAAAAGTAATAATAAAAGCAAACGACATCACAAACACAAAAGGGTTGACAATAGGGCTACCGCCTTGGAACGGTCAGTGACAAAGTAGGCCACTGGGGGTTTAAACCGCTTCTAGGGTGCAGCAAACCTCACACATACCCTACTGTCATCCCATTAAAACAGGACAGTGTAAATAAGGAAATCCCCGCCATGATCTAATCTCTAACCAACAAGGCAGCATCAATAGGCAATACAAGTAAAACACAAACATGCTCGTGTAAATATAATACAAAAAAACAATAGCCTAGAAAGCCACAATGAAGGTACTCATTGTAGTCATAATGTATGCTTGGTTAGTTTTTTCTCTCGTGCAAATTGGGTATTCCGTTTCGGTGCGTTTCCTAGGTATACATATATTCTGGTGGGGGATAATGTTCGGACCACTTCAGGATTTGTATTTGTATTTGGGCAGATTACTAGTTTGTGTCCTCCCACCAACCCTTCACAATGCTGTAATATATTATATATATTTGTATAGATGGATACTATATACATTATTTATATATTTATCAATGCCGTAGGGAACTAGTTTGCATGATTATAATTATGTTTACTAAGGAATGAGTATTTTATCTCCTTTACACATATATGTATAGTGTATAGTTATCTCCATAGGTACACACATCTCATATTTGTGAAAAATTTGTTTTTACATTTGTTTTAAAGGACGTTGTTAGTATGTTTCAGAAGTATTCTTTCCATCACTGGTTCCTGTACCTGGAATACCGATCTCGTCCGTCGGATGGGGAAGTAAACCGGGCATTCCCGTGTATCGGTCTATCCTCCGAGCACGTTAAAGAACCAGGAATCTATTTGATAATAAGAGTAGAGCAGGTTCCCGGATGCCTATGTGTCCTTTCCCCCTCTCTGTGGCGGCTCTAAATAGACTTTACTGTGTTGATGAGCCGTTAAACATCATTCAATTCAATTCTTCTCACGATTGGACTTGGATCAAATCAGAGCATTTTTTTTGAAATTCTGTGTTTATTATCTGCTTGCATTATTATCTGCTGCAAGCCTAGTATTTATGATTGTTTCTGTTGTTTTTACATGCTTGAAGATAAGAGAATAATTGATTTTCTCACGACATTAAGAGTGAGTACATGTAACAACTTTTAAGGACATATTTCATAATTTAAAACAAAAACAAAAACTACAAAAATGACACATAACTAATGGAGAACCTGCTATCAGGTTTAAATAATTCTCTTGATTTCATACAAAAGCGATATTTGGAGAGCTTATCATCTGATATAAAATTTAATAACGTTATTTTTTCATGCAATTGTATGTCTAACAGTGACCTTTACAAATTATCTCCCCACTCCCCCGCCCCAAATAGGTCCTGAAAGCAGCTTGATTCTACTTTGTTACATTCATTAAATGTACATATGACGACGAGTAGCAAACTGTATGTAGTAATTACAGCTATAGAATATAGTATAGTAAACGTTGAGCAAAAGTAGATATAAACATCGAACAGGAAAAGTAGCATTCAAGGACGACAGTCAACCATAAGCATACACAGAAACAAAGAACAACTTTAAAGATGAATAAAAAGTTTAAATTTTAAATTCAACAAGTTCCGTATTATGCAATATATCATATATGTTTTAAATTCATGTTGCCTAAATATAACCATATATACAGGAAAAAACAGGTTCTCTGGTAATATAGCAATGTTTGTTTACGAGGCAATGTGTACACACTGTACGTTTATTTATAATACGTACACACTGATGAATACTCTGATACCAAGTATATATAAAACAACTAATAGTGCTATAAAACCGTTGTGAGATAAAATAGAAAACAACACAGCTGACTTTTATTAACAAGGCTTTATTGACAGGATGATGACAGGATGATGACAGACAGGATGATGACAGGATGATGACAGGATGATAGTGCGGTTGTTGACACATAAACTAGATTTAAGATAAGCAGTAATCCCTATTGCCTTCCGACCGCTCCAAGTCGGTAACCGATATTATGCTGACCTACGCTCAGATTGACAAGACAGTGTATATAACAGTACATCCTATTAACAGGAAAAAGTAGATATAAAAGTCGACAGGAAATGAAGCATTCAAGGACCAGTCAACCAAAAGCACGCATAGAAACAAACAATAATTACAAAGATGAAGAAAAGGCAACATATGAAATCACACAAACCAAACATAAAAGGATTGACAATACGGCAACCGCCTAGGAACGATAAGTGGAAAAAATGGCGTTGGGGCTTTAAACCACGTTCTATAGTGTGTACTAAACCTCACTCTTACCCTATGAATAAAGTCTACATCCAGAGAAATTGGCAAACCATAAAATGGGACAAAAGCTCATGAGCTCCCTACTCTTTCAGGGTTTTTGGAAGGTTAAAACATAGGGTCCCACGAAGTTATCCGGTCACTGCACACTAGAAAAATTAAGCATAGTGACTGACTGTAGAGAGGTCAATCACTAAACATGAACTTTAAGTGTGTTGCAATACCAAATGGTCGTATCCGTTTCTGATGAATTTCCTGATTAGTTTTGACAAAGTTATCAGGAAACATGGCAGACCCCTTTAATTTCCGAAGTTTATAGATCACATATTCGTAGAATAAAATGTGTTTATATTGGTGTTGTACTTCTCCAGTAGGTTTTTGTTATGTTGATAGAACATTGAGACAGATTTAAAGATCTACGTACTCTGTGATAACGACAACCTTGTTGAATAGGTTTACTTATAATAATTTGATGTTGATCATTGATGCCCTTAACATCGTTAACGAAAGAGCTGGGAGGTATACACTCACTCTGAGGTAGCACGAGGTACGTCCCTATTTAAATGTTGATAGCAAACCATGTCAAATTTAAAGTCATCTCTCTTATCATAGCTTTTAGTATATATGTAATAATTTAAAGTATACGATGATAAAAACCCTGGTACTTCGGAGAAACACAAATCGGTGTCTTTATGAAAAAAAAAACAGCTTACAAATTCGATAAGCCGATTGGAAAATTGGTCATTTCTATTAAAAGCATACTCCAGTATTTCACGACAGATAAAGGTAAAACTAGCAATCAAATACATGTATATAATGACATGAAACATATCACTTGCCTAGGGTTTATTTTCGCTTTGTTAATCAGTGTTTTACGTTGTGTACAAAGGTTTTGTTTGCAAATTTCACAATTACATATATTTTGTCCTAGTTTGGAAAAACATGAAAGAGTAAATTGAGCGTCTTACCTTTCTCGCAGTTAGACCCTGTGTATCCATTTTGACAAACACATTTATTAGTAACTCCGGTGCCATCTCCAAAGAAACAAATACCAT
Organism: Cyrtodaria siliqua; assembly: GCA_037043455.1. Classification (NCBI taxonomy): domain Eukaryota; kingdom Metazoa; phylum Mollusca; class Bivalvia; order Adapedonta; family Hiatellidae; genus Cyrtodaria; species Cyrtodaria siliqua. The sequence continues at coordinate 103,004 of JAWPHD010000963.1, forward strand.
TGTTCTGGCACGGTGATGATCTGCATGGATCTAGACAAATATAATGATTGAATTATGTTACTATGTTACTGGGCTTGTAAAAGCAAGTTACGTCGGGTGTGTAGATAAGTTCTTTATGAAAGACACAGACGATTATTACTTACATATCAGTAGGATTTTCAACCTTAACTTATAGTTGGAATTCGTGTCACCCACGTTTAATGATTAATACACCTAAACAGGTAAATCAAGTACTGCCTAATTTTCATGATCTTTTTTTAAAAACACATTTTTTTATTTTAAATTTAAATAATACTGATAGTAAATACAAAACATATTATTAAACAAAAGAAAAGTCATAAATACTTCTATATGTGTTAGATATTGATAAAGAAGCATGCATTTTAGCCCTAATGTATGGTGGCATATATCTGCCGTCGAGATAATTTCGTCGCGATACTTATTTCAGCTATTAAGACGACTTTTAAGCCCTTATAAGAACCAAGTCTAGATAAATATCACGACAAACTTTAACCAAGAAGTCATGATAATGCTCGAAAGTGACATGCTCGATTAATATGTTGCGTTAGTATTTAATATTCGGACCACTCAGGAGGGGATAGACTACTTCACTGCGCATGTACCGTTTCACTCAATGCTGTGTAGCAGTATAAATTGACTATCATTCCAGAGAATCATTGCGACTTTACGGCGAGTTAGCAAAGAAATTTGTCACGATATTTTCTTATAAGTAACTTATAAGGGCTTAAAAGTCGTCTGATAGCTGAAAAAAGTATCGCGACCTAATTATCACGACGGCTGTCGTAATGGCCGAAGGAGGACGGAATTTGGCCAATCTGTCTAGCCGATCGTTCGTTACATTTTGGTCGTTTGCGCCCTAGTATTTGTATTTGATCTCTAAGAAACAAGGTTGGATTGTTGATATCAAATCAATTCATGCTCAGAAAAGTAAAAATAAAACTCATTATATAAAATAAGTACCATCAGCATTATGACCCTTGATTGCTATATGCTGTGTTACATTAGCTTCTTAGTGTTTCATTTCAAACCAATATAATAGAGTATGATACTTTTTCTCCTGTGTGTATGTTCTTCGCTTCCAAAGGACCTCCTTATCTGCATTTATTGGTAATAGGCAAAAATTGGTTACGTGAATTAGGTCATCTCGCATCATCTTATATAAATACGGTTTGGTTGGGTTGATTATTATTTCCATAAAGACCATGTAAGTCAATAGAGCGGTACTACCCTTCTTGAGCCCTTTGGTTAATACAACTGTATACTAAAGGTGTTGCATGTTGTATAGCGTAAATACAAACTTGACCTGGAACACTTGATAACCACTTTCTAACTGCATCATGATAGCTTTAGTTTTTTTAAAGCACAACCTCTTAAATATTGCGAGGTATCTGTGGAAAAAAACTATGTGCAGTTCAATTTGGATGCAGTAAATTCGTATACTTACATTTCTGTGGATTATGCTAGATTTGAAAATGTATGATGTTTATTTTTTATCCCTTTAGTAATGCATTTTTTCGTTTAAGTCAAACGTTTATGTAAAAATATGCCGGTTTCAAGCAGTCACCTGTTAACAAACATATAGTACATTCAATATCATGTTTTATGATTCGGATAGTAAATAATATACACCACCTTTTAACAAAAATATAATACTTTCAATATTCAGTTTTATGATTCGGATGGTAAATAAAATACGCACCTGGACCGTTTGCCAATACAACTACGTAGAAACAACGTGTCTGAAAGTCAGTTATTCTGTAAAATAAAAAAATAAATCAAGAAATGTTTAAATGCGAAGCATTTCATTTTGCCATATAACGGACTTTTCAGTTGCTCCCGATACATCGTCTAAACTGCTCCCGATACATCGTCTAAACTGCTCCCGATACATCGTCTAAACTTTCTATCAATTATTATCACCATCCCTCCACTGATTAAAAAGTCACAGACCGAACACGAAAATGTACATTTGTGACATAGATGATAGGGAACTGAACGTTGATCGTGATATATCCATCATCATGTTGACATTTTTAAATTATCCTTCTACCATTCGCAATCTTCTACTGACTGAAAAGGAAGAAACCGCACACGAACAATGTCAATAGTTGATTTTTGACCAACCAGAGTGATATTGATCTAGATAATGTTGAAAAGGGAGTCTCTTGCTAAACATCACCGTTCGGAAAGTTATTACTAAAATCGCTCAAAGGATTTAAAAATCATAGTCCGGAAACGACATACACACACATACGGACGTTCACATGGAGACAGTTCAAGTGTATTGTTTATCCTCATCCCCACCCGGTTTTACCAGTGGGGGAATACCAACACCGTTTTATGTGACCTACCGACACTAATACATGCTCTGCAGCATTTAGGTGGATGTTTACCTTTCTAGTTTCCATAAGCAGTTTACATTTATTACGTTTTAAAGATATATATTCAAAGGGACTGGCAGCGATCCAGAAAAATAATGGATGCCTGAACACGAGTAAAACCATCATAATGATTTTAAATTGCCTATCTCATTGTACGTATAATTATTAAGCACTAAACTTAATAAATGTTTATGAAACTGTATGGTCGGGAAAAAACTCGACGACTCGGTTAATTTTTGGTGCATAAAGCATACATTTTAATTCATATTATGCTTTAAGGCTATATTAAATTATTGATTCGAGATCTAACTACATTTTTACTCTGTACCAAGTACAACTGCTGGCAATATGAATCCCATGATAATATTCATGATTAAACAACAACTATACAAAAGAGTCATCGTATTTTCCACCTCGAACATTTTCATACATTTCTAATTTTAGATATATAAATAGCCAGCCAGCCAGTCATCCAGCCAGACCGACAGACAGACAGATAGATAAAAGACAGATAAATATATAGTTTTGTTTAGCTAAGTTGATTTTTAGGTAGGTATGTAGGTAGATAGGGTAGGTATGTAGGTTGGTAAATAGGTAGGTGGGTAAGTAAAACAGACAGACATACAGACAGACAGACAGACAAAAGATATACCGTCAGACAGACAAACACTGGTTACACAAAATGTCAACATGTAATATAGATTTATTAATGTAATTGTTAAACGAATACTAAAAAAGTTCTTACGCCGAATGAAAACATATGTAGTTTTCCCCAACGCTAGGAAACCTATAATGGACCTCACTGACACATGCTGTAGTCTGATCTTCTACAGGTGGAAACACGGTGACAAAGTCGTCTGCTGTTATCACTTGCTGGCTATAATGTTATCACAACACCAAGCAGTTAAGTTTTATACATAGAGGATCTTACACGCGTACTCATCATATTGCATTTATTAAACGAGTTGGCAAAATGATATAATGCGAGGCTCTTGCCGAGCACTATATAATTTTTGCTAACGAGTTAAATAAAATCAATAATGAATGAGAACGAATGTTAGATTATATTTATCACATAACTCACATATCGACTTTTATTGCATTTTGCCTGTCGCTTTAACACGCGAAACCGACATAAACCTTGGGAATTGAGATCATAGTCATTATCAAATTGTGTTGACAGCGCATACTAGGCCTAAATGCGTACTTATAGAACTAGTGGCATATCGAAAATATAGAATAGTGTTTTTCCACTCCTAAGTAAGTTATGTGATAATTTTTCATATATGATGATAATATAAACATTACTCGATTTCTAAAATATTTACTATTTGCCATTTAATTCATTTACACATGCTCGCATTGTTAAGCAAAATCGCAATAGATACATTGTAGCATTCATCGCATCGAAACAAACAACAGTTACAAAGTAAATACGAGGCAAGGTATGTGACATCAGTATATAAAAGGGTTTATATTATACAATTATGGACTTTTCAGCTGTTATACATGATGTGATATGCACCAAAAAAATCATTATTGACCGAGGCGATAGCCGAGGTCAATAATGATTTTTTGGTACATATCAACATCATGTATAACAGCTGAAAAGTCCATAACTGTTTTATTATATAACCCTCAATTTACAATTATATAAAACAGGTCAATATCAAAAAAACAATTATATAAAACAGGTCAATATCAAAAAAACAGGTCAATATCAAAAAAACAGGTCAATATCGCCAGATATTTTTTCTAAAAAATTACTTTTTAGCCAATGAAAACGCGTCTATTTATGGGTTATATAATAATCTTTTATATTCCTTTTGTCACTGACCTTGGAGCGGTCAGTGGCAAAAAGCCGCTGGGTGTCCAAACCAGGTTCTAGTGTGCACCACACCTCACGTTTACCCTACTGTGCAAACCACGAGGTAAGCAAAGAGTACATTTACAGTAAAATTTAAACACACATATACGTGAGTTTAATTGTCCTGTCTAGAATAGCATAGTAAAACATGTCATACCACCCAGCATCGTATGTAGTAAACAGCATGATCTGACAGTGCTGACGTTCATGGCATACGAATTTACTGTTTCCAAGTGGAGTTGGCGGCAAAAACTTGTACTTAGCCTAGTGGGATAAACATATAAATAAATGTAAATGTATTGTCAGTTTAATGATAAATTCCAGTTAATTAATAAATATAGTACGTTGTCGGTGTCATCAAAGGGTAAATGCACTATGGCAGCCTCATAATAATATAGTGTATATGGACATATCTAGTTTACATCTCCATATGTTTCCACATGCTTAAGTAAAATTCGACCTACAAGTTGTTTACCATTGCAAAAAGTCCATTAAACATTACAAATGTAAGTAGAGAGCGACATATAAATAACACTCAGGTGATTGTGGTTTAAATCATTTGGTCTCTAATTAATGGTCATGAACATCTGTTGTAGGTATATATCTTAGGTTTGCCTCAGGTATTCGTGCAAATATTGCGCTTTTATATACACATTATATACACTATATATTTAATAATAATATAAAGAGTATACGAATATTACGATATTTATATATAATTATTGCATAGCCCCCAACGCACAAACGGACATAATTATTGAACAATTTTATCAACCAGACGACGTACTAAACAACGTAAACAGTATTATTATAGTTAAATAACGTCTACACAGCTGGACGGATTGCTTAAAAGAAATATATTTTATAGAAATATAAAACAAAATCTACGGCACTGGGTGAAAAGTTTGTACCCGTGGTAACCAAATATTGCTTTTAAATAGTATTCCTTTATCTGATTAAATATTACTAGGACAACGAACATTAACATCCACATACTAGTGTAGTGTCTGTATTGAAACTTAATGTTTAAATCGAAAATATAATTTAACAAAACTATTTAATATAAAAAAAATTATGAAGTTTATCGCAATAGTATTCACCTGATTGTGGACCATATACATGTAGAAGTTGTTTACCGTTTGAATAAATATGTATTTTAAAATAAGCAATAAAGAGAGCTGTTTCAGGTTATTTGTGCCCTTCAATAGAAGTCAATCCAGAAATAGTTTGTTTTGCTTTCTCCCACATCAATATTAAAATCGATGCGCTGAGCTATATGATCAGAAATAGAGGTATCCTTACTAGAGTAAAATGAGTGTATGTTTCAATATTAATTAATTAAAATATATAAGCCGTGTTTTACTAGAAACTCTACACATAATATGACGCAAACTCGGTCAATAAAAAAAGAGTATGATAATGGACCTTTGGAAACCGCCGAGCACGACACATACGAAATATTGCAGTCTCGGTTTGATTGAGACTTTCATGAGCGGTAGTATAAGTCGGCAAATATGAAAAAGAAGCAAGGCCAATTTGACGAAACTCGCCAATACGAGCTTAAGTAACGTCATTCACGCTCGCTAATGAACTTATGAATTAAGTTGCAATCAAATTATGAATTAAATTAACACTACTATAAATAAATAGAAGTCATGTCAAAATAATGTTATTAAAATAAATTCTAATGTAGTGGAGGTTAATTAATAATTGTCATTAATTAAGTGTTTTCATATTACAGCCCTGGGCCAGTATGACAGTTCTTGGACCAATAACAGGGCTATTATGAAAACATTTAATTAATAACATCATAGTGCTCCTGGGTTCCTCAAATAAAACATTGACGTAATGGTGGAACCAAACAATAATGACATTTTCAGTTGCTTTATAAAAAGAACTAAATTCATTTGTCTCGACAGTCTTGGACTCCTATTTTTACATTATAAAAATCAGTTCGGAACAGCATGCTATTCTTTTAATTTATGCTTACATTGAGAATGTTTAACATGTTAACTACGATTAAAGGTATAATTAAGATATATGTTGGGTAAAATGCCATTGGTAAAGATGGAAAAATGTTTAATAATAAGTCGATTAAACGAAAAACATTTATCATTAACTAGTGCATGTTTACATACTTACACTTTGCTGTAACACTTCTTCTGAGTTTGTGTTTTCTGTAGCTGGAAAATAAAGTACATATTTGGCTAATAGTTTGTTCTTGCACGTATTGTGCCGTCTTGTATTAGTTGTAACTGACATTAGTATATGAATTCGACAAACATCTATGCATACTTATACTTGGGTGCTGTGATTTCTATAGGACCATTTTTCTTATTTGTATATGAAGTGTTGACCTGCATTGTTTATCGATACTATACTGTATGCCATTCTGTAGAAAGCAAATCTTAACCAATAAGCATAACATCAATCTACAAATATTCAACTTACGCGACAAAGCAAACGTCAGCTCCATACACAGCCTCGCCTCTGATGAACTATATAAAAAGGCAATTTAACAATGAACAATTACGTACAACACAACAAGCACTGCAACAATATCTCTAATTAGCATGATTAGGGATGTGCAAGCGCAACTGGGTTATTAATATTATACAAATGTGCATACATGCATATCGTATGTTAACTTTATGAATACATTCATACAAAAGCATCAACACTATCATAGTTGGTCAATACACTGGTTAAGAAATCGAGTGAACATTGTTAATTATATTTATACAGGTAACTTACAGGTCCTAGACCGCATGTAAGCGTTTAACAAGCTTCTTACTCCCTTCTTCTTTAATGGATCGACCACTTCCGAGCATTGTGTTGCATTGTTTCCAAAGGAATATGTACAACCGTGAATACTTTGCAACGACGTTAACTCGCTTTCTCTTTGCCTATTTTACATGGAGATACTTCACGTTCACAGAGTATGTAAATGCCTGTACATGGCGGCTTTACATACCCTCCAAAACAAAACGTGGGCACAGTACCAAGCTCCGAACTGTGACAGGGACATGCCAAGGCGAACAGGAACAACACATATGTACTTTGAATCGAGTAAATATAAAACTAGATAATAAACGCCGCACAGGACATGTAGCATTCAAGGGTCACAGTCAATCAAAAACACGCATGGAAGGAAACAATAATTCAAGATGGAGAAACAGATAAGGTATGACATTAAAGAAATAAAAGGGTTGACAATAGCACTACCGACTTGGAACGATCAGTGGCAAAATACGTCTGCTGCTAGTGGTGGTGGGGGAGTGAGTGTGTGGGTGTGGGGTGTGGGGGTGGTTAAACCAGGTTCTAGGGTGCACCAAGCCTCACTATTACCCTATAGTCATCACTTTAAAACCATTTAGTGTAAATAAAGAAGTACATAAAGAAATCCACACCATGATATGATCCTCTTACAAACTAGGCTGCATTAATATGCATAATAAGTATAACACAGAGAGATTATCTTGCATATATTAAATACACGTATAAAGTCTAGAAAGCCACAAAGCAAGTACTCAATGATTTGGCAGAAGCCGGTGCAACAAGAACAAACATGTTGCTTCAGAAAACCGTACTTCTTTCATTTGTGGATCCTTGCAGGGTTCTACGAATCATGATCAGAAACAAATATGACTAGCACACGTTTTCGTTTATTGGACTTCCTGTGAAAAAACCTATATAAATGCGTAGATTGAGCTAAAACCGATAGATATATGTAAATAAAGTATTGATTGAGATACATATATAATTTTTAGCATGGTCGGTGACATTTCCTTTGATGAATGCAGAGCATTACATAGTTTAATTTAGGGTAACTAAAGGGGTGTGTCTATACCCTACTACAACTACCAGATATTGGAATTACGGTCGCTATGACGTCACAGTGTTACTAAGTACACCATGCTACATACAAGATAGAGTCTGTCTCAGCTCGTTGGTTATTTAAATACTCGATGGGCCACGCCCATCTCGGTGTTTAAATAAGCCAACTTGCTGAGACCAGACTGTATCTATTGCTTATTTATGACAACAAACAATAATATACCAATAACACTCCTCTGCGGATTGGTCTTGAGGTAGAGTGTTTATTGAAGTACATTGTGTAGATTTATTCCTTTTCTTTTTGTATATATAACTTTATAGAAAGTATTGTTTTAACAATTTGTTATTGTGCTTCCGAATCATTTGAAATAAATAATAATATTAATATATGTACCTGTCTCTTACTGTAATACATATGTATTTAAGGCCTTTGGTTTCTGAACTGCCTTTGATTATTACGTCATTTGTATACAATTTATTTACTCCTGGAATAAAATCCACGTTTGAAACCGGTCCTACTGTACTACCTGGTCTCAGATCAGCTGCTGATTCGGTGATGCTTATTGTCGGAAGTTTGCTGGAATTAACAATATTGATATAACCGTTAACTTACAGGTTCTAAACTGGTTGCAAAAAGTCTATCCGGGCTACGGATAGGTAGTGTTATTTTGTATTTGACCTTTGGGATCATCGACCTTAATATGTGAGGCTTTTAAGTAGAGTAGAATACCGATTAAAACGTTGCTAGGAGTCGTGAAAATTATTGTATTTTCACATTACCTCCCATGACAACAGCCGCAATAAAACGGATCCTGTTATTGTTTTCCTATGTGTAGTCGTTGCCTTTAATGATTTCATTTTTCAGTATATGTTTTAACTATGCCCGTTAAAACAATATATTACATATTTGTCTGTGATTTGTATAGGAAATACTGGGAATAGAAATGCTATATCTACTCGTTTACACTGGGAGATATTTCCCAGTACGGAACATTGTTCGGCCTTTTCCGTCAGTGACGGGAATGCCAAATGACGTTCCGATTGTTTTACGGACATTGCCGTCAGATTCCGCCACTAGGAAATAACGATTACGGAAATTAACGAAGAGTTCCGGTTCCACTTGTTTTGGTTGTATGACGTAATGTCGTCTTGGATGACGTAACGTCATCTTGGCGTTCTCGTGCAAACTGGTGTAAAAAGGCGTGAATCATTAGAAATATTAATAAAATATAATTTTAAATTATGCAATATATAGTTTAATAACCAGTGTTTTTCAGATACTGAAAATATCTCCCTCGGTAGAGAAATGGCCCCTTTATAAGAACTCGTTCTCCGCACTCGTTCTTATATCGGGGCCATTTCTCTACCTCGGGAGATATTTCCTATTATCTGAAAAACACTGGTTATTAAACTCTATATAACTGACTTACATAGTTTGACCCTAAAATATGGCATTGCGCTTGAGCGTCAAAATTTGCTCTTAATTTGCTGCGGTTGTGATGTCTGTTTTAATAACTACTTTTAGTTTTCTTAGATGTTATCGTTTTTGACGTTGACGTAAAGACGATAAACATATATACTATATATCCTTGTTTTTAAAATTATAATAATTCATCGTGTATCCATGTAGAAAATATTTTTTAGATTGTCCTCATGTTTGTCAGGGACGAAGCTCTGTCCAATAGAGAGATGTTTCTATCCGACAAGCATATATTCTTGATGAATTGTATTCTATTGATGTTCCATACTTACTTAGTGGACACGAACAGTACTTTATGTGAAGACAGTATAAGCCTTGAATCTAAAGTACGACAATGACATTTTCTGTACGAAAATGATGTTGTACCTGTTTCAATGTTGTAGTAATTATATCAAGTTGTATAAAGTATCCAATTGTATTTACATGTTACAGAATGAAAAATATCCCGATTTCAGATGGATTTATGTAACATTCAGTATTTATTAACATTCAAACTAGCTTCTGTTTAGTGCAGAGTGGCGGCTGTAAAAGGTCTCCCCGTGCTACAAATCAGTAGTGTTATTTGTTCTGGTCCTTTGGGACCAACGAGCCCAATATAGGTGGCTTAGAAGTAGAATACCGCTTAAGCCGGTGCTAGGGGGCGTGAGAGGTGTTGCTTCTTTCATTACTTCTCATGAACCGACTCAATAAAATCGAGTCTGCTGCTTTATTCTCTTAATTGTGTTTGTTGCTCCAAAAGGATTACCTTTATCAGTATGTATTATGGATGGACGCCGTATGCTGACGAGCTCAATGTGTTCATCAAACTTTTCAGTCTATGATTCAATCATATATGAAAGTACATACAAAAGTCGAACTGAACGTATATCATTGACTGAACGCAGTCGACAGCAATTACGTGGTTACATATATTATCATTTTAGAAATAAGAATGTGACATCACAATATTCATCTTACCTGACGAAAAGTCGTTAAACATGTCCAAACATTATGACTTTCATTTTGGTGGAGTTATGGCCCCTTTAAAAACTTTAACCTGCAACCTAACCAAGCTCATAAATGGCCATAACTTAAAAAGTTTTTGACCTATGATCTTGAAAGTTCACATACACATGTATCTTACCCCAAGGAATGTTGCTAACCAATAACTCTGACTTTCATTTTTGCAGAGATATGCCCTTTTTCATAAAACTTTAACCTGCAACATAACCTGGCTCATAACTTGGAAAAATATTGACCGATTGACCTATGGTCATACAACTTTATACCGTTCCTCCTTATCAATTATCCAATGTAGAGTTATGCCCCTTTTGATAAACTTTAACAGTTAAAACAATCTGCCCCATAATTCATGAAGGACTGTACCCCGTTTCTTCAGAAACTTACATTATTATTATTATTATTATTCATTAATAATGTATTTCCATTGTTAACCTAATATTTACCTGTCCGAAGACGTGTAATACACAGCCATCACGCATGGAACAGTTGTCGTGGAGGTGTAGTAGCAGGTCCACCTAGAACCTTTAGCTGGAGTTGGTGGTCTAAATGAGATTTTGGTCTTTGGAAAATATAAAAAAGTGTAATAGAGTTATCGTTAGATCAGTACGCAAAAACGACTGTGCCCAGTCAGTCAATTCAACAACAGATATTTAGTAAAGTCTTAAGCTTCCGTCACACTCTGACGTAGTAGCATCAAGTTCCCACTGCGTGCTGATTGCTTGGACGCAGTAAGAAATCCAACAACGTGCAAGGAATCCAGCAGAATCCTTTAAGGACCTAGCATGGTCTCCATGGTCTTGGAAACTCTCCGCGCACTTTGGACATGTTCAAAATGAGCTTAGCTGCTCCACGTTCTGAGCACCATGCAGCAAGGACTTCGTAAAGACGTAGTAACCAACATCTCGTAGTGACTCCATTGCCGTACTACAAGCGTAGCGTGGACGGAGAAAATGGATGGAGTTCTCACAGAGTTGTCACTGAGTGGCGCAGTATTTATACCAACCTGGGGGAATCCCCTTTGACGCAGCGACAACGTAGCAAGAGCTTAGTTCGATCTGATTGAACGTAGCAGGGACCGTGTGCAAACACAGGCAACCTAGTGGGCGCTTGGTCAGGTACGTAAAAGGAATCAGTGGGAACCTGTGCAACGCAGGGACCTGTCTAGGACGTAGCATGAAATTGATAAATGCACATTTTTCAGAAAAGATCAAGTTCCCGCTGCGTTCATCTCTATTTTTTGGACGCTGTGGGATCTTCATGCTGTCACTTCAGAGTGTGACGGGGGCTAAAGAAGAAAGATATTACATGTCAAATATATGACATTTTAAGCTTACAGTTCTGTAACAGTTATGAAATTATATTATCATTTAATAAATTAGTGACACACATAACAATTGAGCCTTTGCAGCATGATGACTATATTAAATGTAATTATCTCATTATAACAAACTACATGTGTATCTACATTTCCTAGTTGTTAATGCCCACTCTTTCAAGCATACCTTTCGAACAATTTTGTCCACAAAACAAACACTTTTTCTATATTTTTTGTATATTTCAATAGTTTTCTAATAATTTCTATTAAGAAAGCTAAAAATATCGGACAGGGAAAGCAGCATTCAAGGACGACAGTCAACCACAAAACACAAGAACAAACACGCAAACAGATTAACTCTATATATAGTGAAGACATATATTGATACACTGAAATTAATGAAGATATTTATTGTGTTTAACCGTTATAGCTTTCATACTAAAAAGCGAATTACTCTCTGTCTTGAACGAAATAACTTAACGCTGTCTACATTAGAGGATAAAGCCTACTGAGGATTTCTTTAGTTACACTGTCCCGTTGTTTTGGGCTGACCATAGCTTAAGAACGAGGTTTGATGTACCATCGAACCCGGTCAAAATCCCTAGCTACATGTTTTGCTACTGACCGTTTCAATGTAGTAGCAGAATTGTGATACCATATGCTTTTTATTTGTACTTGTACTTGTTGTTTGTTTCGAATCGTGTTTTTGGTTGTCTGTGGTCTTCAAGTGCGACTTTTATATCTACTTTTAAAACATGACCTATTGCTTGGCTTCTGCCAAGTCACCGAGTACCATTTTTGTGGCTTTTTAGTCTATTGTTTTTTTTGTATTTATATATACACGAGCATCTTTGTGTTTACTTATATTGCCTACTAATGCCGCTTTGTTGGTTAGAGAATAGTTCATAGCGAGGATTTCTTTATTTATACTGTCCCGTTTTACTGGGATGACAGTAGGGACAATAGTGTGAGGTTTGGTGCACCCTAGAACCTGGTTTAAACCCCCAGCGGCCTTTTTTGCCACTGACCTTTCCAAGGCGGAAGCCCTATTGTCAAAATAAGTATAAAAGTCGAACAGGAAATGTAGCTTTCACAGAAGACACTAAACCCAGCAACACGCAAAAGGACAAACATGAATGGCAATGTTAACAAAGAATAAAGGCGTATGACGTCACTAATACAAAAAGGGTTGACAATAACTAACCCTTATCCTTTTTGTGTTTGTGACGTCATATGCCTTGATTCCTAATTAACATTACCATTCATGTTTGTCTTTTTGCGTGTTTTGGGGTTTACTGTGTCTGTGAAAGCTGCATTCTCTGTTCGACTTTTATACTTATGTTGATGGTACTGTATTATTTTTAAAAATGTAAATTCCTTTAAATTAAAAAGGGGCACTGTATGTAGATATTAAAGTTAATTAAAAAGTCGTGCTTTTTTGCTCCTATGCCATAAACTTTTAGAAATGTCAGCGTTATAAGTGCCTTTTTGTATCAAAAACAAATATCGTGCATATATGTCTTTTTACTATTTTTTACCATCTTAAATTACGCGATATTTGCTAATATTTCAGAGGTTTTGAAAAAATATCTATTCGTAAGACATATGGCACTCACCTTCCGCATACATCATTCATTTTTCTTCCTTAGAATATGATTATATACACATAACTTGAATACAATTAATGCTATTTTGTTTGACTTTTGATTTTAAAATTCTTGGATTTTGCATACATGTACATTACGTTGTACTGAAATTAGCATATATGCATGCTTGCAGTAATTCAAATGGAAAAAGAGCCATATACTTACCATAAGATATCTCAACGATCTAGTCCGCGACAAATTATGTTTAAAATTGAAATAAAAATGACAGTTCTAACTATGTACCAAATTAATAAACATACATTTATAGAAAAAAATGCTGTAAGAAATGTCCTTAATCCACATCGCGAAATCGTTTGGTGCTTTTTTTGATTGATAGCACATATTTAAGAGAAAATATAAAAACTCACTGAGTGGACCCAAAAGCCGTCTATCGCTGGAAAGAAAAGTAAAAATATCATCCAATATGTTTTAAATGAAATGATGAATATTCAGGTACTTAGTGTTGAATAATGACATGGAATAATGAATCATCGCACAAATATGAAAACATATGTCAGACTGATAACATAAATACTTAAAATATGTCAGTAACGCATTTTTGCTCTAATTATATACGCTTCCTAAAGAAAGAACATAACGTACATGCAGAAGTAGGCAGAACTTCAACAATATTACTACATACATGTATGTGTTATGATATATGTTTTACTTTCTGTTTGTTTTATAGAAGGCCACATTATAAATAAATACCTTGCAACATTATTTGCATGGTCTTAATGTCTTACAATCCCTATGAGGAAGAAAAGCCGGAACGTGTGTGCGCATGCTCAATCACAGATACATGCTTAATATGTTTAAATAGTTTGACAACAGTACACACAACACCGTTACCGTTTCCATTCAAGTGTATTATACCATGTTTATATACTATTCCCGTATATCTACCGCAGAGTTAAATGTAACCTATGTTTTTACCTATGTTACATGTGTGGTCAGCTGTCTTGTAGCCCATTCGACATGTACAAATTCCACCGTCAGAACACACACCGTGGCCGTGACACGTGTCTGGCAAGCACCCGTTAATTGCTATTTAATTGAAAATGCATTCATGATATTCAACATGTGTGATGTTTTATTTATATTTGAATGTACGTTTATATCATTGGAAATCAGATCAACCCACTATTACGTGAACCGCCTTAATTCCATCAAGCGTTGGGAACACTTATATTAGCAGAAATTTTGTCGACAATAAAACACGATTAAAAACATCTTTCATTTAAAAAATGCGGTAACCTGTTTAAAATGGCCTATTAAATGTTTTAATTTTACACTCTGCAAACTTTTTAAGCCGAAATTAAGGCTTCTATTTCATACCCCAGCCAACCCCATGTTCGCTTCTTGGAGAAGGGGTTGAATGGGGTATGACAATTAATACACGGACCACGTTATGCTGGCAAAATGAGACGAATAACCCGTCGCCTCATTGCTAAGCTTTAACACAAGCAATAACATAAAATAAGCTCATACTGAAAATCATTCACAAAAGGCTCACTTACCGTACAAGCCAGTATGTGATAGTCCTTGTCGCTGACGGATTCTTAGATTATATTTAAAATTAGATCAGAGTTATATAATAATATTTTGCAGTTTATGGTAACGGTAGCTCTGATGGAGTAGCCTTTTAGTTATACAAAGGCTACAAATGTTAAAGTCACTCGACAACAATCTCAAAGAAAAACGAATGAGTTGTGAAACGTATACCTTAATATAATATTGCCCGGGGAACATCATAATTAACCTTGTTAAATAGTATCATTAAACTGAACAAACACAAGTTAAAGAACAAATAAATTATTCACAAAACACCATGGAATATAATATATGTAAGGCTGAATACAATACAAATGTATGATTGTTATGTTTTAGTACACAAAAGCTGTTGTTTTTATGTTTTAGTACACAAAAGCTGTTGTTTTTATGTTTTAGTACTACAAAAGCTGATGTTTTTATGTTTTATGTTGTTTTTATGTTTTAGTATACAAAAGCTGATGTTTTTATGTTTTAGTACACAAAAGCTGTTGTTTTGATGTTTTAGTACACAAAAGCTGTTGTTTTTATGTTTTAGTATACAAAAGCTGATGTTTTTATGTTTATGTTGTTTTTATGTTTTAGTATACAAAAGCTGATGTTTTTATGTTTTAGTACACAAAAGCTGATGTTTTTATGTTTTAGTACACAAAAGCTATTGTTTTTATGTTTTAGTACACAAAAGCTGTTGTTTTTATGTTTTAGTTTACAAAAGCTGATGTTTTTATGTTTTATGTTGTTTTTATGTTTTAGTATACAAAAGCTGATGTTTTTATGTTTTAGTACACAAAAGCTGATGTTTTTATGTTTTAGTACACAAAAGCTGTTGTTTTTATGTTTTAGTACACAAAAGCTGTTAAAGCAAATGTAGATGATTTTTCACCCTGTCTTTACCACTTTGAACGTTGTCCTTTTGCTTATTTTATTTTGTTTGCGGTACCGTACGGTCTTCTTTTGATTTTGAGTGCTGTCATTTCTATGGGATCATTTTTCTATTTTTTGCTATTTTCTAATCACATGTCCCGCCAACAACAGTCAAATTTTACAATATACATACACCCTTTCTAAATCTACTGACGACGAAGTGTATAATTATATAACTTACAAATTTTGAGAATCCGAACTTTACAGACACAGTTTAAACGCTTTTAACCAATCAGACTAAACGCCAAAACTGGAGCGTCGAATAAAGAGTTACCAACTTATAATTCATTTTACACATATTCAATTATGGGTATTTGAAGAACCCGTGAATAAACCTACTTTTAATCGACACATATACATTCTTATATGACCTGAACACCTGGATAGAATTTTGATAAACAGGTTTATAGTGTGATTTTGCCGTTAGATGGCCGGTTAGTTTCTTTAAAAGGGTACCGCAATGCATAGCGTGATTATGTTGTTTCAGACGAGTATTATGTCTTAACTGCAATGATTTACATAACTTATTTTCCCCATTATATAAACATTGAACGTATTTTCTTAACGAAATCCAGATGATTTGGTGCTTTGGGTATCCCTTAGCCGTGTTGCCATGGCATACAGTAATATAATTTAATACATTGGTTAAATATTACATTGTAGTGGAAGTTTGTGTTCAGTTTATGATGATGTCGGGTAATGAACAAGTTCATATCTCTACACAGCAAAGCTACATATATATACTTTAAGAATACGCTCATAAAAGAGAACCTAATTGTACGTACCCACTGGACAACTGATGACTCCATCTGGCTCAAGAGGACACGTATCTGAATCTGATAACTTACGTAATGAGACATTATAGAAAAACGGTCATGTTTCGAAATTCAGTCAACTGAATATTTGTAGGGAATCTCACTGCATATAATCATGTATGTATTGCAATATATCTATATATAAATGAAAATATGCATTGTATTATCCTATAGGCTACTGCACTTGTATGGCTAAATAATACTTGGAACGAGTGATTTCGGCAAAGTACGACTATTGAGTCTTCCAGCGCCAAACAAACAAACGAGCTCTAAGTAATAGTTAGCCTAATGCATACACGTTTAATACTAGTTTCCCTGTATACTGTCATGCTGTTTTCGATTTATATGAATTGTTTGAATGTGTTTCATTGTATTTTTGTTATATGTTTTATAGCTTTAGACGGAGTTCGTATCTTAACGTTCATATTTATTTGGGTTGATGCTTGCTTGTTGCGAAATTAACAACTTATGACTTCTTTTTCAGCTAGTCTTTTGACTGTTACTTGTGATACGCAGGCTTTACAAGTAGATATAAAAATCTAACAGGAAAAGTAGCATTCAAGGACGATAGTCAACCATAAACACACATAGAAACAAAGAACAACTTTAAAGATGAATAAAAGACCAAATAAAACATCACAAACACAAAAGGGTTGACAATACGGCTACTGCCTTGAACGGTGAGTGGCAAAAAAGGCCTCTGGGTGTTTAAACCAGGTCATGGAGTGCACCAAACCTCACACTTATCCTACTGTCATCCTAATAAAACGGGATAGTGTAAATAAAGAAATCCCCGCCATGAACTGTTTCTAACAAACAAGGCAGCATTAATGGGCAATATAAGTAAAACACAAAGATGCTTGTGTATATATAAATACAAAAAACAAAGCCTAGAAAATAGGTACTCAATGACTTGGCAGACGCCAGAGCAACAAGAGAACACACCATTGAGGGCACGACAAAACAATATTGAGGACAAACATCAAACGTCACCGTCCGCTTTAGGTAGACGTCATCATAGAGTCCACAGCCTGTCCAGTCATCGCACAATTAAAGAGGAATTGAATTTAATTGAATGTTGTTTAACGGCTCATCAACACAGTATAGGTTATTTAGAGCCGCCCCAGAGAGAGGGGAAGGATACATAGGAATCCGGGAACCTGCCCTTCTCTTAGTGGCGAACTGTAAATGGGTCCACCACCAAGCCGCCTGCAGTGCGTTGCAAAATGATAGGGTCATAACCTCTTTTGATAAACATATTAACAAGTTTAACAAAGATAGTATGAAAGTGATCATGACCAAGGATCTTACGAAGTTTGTAAATCATGTCACCATAGAACCAACCACAGCTCCAAGCTAAATTCCATTTTTTTTTCGCCGATTGTTTTCTGGTTTAGGGCAACGCGTTTTGTTAGAAACTGGGACCATATGCCGTTGGCCATGGAATGGTGTGAAAATACCGAATTGAATTTCCATGTTCACCGTCATATGCATACCATCTTCGGAATGGCTCAAATTTCGCACTATTGGCATTTAAATATTGAGTTCTGCTCAACCTGGGGCTGAAATCAAACCCCATTTTTACCATATTGTCATCCTTATTAAATGAAACGGCGTGAATAAGAAAATCAACGTCAGATTTTATGCATTTACGAACTAGACAGTATGAAATATAGTTGATACAACCGAAACAGTTATGTATTTAAATGGTAATCTGCGTATGAATAAATCGGTTTAAGAAATATTGACCTACCATTCGAACACGTGATACCACTGTATCGTTGATAACAAGCACATGTGTGACTATTGACACCATCCTTACATATACCGTGGCCATTGCAGGGATCGGCATCACAGTCGTTTATCACTAAATGAAAAAAAAACATAATCAAATTAATGTTATACTGGATTTACATGTTATTTTAATAATATACATATATTTTTTATATTTGCACAAGGCAATAAACAAAATCTTATTTATAACACCAATTTTGATATATATTTTGATTTCGCATTGATAATTTCTAATTCCTTTATTTCGGAATCAATTGTAATATTTCAGTTAGCTAACTTTTAATCGTTAATATCATTTTAAATGCACCTTTTAACATTTAATGTAAAACTTTGCATTTGTAATCTCAGCAATAGTTTTAAATGTAGTTCAGTTCTAATCCGGCCTTTAATTCAGACATAATAGTGTCATAATTACACATTCATTTTCAGAAACAAACAAACAAACGATGAATTATCAAATGATAATAATTGTACTAATAAGTAAAAAATCGAACCTGTTTCACAGGTGTCACCAGTGAAATCTTCAGAACACTGACAATAGAAACTGTGCAACATGTCCGTGCAAGTTCCATGTATACAGGGATTTGATTCACAGTCATCTATGTCTAAATACAAGAACATACTAAATTGGTATTAACTATACATGTCTTACGGGATTTTTTTTTCGAAATTGAGTTGTAAGCTGCAATTGTTAACATAACAAGAATAACTACTACAGAATAAAGCGTCAACTAATCGAAATCAGGCCTTCTTAAGGACCTAACAGTAATCTGGATCCTTAGGAAAATAGTGACTTTCCTACACACTTTGCATATTTGCAAATACTACCCTTTATTTCACAAATAATTTATAGCAAATCTGTGTAAAATAAAAGCTTTAAAATAACATAAGAATAAGCTGTTATTTCTTCGCAAGAGGTCATTTGAGGTCTAGGCCATCCCCAATTAACGGTACACAGTTTCATATATTATTTGCAGTAATTCAGAAATGACACTGCGCTGTTATAACATTTACCTCACTGTTACTATCACATAGTTAGGTTCAATGAAAAAAACAATGTTGCGGCATAGACATTATACTCCATATTTTGTTTCAATTAAACTACATATGATTACAACTTTCACACTGCACTTATTCTTGAAATAGGGTCATATTAATAAAATCAGATCTTATATCGTTTAACTCAAATCATCATTATTAGTTTAAATGTAAACACACAATTTCAATTAAAACCATTCAGTACTTTGCAAATGTAAACACACAATTTCACTTAACCCCATTCAATACTTTGCAAATGTAAAACATTAATATAAAGTTTATAACAGGGGAGCTAGAATGTCTAGTGAAAGTAGATATAACAGTTGAACAGAAAATGTAGTATTTAAGGACCACAGTCAACCAAACAGTAATTACAAACATGAATAAAAGAAAAGATATGACATCACAAACACAAATGGTTTGACAATCTTGGAACGGTCAATTGCAAAAAGGCCTCTTTGGGTTTAAACAAGGTTCCAGGGTGCACCAAAATTCACTCTTACACTATTGTCATTCCAAAATAACGGGAGGATTTAGATAAATATCATCATAGGTTCCATCTGTCTGGTCATTGTACAATCAAAGAGGAAAGCACAGTGGCGAACTGTTAATGAGTCAACCACGAAAGATGCAGTGCGTTGCAAAATAATAGGGTCATAATTTAAATTTGATAAACTTATCCTTGAATGCTACATTTCCTAAACGACTTTTATATTTACATTTGTTAACAATACAGATATAAAATCGAACTGGAAAAGTAGCATTCAAGGACGACAGTCAACACAAACACACACAGAAACAAAGAACAATTTTAAAGATGAATAAAAGGTGAAATAAGACATCACAAACACAATAGGGCTACTGCCTTAATGAAGATTGTATGCAAGTGATCATGACCAAGGATCTTACGAAATTTGTAAATCACTTCACCCTAGAAGTCAAGTTGTGATAGTTCTTGTCGCAGAAGAGTTCTTAAATTACTTTTATAATTTAAAAGTCGTTGACGGACATTTGTTGATTTACATATAGACGTAGTTTATATTACCCTTATTTGTAACTAGTTCTATCTTTATACATTTACATTCAGTTTTAATTAATACTTCATTTCTTCATTTTTTCATAGGTTTTTGCGCAAAATATGACCTTTTTACGGGTCGACGTGCCGTAAAAGCCCATTAATTCATTATATTTTAAAAGTAGATTTGGGTTACGATAATGCAATATTTCAACGTATGTTGGAAGTTAATGGCAAAGGGAGGCCCGATAAAGTCACTTCTCAGTTATAAAAGTATTAAGAATATTAAAGTCATCATCTTTAACTACAACCTCTAGAAAAACGAATAAGTTGAGAAACATAAACCGCATAGCAAGTAGCTCGGAGGACATCCCAAAGTGAGGATAAATAACAGTATTAACCATGGTAGAAAAGAAAGGATTGTCCATTATTCAATGCTTCAATTACCTCTGCCTGAGCATCTGGTGAAAGAGACGCAAAGACGAATTGAAACAAGAGGTCCACAGCTCATACTCCTAGGGATTTCAACAATTTGTCTATAAATTGTAGTTTTATACCTGACGAAAATACTTCGTACGAAGTACTTATAGAAGAAAGTCTCTTGAATATTTAATGGACTAACAGATATTATTCCCAGAGTTGTCATAAGCTTTAGCACAATATTGTTTAACCTGATATTTAACGACAGTAGGACAATAAGTTAAATGTTTTGAGATGTTTGTAGTGGTGCAGGCACTAGAGTTAGAAATGAAGCGGACTTTACAAGGTTGTTTGTGTAATTTAGGAATCCAGTACATAGCTGGAAAAAGAGTATGAGAGTATGACAGTGGACCCTTGGAAGTATGTTTTGCTTTTCGTTTACCCGAGTCTTGAAAGTGATGCACAGAGTGACATGCGTAGAAACACCATCATCCTCATTAGCGTGAACTGGAACCTACGAAATAGTTCTCCTGAGTTCAGAGATAAAAAACTAACTTAATGTTAATAATTGCATTGTAGCTGCTTTATCAGCAGGAACTAAAGATCATTTTTGAAATTCCGATTGTAAATTAAGAAAAGAAAACATAGTTCTCGGAGGAATAAAAAAGGAGTTAGCATGATCAAAAATCCTGAAAATGGGATCCAATGGAAGCAACAAACAAGAGATAAAAGTAGCAGACTCGGTTTTGTTGAGTCTGTTCAGAGAGGTAATGTAAAATGCAACATCTCTCATGCCTCCTAGCACAGGCTTCAGGGATATTCTACTTTAAAGCCACACAGATTGGGCTTCACGATCCAAAAGTACCAGTAAGTAATAACACTACCGATTTGTAGTCGGGGCGACTTTTACGGCCGTCACACAGGACTAAACAAACACTAGTGTAAATGTCAATAAATACTTAAAATGGGATCCCTTGGAACAACAAACACAAACAAGAGATACAAGTAGCAGGCTCAATTCTATTGAGTCTGTTCATGAGAGCGAATATAAAGTGCAACACGCCTACTAGCACCGGCGTATACGCGTATCTTTTCTCTTAAGGACTAGCTTTTTCCAAGTAGAAGGTTTGTTTGGGTCCGCATGTTCTGTACGACACCATTTTATGCTAAAATCCTAGAGGTTCGGGAGAACTGAGCACGACATTCATTTAAATCAATGATTGAAGGCAATGTATATTTCGGACCTTTAGAAAAAAACAAATGTCGAATACGCTTATCTACAATATCAAAATTACCGGTGATCACATGACCTTCCAGAGCAGAGAAAAACATGTTGATGTTTAACACTCACATTTCTTAGGAGTGTTATTTTCTATGCCGACGTCAGAAACCATTTTGTTGCAGTTGAAAATAATATTTATATTTTTTATACTTTAATATTTAGGAATATAATCAAGAACGTGAATATCTCGAAAAATACTTGGCTTCTTCATTGGTACAGATGCTTTGTAGAACACTGCTTCCATAATTCAAAGCTACACATAGCATGTCCTCACCAAATTGACTAGGAGTATGATGACGTCAGACATTATCTAATAATAGGATATTGATTTGAAGTTCTCATTTTTCGAGTCCGTGTAAAGGCTACATTTAAACAGAATGTGAACCATGATTCCACCTTCTGAAATTCTGAAAGGGAAGTGGTTGCATGAACTTTCTTCCCTCTGGTTTTCTTGTCGTACCCTAGAATGGTGTTCTCTTGGGCTGCAACTGCTATGGTTGTTAGTACAATTCTGGATACATCCAGAGGTGTTTTTAATTATGTTTTTATATATCTTTACAATAACATATACGTGTACCCATATAGGTAAAATAAATTCGTTTACCTGAAGTCATGGGACCGAAAATTCGAGAAACAGAGTTGTTTCGATAAAATATACGTGTATTGTTTCCTAATTTCTCTGGATATGGACTTAATTGTTAGATATTTCCTTTTGATGGAATGTACTTTAGTTTACACTGTCTTGTCAATTAGAGCGCTGAGGACAAGAATAATAGCGAGGCCATATTGCCTACTGGACGTTCCTAGTCGATAACCCTATCTTCACCACTTTCTGTTGTGTATTATATTTTTTCATTGTATAGTTAATTGCTCTTTCTTTGTGGTACAGTGCGGATCTAGGTCCCATTGACTTTGGGTGCTATGGTTTCTATAAGGACATTTTTCTCATGTTATTAAGTATTGTCATTACCCACACCTTGGTCTGATCAAACGTAGTTAACAGCTGCATAGATTACGTCTGACGAGAGTGGTCCAGTTGATATCTCTTGACCAAGTGTCTAAGTCATTAAGTATCATTAATATTGCGAATACGTTCGTTTTCTCTACCGTTTAACACTTTTAACCAGATTTAATAATAATATATATTTGTTTGGTCTGATAGATTCAAAAAAATATAGATAAAGGTTTTCCATAAATGAAACCATTGTGCGTTGATACTTAACCTTCTAGTAATGGTCTGCAAAACTGCAGATGCATTTTTACAATTTGATTTGCTTGACTTAAGCCCAATACTTTACTAGCGTAATTAAGTATAGGTGCAACCAGTTCATCAAAACAATTTAAAACACGTTTAGTGAGAAAATGTGTTTGACTAAAAACAATACTTCTGAGACTTCCCCGCAACAGTATCGTCATCATCATTGGAAGATCCCCCGTTTGTAAATACACTAACGCATTCAGTATAAACCAGGTGGATTTAAACATCCTTAAATAGCATATCATTTCACTTACTTGTTTCACAATATTTTCCTGTAAACCCAGTCACACATTCGCACATGTAGACAGCTAGATCCCGTTGATCCCAAGTACACACGCCCGAGTTCCTGCATGGAGATGACAGACACGGATCTGAAAGAATATCAAGTGTGATCGTAGGTTTAACTCTATCCTCTTGAGCTTTGAACCCTTAATGTTTTAGGTGTCGCTTGGTTGGGTTTTATTGTAATTGTCGACTCTTATGAATGCGTGCTTTAGGTGGATTGCGTTCTGTATTACGCATTTGTACAGTCGAGTCGAAGGGCTTCATTTGTGCAAAATTGATATTCCATTTTAATGAGATACTTCTTGAGAAACATAAATGGTAGTAGCAAATCAGATTTTGAGGTTCAAGTAAGACTTTGTTTCGTATATAGCGCTAAAATATACAATACTAAACACATGAACCATATTTGTATACATGTGTGTTAATAACTTAATGAATTGCTTTATAAACCAAATACTTTAATTGGCCGAAATAAATGAAAGCATGAAATACGAACACGTATTATTGACAAGGGGTATCAGTTTTTATTTGTACTGAGCAGTCAATGTATTGCTTTGCTTATTTAGGAGAACGATTTAAAATCTTTACCTTTATCATCTATGTATACAAACAGTTTTTTTTCGGTACATTTGCTTTTGAGATGGTCTTAAAGTAAAATATACCAGTAAAATACCTGACATACATTACTAACGGACAAAAGGCGATCACAATAGCTCACTGTGGAGCTTTGCTCAGCAGAGCTAAATGTTTATTCATTCGAGTAGTTTATGTTGTATCTGCATACCGTATAACAAATAAGACAGTTTGGGTTCATATCAATTATGATTAAAATGTCATGCGTCATGCGCAATAACTTTAATTTTCACGTTATTTGATTTCTCCTACTGAATCGGCAGTATACTTTAGCATATGAGTATAAATATACTTACTAAACAGTTCCCTTGCGCACATACATATCTGTAAGTATCGACAACAATAATGTGCTAAATAATTCAATACAGCCTACACGTGTTGCTAAGAAAAACAACACACCTGAAGGCTTGATATCCGAGTTGATGCACGTCTCCTCGCTGGATATCCTACAACAAAAAACGGTTATTATTAGTATGTTAATTATATACCACTCAACATTTTCTAAGGATCACTTTTTTTCTGTCTAAATTTATTATTTATGTTTTACATGAAATTATTTAGGGCAGTGTATGGTCATGTGATCTCATGACTTGATTTAAATTGTCGAATTGTGGAAGTATCAATGAAATTAATATCGTTATTGTGAATTAATTTCTAATAAAATTAGATGGAAGAATAAAAGTGATCCTTAGCAAATATTGAGTAGTAATTGTACTACATTTCCAAAAAGGGGTTCGGGGCGGAGGTGGGGTTGGGGTAGTGGGCGTGTTGGGGGGGGGGGGGGGGGGGGGGTGGGGGAGGGGGCGTGGGAATGAGTGCACCACATGCCTTTCTTCTTATTAACATTATATAATTATCGCTTGCTTAAAGCTTGTTTTTATTGACTGTGTTCTGTGAAAGGTACTTTTCCTATTATACCTGTATATCTACTTTTATATTACCAATGAACTTAAAGAAACCGAGTCGGCTATGTTTCTCTCTTGCTTGTTTTCATTGCTTGGCATCCATTTTTTAGTATTTGTGCTATTACTTTCTGGTCCTTTAGATCATCCAGCCCACTCTTTGTGGCTTCAAAGTAAAATACCGTTTAAGACTTTGCTTGAGGCGTGGTTAGAGTTGCATCGTATATTATTTCTTATGAAAATACGCCTATACATCCGTAGAGTTACTACTTACTGGTTCTTTAGGATTTTCCAGCCCGATCTCAGTAAAAGTAGATATAAAAGAGAAACAGCAAATGCAGATTCAAGGGCAACCAACAGTCAGCCAAAAATGCGCATCGAACAAACAACAATTACCATAATAAGTAAGAGACAATGACCTAGTAAGTTCAATTGGATGTTATTCAGTTTACGGAAGAGCAGAGTCGGCAACGGTTAACCTGTGACTTAAATACTAAGAGTAGATACAAACGTGAAATAGGAACTGTAGCATTTACATAATTTAGCAATCTAAATATTCGAAACAGACAACAATTACAAGGATCAGTACAAACAATGGAACAGTAAGTGGAAAAAAGCCTCTTGCGGTTTAAATCAGGTTCTGCGATATGATTATGTATTAATGACTATACAAAACCAAAAGCCTAGAAAGTCACAATACTAAGTACTCACTGACTTGGCAGACGCCGGAGCAATAGCATAGAACAACCCATTACAGACACGTCAAGACAAGACAAACGTTAAACATTACCGTCCTTTTAATCAGGTAGATGCCATCTTAGAGTCCACTCTTTGTCCGGCCATCACACAATCAAAGAGGAAAGCATAGTGTCGAACTGTAAATGTTCAACCACTAAACATGCAATGTGTTGTATAATAATACAGTCATAACCGCTTTTGGTAAACTGCATAACTTCTTTTAATTAAACCAAGTCTGCTACTTTGTATCCTTTGTTTGTGTTCATTACTTCCTTTTCAGCATTTATTCTTATGATCAATTACAGTCATACGGAAAACAAAATTATAGAATATTTTTAAACCAATACTTATAGTAAATTTTCATAAAACATGTATATTAGAGCTACCCGTTAACGTCTGTAGCGGTCAAACACAATTGGTATACGCCATCCTGGGAGTGCATTATCGACAATTCTGTCATGTGGTCAGCATTTGCCTCATGGGTAGCTGGTACTATGGCTCCAACAGCGGCGTTATCAAAAAAGTTCCGTGTTATTGTTATTGCACGCAGTGCCCTGTAAAATGTAAACATTATGTCCATTTAGCAAAGTAAACCAGTGTGTAGTTTTTTGTTATATATATATATATATATATATATATATATATTTTTTCAATAATTTATTTATTATATGCGTTATAATATCGTTTGTTAGGGAGTAAAGTACTCCGAATTTATTCCACTTTTTATTATACACAATAAATCTGTGCGACGTTTAAATACATAGTGACAGATCACGTTATTTAAGAAAACAACTTCAAGCTAACCAGTAGGCCTTATTGCCTACTGACCGTTCCAAGTCGGTAACTCTGTCTTCACCACCATTTCTGTTGTTTTTTGTCTCTTTCATTGTATTATCTAGTCCTTGTTTGCAGTACAGTGCGGACCTACGATGACATTGCGTTCGGACGCTGTGGTTTCTATAGGAACCTATATCTCATTTTTTCATCCTAATAAAAGTATGACTTACACTACAGACTTGACGTAAACTGGAAAGACACACGTTGCGTTAATATTGCACGACACCGTTTGGTGTAGAGATGGTATTCTTACGAAGTACGGTTTATTCTGAATAGGAAAAGAAACAGTATGTTCATGACAATCATATGAAAACTGGATAAAAATCAAGTATTCAAGAATTGCTCTATGACATAATATAACCATCTACACATGCTTCAATATTTCTAATCTCACATGCTATTAACTTGCAATGCGTCATTAGTTATAGCAATAACTGTATCATGCCTGGATTCCTGGATGCCTGGATTCTTGTTGCAATAGTAGACTTGGTATAACACAAAATAACAGGTTTGGACTGATTCATATTCGCAGTACTGTATCACATTTGTTTCAAATGTAGTAATAGATTTAAAATTGTTATTTAAAATTATTATTTATTAGGCGTATTTAACAGATAGAACCGTTTCGATCGAGCTAATATAATATGGCAAAAGTATAGATCTTATGGCAAACTAACGCTCATGTGTTGCAAGTCGAACTCGACTTGTTTTAAAGATGTAGACGTTTTACCAGTATGAACAATATAAAGTAGAAAGGCTTACTGTTGATACAGATGACGTATCATGGAAAGTGTCGCCTGAAAAAAGGAAATAAAAAAGCATCAGTCAATGTTTAATCAAAGAGTTGTCTTAAAAATAAAACACTATTATTTTGCAACATTAATTATAAGACAAGTGAACTCCAAACAAATGCTCCAGTGTCCTGACACGCATGGATAGTGCCATTTTATGAGCATATGCACAATGTTGAGAGTTATACGTGTGTACGCTGCAAATGACGGGTGAAGTGTTGATTGATTATTTAACCTTAACAATAACCTATTAACTGAAGTTATATTTAAAATAAAATAACTTAAATTCAATATATTAAGTAAAGCATTTAAAAATGTAATACCATAAATATATAAAAAGATCATTAAACGTATCTTTGTCTGCCACTGACCGTTTCAAGGCAGTAGCCCTGTTGACAACCATTTTATGTTTGTGATGTCATATCTTGCCTTTTATTCATCTTTGTAATTAGTGTTTGTTCCTGTGCGTGGTTTTGAATCCTTGAATGCTACATTTCCTGTTTGACTTTTTTACCGACTTTTACAAGTTTCTGAACCTCGTTATTTAAATAAGTATCAAACTAAAATGTGTTCAACATAAACACGTCGGAACAATATGATATTTATAAACACACACAAAGTTGTATGTTCTATTTAGAAAAGGTGTGTACTTTTATTTACCTTTTACTTCAATAAAAAAACATCTGTCACTAGAAGAATCAATTCTGAAAAATAAAATGTTAAGCTGTAAATCAACTAGATGCCTAATACAACCGATATGTCATGGTATGCATTAAAACTAAAGTCACGTGTGTTCTCCTTTGTAAATTAGATATGAAAAACATTCTGTACTACTAGAATGTAAAGCCTGACACATGTTTAAGCCTGAGCATAAACATGAACAGAAAAGTTTCTTTTAATGGGATGCGGTAATTAGTTTTCCCAGGTCGACTGATTTGCTGTGTTTAAAAAACAAAAACTATGAGGATTAAAGAACATCTACTCGAGTGTTGTGTTTACTTTTGTTTCGGCAACATATTAAATATTTGAATAAATAAAACATGCAAATGTGACAGTTTCAATGTGAGGAAATTTGAATCTTCCAATTGGATATTATAAATGTAGACTGAACTCCACATATCGTCGGCCATTCTACAAAATAACACCGCCCACACCACACACACCCACATTCCTGGTAAAATATACCTGGTAAAGTATACTATTGGTATTTATAACGATATTTTATCTTCCTCAGCCGTATGAAACGTTGGGCAAACAATCGCGGTAAGTATACTTATGTCTTACTAGGTAATATACATAGCAAACATCCACATGATATTAATAGATTCTCCTTATTATTAGAACGGTGAAGATTATAAAAATATGTTATGGGTATCCGGTGAAGATGAAAACAGTTATACATATACCGAGGTTTGGAATCTCCCGATCTTCACAGGATACCCATGATTGATTCTTTTTCTTGCAAATCATTTACATTCTGAGCATTGATGTCGCCATCTACTAACATTGTGCATGTTTATTTACACAATGACGTCATGCAACTGTCATTGTTGACATCAGCGCGCGACTTTTTATCTTCCTCCATGTGTAAGATCAGGCTTTCCATCAACCATGTAAAACGCGGATAACCTTATTCGGTATGCAAGAAGCGATTTTATTGCATACGCATACCAGGTAAAATTGTTTTTAACGGAACCGATTCTCTGCCGAGGCTCCGATGAAAACAGTTATATATATACCGAGGTTTGGAATCTCCCGATCTTCGCAGGATACCCATGATTGATTCTTTTTCTTGCATATCATCATGCAAGAAGCGATTTTATTGCATATGCATTTACTCTCTGTTCATTTTCACCGTAATGGAATCTTCAATATTCATTCATATCCGGCGTGTTGTAAAGTAACACGCGATGTGAAATGTACTTGGAACTGCTCTTTTGAATACTCAGGAATGTTGCAATGCACTGTTACATGTATTACGTCACGCAATGTTTGTCACGTGATAAAAACAAATCGTAGTACTTTGGTTTCATTGGGGACATTTGTGTTTCCTAATTATTCATTATTTTATTAAACTTGCGTAAAATATGTTAGAAACTGTTTGTTAGATTTGTATTGGGATATTTACACTCGTTCTTCTTACCCTGTACTATCAACCAGGCTTATCTTACCCTGTACTATCAATCACGCTTATCTTACCCTGTATTATCAACCACGCTTATCTTACCCTGTATTATCAATCACGCTTATCTTACCCTGTATTATCAAACACGCTTATCTTACCCTGTATTATCAATCACGCTTATCTTACCCTGTATTATCAACCACGCTTATCTTACCCTGTATTATCAACGACGCTTATCTTACCCTGTATTATCAACGACGCTTATCTTACCCTGTATTATCAACCAGGCTTATCTTACCCTGTATTATCAACCACGCTTATCTTACCCTGTATTATCAATCACGCTTATCTTACCCTGTATTATCAACCACGCTTATCTTACCCTGTATTATCAATCACGCTTATCTTACCCTGTATTATCAACCACGCTTATCTTACCCTGTATTATCAATCACGCTTATCTTACCCTGTATTATCAACCACGCTTATCTTACCCTGTATTATCAACGACGCGTATCTTACCCTGTATTATCAACCACGCTTATCTTACCCTGTATTATCAACGACGCTTATCTTACCCTGTATTATCAACGACGCTTATCTTACCCTGTATTATCAACCACGCTTATCTTACCCTGTATTATCAACCACGCTTATCTTACCCTGTATTATCAACCACGCTTATCTTACCCTATATTATCAATCACGCTTATCTTACCCTGTATTATCAACCACGCTTATCTTACCCTGTATTATCAATCACGCTTATCTTACCCTGTATTATCAACCACGCTTATCTTACCCTGTATTATCAATCACGCTTATCTTACCCTGTATTATCAATCACGCTTATCTTACCCTGTATTATCAACCACGCTTATCTTACCCTGTATTATCAATCACGCTAATCTTACCCTGTATTATCAACCACGCTTATCTTACCCTGTATTATCAACCACGCTTATCTTACCCTGTATTATCAACGACGCTTATCTTACCCTGTATTATCAACCACGCTTATCTTACCCTGTATTATCAACCACGCTTATCTTACCCTGTATTATCAACCACGCTTATCTTACCCTGTATTATCAACCACGCTTATCTTACCCTGTATTATCAACGACGCTTATCTTACCCTGTATTATCAACCAGGCTTATCTTACCCTGTATTATCAACCAGGCTTATCTTACCCTGTATTATCAACCACGCTTATCTTACCCTGTATTATCAACCACGCTTATCTTACCCTGTATTATCAACGACGCTTATCTTACCCTGTATTATCAACCACGCTTATCTTACCCTGTATTATCAACCACGCTTATCTTACCCTGTATTATCAACGACGCTTATCTTACCCTGTATTATCAACCACGCTTATCTTACCCTGTATTATCAACCACGCTTATCTTACCAGGTATTATCAACCACGCTTATCTTACCCTGTATTATCAATCACGCTTATCTTACCCTGTATTATCAATCACGTTTATCTTACCCTGTATTATCAACCACGCTTATCTTACCCTGTAATATCAACCACTCTTATCTTACCCTGTATTATCAACCACGCTTATTTTACCCTGTATTATCAACCACGCTTATCTTACCCTGTATTATCAACCACGCTTATCTTACCAGGTATTATCAACCACGCTTATCAACCACGCTTATCTTACCCTTTATTATCAACCACGCTTATCTTACCAGGTATTATCAACCACGCTTATCTTACCCTGTATTATCAATCACGCTTATCTTACCAGGTATTATCAACCACGCTTATCTTACACTGTATTATCAGCCACGCTTATCTTACCCTGTATTATCAATCACGCTTATCTTACCCTGTATTGTCAACCACGCTTATCTTACCCTGTATTGTCAACCACGCTTATCTTACCCTGTATTATCAACCACGCTTATCTTACCCTGTATTATCAACCACGCTTATCTTACCCTGTATTATCAACCACGCTTATCTTACCCTGTATTATCAACCACGCTTATCTTACCCTGTATTGTCAACCACGCGTACACACACAAGATGATGTCCAATATCCGAGGTTGCTGGCGTCCAAGACAAATGCGTATATCTGACCAAAGGCCTTGCTGCGTCATCCTGGATGCCTGAGTCCTTAATGTTCTCAGAACCGGTACAAGACACTATGAATTCTGAAATTGTACTATAAAGAAATGTTATTTAAATAACTAATAACTCACATATGTTTAGTATTTTGATGTACAGTTAAACTGCGATACATGTTTTTAAGGCCACTGCTAACAATACAATCAAAACAAATCTGCAGTACAGTATGTAGGAGGTGTAGGATCCACAGCACCAAACGTAATGGAACCGTGGGCCAGCACTGTAGCACAAACTAAGAGCAATTTAAATATAGTATGAAAAGTACAATACACAACATAAAAGGTGGTGAAGTCAGGGTTACCGACTTGGAACGATAACATAAAGGTTGTGATATTCCTAGTCGCAGACATATGCTTTTAGGCTGATGTTGTACTTTTCCAAAAGGTTTTCTCTGCGGTGAGAAATATCTATGTAGTGTGAGATAACGAAAACCTTGCTGAAGACGTGTACTTGTAATAACTCGATCTCAATCATTGACGTCCTTAACATCGTTACTTCCTTGCGGAAGAAATTTCACCCCATTGGTTCTAGGGAATCTGATCCTGGATTTGTTGCCATCTGATTATCTTAATCACCCGCTTTATTAAATATGAAAACCCTCCTTCAGTTGATGAAGGAGGAGTTCAAGTTACGAGCAAAACTGACAGAATGACGGACCATCAACAGGATATTCGCTTTTCTTCGAGAAGTGTGGACATAACGATTGATTTGCCGTTTGCAGTTTATAGATAACGAAACATGGCTCGGAAGTACTTTTACATGTGTATGCAACTGTTGTGGTGACTCTGCAAAGCCATTCCCTGAGAATGCGAAATTCATATCAAACGCTTATACCATTTCTGAAACTATACAGATGAACATGACGCCAATGAACGACATTGTCTATAGTTAACCGAACATTCACTCATTATAAAATGTTTTAGAGATGGTACAGAGTCAATAGATCATCATTAAGTGACACTACACATCTTCTGCGATTCTGTACATTCTGTACATGTCATGAGTTCATATGTTTTGTTTTGGAAATGGTCTTGTTTTTTGGTTACATGCATTGCGATGAAAATGACATTCAACACAACTGTAACAATTTCGATGTCAGATCACTTTAATAGTCTTTGAAATGTTGATATAATTGTGCACTATATTAAAGTTTGCAGATACAGTTGAAGCATGTAAGTGTGTGTGTGTGGATGTTACGCTGCTCCATGAACCACTCCCTACACGTGTTACAATAAACTTTAAAAGTGCATACGTTGTACAATGGAAGGTACGTATGTAATTAGTGTACGCACTTTTCTAAAAAAAACACAGATATACACGTGCTATTATTCACACGTCTGCCTTATTTAAATGTAAAGTAATTTAAATAAGTATAAAAGTCGAACAGGAAATACAGCTATCACAAAACACAGTAAACCCCAAAACATGCAAACGACAAACATGAATGACAATGTTAATAAGAAATAAAGGCATATGACGTCACAAACACAAAAAGAGTTTGCCAGTAAGTCTACCGCCTTGGAACGGTCAGTGGCCAATAAAAGCCGCTGGGGGTTTAAACCAGGTTCTAAACGTCACACTTATCCTTATGTTCCAAGCTCAAATTCACATATGGTTTGCTGAATAAAAAATATAACCATAAGGACACTATCTACTTGACGCTCAGATGTTGGGCGGGAGGTGTCTGTTCGTCTGTCTTTCAATCTGTCAGTCGTATTTTATTTTCTCTTTTCAGTTGAAGGAGAGTGTTCATACTTACTACAGCGGTAGCCTATGATGGTTGGGTGACAACGAAAGTTTATGACCCATGGACGACACCTGTGTCTAAGAGCTATCAAAAGGTCAAATTCACAAAAGTGAACATTTTAAGCCAAATATTTCAATCTTGTTTGATAATTCATTTCTGGCAATAACAATATTCAAATGCGAAATGAAACGACATTCGTGATTTGACGTTTCGTGATTTGATGTACGGAGCCATTTTCCGTGAGGGCAAGGGTCAAGCTTAAAGCTAACATTTCTATTTGAAAATGCGCATTATAGCCCCGTTAATAGTTTGGACATTTTTAAAATAAGTATCTGTCTGTATCTGCTAATAATCCTATAAAACATGTATGTTTAATACACGAATCATTTCGATAAAGCATGACCCATTCCAATCCATGATGCGTCATGCGGATCAGCGTAACACTGACAGCACTTACAACATGAAGCTAGAGTAAAGTCGAGGGTTGGCCATCGCAAAAATCCTCACTAAACTGTCATGGATACATCCAAAACGACTGTGTCACATATGAATACCCTCCTTCTACTGGCGTAGTAAGAGATAAGGTTATAAGAAAACAACAAGAATGCAAGAACTTGTCATTAAACATATTACATTACAGAATATGTAAAGAAAGTTTACGAACTTTTCTGACCTCGTACATGTATTACACACAAGGAAGAACACATCAAATCAAAAGAGTAGGTATCCGATTTATAAAAAGGAAAGTTTCAACACACGCTGATAGGTGCATCTTAGCACATCTCTCTGAGGAAACAATTCACGCACGCACGCACGCACACACGCAAACACACACACACACACACACACACACACATTAAATGTTATTTAAAATGAAATAAAAAGGTACGTACGTGAGCTGGATTGCCTTTGCATAGACGTCAGTGTGCCATGTTGCACCAACGTAAAGAATAAACTCGTTATGATTTGTGTCTACTGTCGGATCGACAAATTCTGGCTCATTTAGAGTGTCCAGTACTTGCACTAGAAACTGTAAGTTGATATCAGTAAATCGTCAGGTTTTATGAAGAAAAACTAACATAGAGGATCCTACATGAGTGCTTGTTTAATATTGAATTTATTAATTGAGTATGTAAAATTATATGATGCAAGGCTGTGCCGAGCATCATATTAATGTTATCCAACACGTTTAATAAATTCAATATTAAACAGACACGAATCTGAGATTCTATATTTATAACATACCTCTAAATAAGCCGCATAAGGTACATTAATTATTAGAGCTGCCTATAGATATATATATGTCGTGTTCCGGGAGTTTAACGTTACGGAAATAGACGAGGCAATTATGATGCACACCGAGCTGAACGGAAAAGACCGAACGATGATTCGGCATTCATTTGATATTTAAAATATTAGTGTAATATGATCAAATGAACCTTTACATTGATTTAAGTTTCAAACACAACACAAACGGATTCTCATTTCTAAATTTAAATATAAAGCTGATTTTTTGTTTTGACAAATGATACTTTCATACACATATTGTTCAACATTTTTGACAATCAGAATTAATCCTCCATTTTTACAATTAAACAGCTACATTTAATAAAACAGAGACATTGGTTTAGATGCACGCATAGTAATAACTAAATGAAAAATAAAATAAAGAAACGCATATGTGTGTTATTATATTTTGAATTTTGAATATCCGGAAATGTATGCAATACAAGTATAAAAGTAGTATTAAAGGTGAAATTTGGCAATCGTCGAACACGGTAGTGAAATGTGCTTGCTACCGTTCACGCCCTCTAGCCCCGGGTTGAGCAGATCTCAATATTTAAAATGCCAATTATACATAAATTTGAGCCATCCCGAAGATAGTAATTATAAGTTACATTGCTTACTAATAAACGCAGAACAATGGACATATTTGAGATCGATTGTGTTATGTCTGTCTTTAGGTAAATGGATTAAAAAAATGAAATGGATCGATGTGTTTTACCCTATTATATTGATTTATACTGGCCAGTTAATATTGTGAGATTAAAATTATGTTGAATTTTAATTGTCCATGATGGCTCAAAACATATAGTTTATCTAGTGATTTTTCCGGGAATTTTTTTCCTTATTGTTTTGATCTTAATCGTGTAAGCTCTGTGGTCATCATTTATATCAAGATATATTATAACATGTCAACAAATGAGCAAATATGTTACATAAGAACCTAAAAGTATTGATCTTTAATTTATAAATGACGTAGTCACCTGAACACTTATAGTGCTGAGAGCAGATCCTATAGGAGGATACTTTTCCTTTCCAAATGTTATTAGTTCCCTGTTATAGTCTCTAACCATAATTGTTATGGCTATCCAGTCTCCATCTTGGTACCCGAGAGAAGAATCTGAGCTAATGTTTACTTCACAGTACTAAAACAAATGTTATACAATTAGTTTAGAACAAATACGCACTTATTCCCAATAAAAATGCAAGTACATGAAGGCCTTAAAGACGTTCCACTGCTACACATGATTTAGTAAAGATGATAATAACACATCCTCAGTTCTGTCACTTTCCAAAAGTTTGCCAACATACACAGTAGCCACACTTAATGTGTCTGAAAAAAATTTCACAGACGAATATGTTTTATGTTCCCTTAAATAACTATCTTTTGACTATTGAATGATATGGTAAGCATCTTGATATTTGACGACCAAGACAAGGAATTATCGTAATGAATATAGGACGCCGACAAAAAACTACAAACCCAATGATCGTGTGCTTGAATTTTCTTATGAAATAAATACCTTTATGTATGTATGTTTTAGGCAACAATGGCCGTCGTGAATTTCGGGTCGCAAGACAAAACCTAAATAACCTTAGACGACATTATCAAGGAACATTACAACAACGTGTAAGTGATATCTGCAAAGAGTTTTCTGAGAAAACTACTGTTTCGTACTTTTCTTTAAATAGAAAATATAGAACAGTAATTATATTATATGTTTAAGATGCTTTTCCAAACAAGTTTTAATATATTAAAATAACACTATAACATAAGTGCCAGCTACCATTACAAACGGTACCTATACAAAGCGTGTATGTGCTATACAACAAGTTCTCTGAATCGAATACAGTCGTATCTATAAACATAAACAAGGAATGTTTGAACAGATAATGTATTCGTCAGAGGTAAGAAAATGTTAAAGGTGTTGATGCACTAGTTTTAAACAACATTTATTTAAAAGGGCTCTGAAAAACTTGAAAAAAACTGGAAGAATTATTAAAATTCCATGAAAAATAAAGGAGTTATGACATTTTTAAAATTTGCAAAGAACAAAAATAAAGGTGGTCATCTTGAAACGATGACGTCTTTGCGCCTTTTTACCATATATGGCATATTGACAAAATATATTTTACAGCAAAGAAAATTAATTCAAATTTATTAAACACAACTATACATAGGTAAAATGTGAAAATAGTGCATCAACCTCTTTAAGTCAATATTATTATTTTTTAAGACTGGTGTATATTACTAAATATTGTTTAATATGTGTTTAATGACATATGCTACATTTATTATATTTTGTTTTATAATCAAGCGAATGTTTACTGATCCCATGCAACAGAGTGAGGAGTGTATGATGAATACAATGTGACGTAAGTGTTCACTTCACTTACCTTAGCTACCTTTGTCACCTTCAAATCGTGTCCATTTGTACCTACGGCTACACCCTCCAATGGAATTCTAAGTAGGTCTGTGCCAGCCTCTATGTGTTTCGATTCGTCACATTTGATGAAATCACCATCGGGATCGCTTGCGGGTATTTTGATCGTGTTCGTTTCCGCATTATTTAGTTTAACCCTAGTAGTAATTGATGATAACCATGATTTACAATAAAATGGAATTTACATAGTACCTTTATCATGTTTATATGATAATACATTGTACAGAATTAAGTATCAGAAACGTATTCATCATAGATGCATGTAATATAATAAAAAAAGAGATATAGGGTCCTATAGAAACCACAGCTTCCGAACGTAATGGCATCGTAGGTCCGCACTGTACTGCAAAAAAGCCGGTTTATTAGACAAACCCATTTTTTCTAAGTTACAATGTTAATGGAAGTAGATATATAAGTCGAACAGGAAATGTAGCATACACAGAGCATTTTCCAAACAAACAACAGAAGCAAAGCATGCAAACAAAGCATGCAAAGCATGCGACACCACGAACATAAAGTGGTTGGGTACCGCCTTTGAACGGCAGTGGTAAAAAGGCTGCTGTGAGTTTAAACAGGTATAAGGGTGCACAAAACCCCTATTACAATATTGTCATCGGAATTAATGGAGACCATGTAAATATAAAAATCCCGCCACGCTATATACTCTAACAAACTAGGCTCTGTTACTAGGCAATATAATTAAAAGACAGAGATGATCATGTGCATATGGACAAAAAAACGAAAACAAAAGCACGCTATATACTCTAACAAACTAGGCTCTGTTACTAGGCAATATAATTAAAAGACAGAGATGATCATGTGCATATGAACAAAAAAACGAAAACAAAAGCATAGTCACAAATCAAATACTTAATTACGTCGCAAAAGTTGGAGTAACAAGACAATTTTCGAACAATCAACATATTATATCTTTATATATTCTGAACCGAAGTTTTACAGCTTTTACTACGAAGCTCTATGTAAAACATTTAACCTCTATTGGGCTGTGTAATAAAATGAGCTTTGGGTCATCATTTCAACAAATTGAGCAAATACGTAGGTTAATCACAGTAGTGGAACGCCTGTGTTCAGCCACCACTAATACTGAATCCAGGGAACATTAGAATTTCTGTTCTATGCGAGTATTACAAAGTGGTAAATTCTAACTTTTTTGCAGACGACTAATTAAAAATACACGATAATTGTAGCTAAGCAGCAGACGAACAACTCTGCATACTCCGAATATCGACGATTTATTTTGGAAATACATCTTTTATAGGAAAACAATTACAATTTTGTGTAAAAATACTCGCTTTATATCATTTTATTCGACGCCCTCGAATATTTCTATCGATTCAGTACTCGCAACATCCGGGGCTGTACACCGGCGTTCGACAACTGTTTCAAAGTTACATAGATACGGTGTCCTGTTAGGGCCATGTTACCATTGCATCTTACCATCGACCTAGGTCGATGGTCGATGGTAAGATGCGATGGTCGATGGTAAGATGCGATGGTAAGATGCGATGGTCGATGGTAAGATGCGATGGTAAGATGCGATGATAAGATGCGATGGACTATCGACCATCACATCTTACCATCGACCATCTCATCTTACCATCTCATCTTACCATCGACCATCGCATATTACCATCGACCATCGCATCTTATCATCGCATCTTACCATCGACCATCGCATCTTACCATCGACCATCGCATCTTACCATCGACCATCGCATCTTACCATCGCATCTTACCATCGACCATCGCCTCTTACCATCGACCATCGACCATCGACTTATCAATTCTCATGCTGATCAAGATCTCACGATTACCGTAGAAAAATGTCTAGGTCGATGGTCGATGGTAAGATGCGATGGTCGATGGTAAGATGCGATGGTAACACGGTCCTATCAGGACACCGTACATAGATGATCTTACATGAGTGACCTTGTAGTATCGATTTTAAGAACGAGTTAGATAAAATGATTAGATACGAGGCAACCCACCAGGGCATGTGTAGATGACGATTGTATTTACATATTGCTGTATTCTGTTATGTTTAAAACATGTCCCTTATGTAATCTGAATATTCTAACTGATAACTTGAAAACGACATTTGATTATAATCTCCTACCGGTAAAATGGTTTGACGAGGGTTCTTGGACTATTGTTAGGTCGTCCTGTATCGGATCTGATATTTGGTAGAATCTTGGCCTGGATATGCCAATGAAGTCCCTGGCCCTGTATCGACAAATCATGCCATGCAGCACCTTCATACCTAAGTTGCACAAATAACAAAGAGATCATTATTACACAATGGAACTTAATATGTTTTGCCAGTTTAACGACAAACAATATACAAAATCAGTGAGTTTTGAACAAACCAAAATAAATTAAATGCAATAGACAGTACAATGCAGTCCTTTAGATGAATATAAACATATGAATTTCCGGTTTCTACATGATTTGAAAATAGAGTCGACTTTATGTCACTACTTTTGAATAATTAAATGGGACAGTTATAAATTGTGTTAAATGTGCATTCTATCGGCTTTTTCTTGCAGCTAAGGGTGCGTTGTTTACCTCGTAGGCATAAACATATTAC
Source organism: Cyrtodaria siliqua (assembly GCA_037043455.1). NCBI lineage: Eukaryota > Metazoa > Mollusca > Bivalvia > Adapedonta > Hiatellidae > Cyrtodaria > Cyrtodaria siliqua. The sequence goes on from JAWPHD010000963.1 coordinate 143,197, forward strand.
ACCCCAAGCATATCAGAATGGATATGGAATAAGTTAAGTGAAAAGTATAAAAATCAGGGTTCGTCCACGATCGTTTAGATAAAGCCAATTATCAATTATTATAACACAAAATAAAGACGCAGAACTAAGAGATAAAGTATTTTTCATCGATACTTATTGGTATTCATACATTTCTACCAAATGTATTGACCGCTGCGGTGTCAAGGAAAAGGGAAACGACTGTAGCTGCCATGGCCGATGGTTAGCACGGGAGAGTCATACCTTGTGCACGTTAACGATCTCACTGAACTTCTGTGTTAATCAGTGATTCAAATAAATCGTTAACATTTCCTCGGAAACGAGGCTGCCATACTAAAAAAAAGAGTATGATAATAGACCTTTTGAAACGGCCGAGCACGACACATACGAAATATTGCAGTCTCGGTTTGACTGAGATATACATATACATATGACTTTATAACAATTAAATACAATATTAAAGAATATTCGTAATGAATGAATATGTGTAGCAACTGAGGCAATCGTAGATGGCGGGTGGTATCGAAAATCAAAATTTGGAAACGGTAATACACAAGTAAATATAGCAGTTGAACTGGAAATGTAGCATTCACTGGGTGGCTCACTTTTATTTCACTATACAACTATATGTTATATTTGAATTTATTTACCACCTACCTGATATATTGATAGGGATAAGAAACTGGACACAACAATTAATTCAAATCGAATAAAGGGTTTCGAAAATATCGTTTTCACTATTATTAATATTCACACATTTGAAAACTGCTGATGTTAACTGTCATTGATTTTACTGCTATTTGAAAGTGTATTATTGTTGTATTTATACACTTTAAGATCAGAATTTAAGATCAAATGTATTAGACGCTCTTATTTATAAATACTCTGTAAAAAAAGATTTGGACCATGGCAGTGTTCGAACCCGTACAATAATCGCTGAACCATGACATTCGGTCATAACCCTTATTATCTCAGTTGATAATTCACAATAGATCAACAATCAACAATAATTATCGTTTACAATGAAAGTTTGCGAAACAATAATAATCTTTTTATTGACTTTGTATGGACTTTGCAACATTTTTTACAGACCCTTTGTGTGTTCGCGATATTTTTTAAAATTCAAATCTTGTTTGGAATTTAATGTTTTTGGTATCAAATTAACCGGGTAGGGTAGACCTTGGTTACTAAAAAAAGATACTTAAATTCTGTTCATTAGTTTTATTTTTATATAACTTTATATACCCTGGTCCAAAACTTTTTTTACCGAGTATAGTAAAAGTATTTCTTGATCGATGTAAACTAGTCACCTCTTGTTCTGGTTCATTGTTTTTGTTTGCGACGGTATTGCTTTAGTTTTTACACAATTGGACACACATTATAGAGCTTAATAAAGTGATGTTTATTTCGCACTTATATATCGTTTATCGATATATTATGTTTCATTTGTTTGCTATTTATGTTTATGTATTACTCACGTGATATCCTGGTATTCTATATCGTCCTCGAGAGCTATGGTTACTTTCATCCACTCTTGTTCCCATTTAGCTGTTTCACTAACGGCATACACCGTTTCCGTCATTGAAGTTAGCATGAACGTGTTAATATTCGTTAGGTCACCATTGACATGGGGCCTCTTTATTTCCAATGTCCAGTCTCCGTAATAGCCTTCAGTATGGGTTCGTCTATAGGCCAGTGTACTTCTTCCGATGTCTGCCTTGCTGCAGGTAGGTCCGCATGGACCAGTGCCCAGTTGCCATCCGGTGATTATGTCGAGTTGGATCTGACGTGTTTTTGTAATAAATTATTACATTTTTATTGACACTCTTTCCAATTCAAAGTAAAACACGCAACAACACTGGAATTGTAGAATCCCTAGTTTAGGTAGTTCTCCGACCATATATAGGATCCCTTGCTGACATTGTCTTCAGATCTTATAAATTCATATATGAATATTAAAATTGACAATGGATCAATATTAAAGCTGACAATGGATTAATGTATTGCATTTCAAGAACAATTACAAAAAAAGTGAACATTGTTGACATTATATTCTTGACTTATTCAATGCTAATAATTATGAAACAATATCCTCTCCAAAAATTAAACTTCTTTGGAAAGATGCGATGGATTAATAATGAATTTATTAATTTCATAGTTATTTTTTCGAAGACATATCGTTCATTTTAATTCAGTATAAACAGAGATATAAAAATCGAACAGGAAAAGCAGCATTCAACCACAAACACACACAGAAACAAAGAACACGTTTAAAGATGAATAATAGGCCAAATAAGACATCAATATTCAGTATAGGTTTGCCATATTTATCCTAATATGCATCGATATTTGCATCAGCATACTCCTCAGATAGACTATAATGATGGTGATAACTCAATTATAATCAAATGATCGAATTGTTAAAGGTGTGAGGGATGAATCCATATTTCGCATGTGACATGAACCGAGAGATGTGTAGGTCTATATACACATTGGTACTTACCTCAAACGCATGGGATGTAGGATTCTGCTTGATATTGTAACTAATAGAACCACCATTAAAACTACGGATATCCATGGCTAAGATTAACTGCACAACACTCAACGTCAGTATATACAGCCATAATACAGGCTTAAGCCAACCAACAAGTAACATGTTTAGGTCTGGAAAAAAAAAGAAAGAGAAATGACGCGATTGGGTTCATAACATGATTTGTGTAATATGATTTGCAAACGTGTTTGTACATATTCGTACACACTTTCTAAAACGCCGAATAATACAAACAGTATAATATTCCAGGCATTTGAAAAGTGTTACAGTTGTTATATAATCACACCTTCCGGAGAAAAATCGTTGTGCTGTGGTTGCTCCCGTCCATCCGTCAGTCTATTTGCGCTTACTCTTAACTTAAACTCCAACTACATTAGTTAAAGAAGAGTGTTCACATTTGGCATTGTGGATACATAGATGTCCAGTTTGCAGATGAAATAAGCTAACGCTTTAAATCAAAGGTTTGACCCCCGGGGCTAGAGGTCAGGGTTAAAATATAAAATTCACCAATAAAATAATTAAACCCACAGTTTTCAATATTTGTTAAAGAAATTGCTTAAATGCTATCAGTAGTGATATACACATACAGTATGGAACGGGTTTTGCAATGTTATATACGGACCTTCTTCCCCAAGGGATGGGACTTCAGGTCGTATGGGGTCAGCATGTATGCATACAGTTTCCTTTCACTACATAATGTGAAGGATGGTATTTATATTTGGCACAGTGGATACCTAGGATGTCTAGATGACAACGAACGTTTCGGATCATGTGGAGGAGAATTAAAGGTAAAATGTCAAAATCATTAAAATGAAAATGAAACCCAGAGATTTCTGAATTGTTGAAATGAAACGTATTGCAGGATATTAGAATGATATAAGCATACTATATGAAACAAGGTTAAACTTTACGGTTTGATCTATGGACTCTCTTTCCTAACAAAGGGGTCAGCATGCGTTTTTCATTACAACACGTTTTCAATATCTTTAACATATTGATTTGGCAATCTAAATGTTTGCACGTAATCTGAACTTCTTCTATTCCACTTGATATTTGACACAGTGGTTGTTTGCCTAGGATATATATATAAGAGCGAAGTGCGGGTATGTTCGGTGTGCCCCTATCATCGATGCTCTAGTGTGTGCCCCTATCATCGATGCTCTAGTTTATACTTGCTAATCCACACGATGCAGTATTTAAATATAAACATATTGAAAACAATAAATGTTGGCAATACATTTGCTTTTAAACTTAGAAGATACTCTACACTAGTATTGAAAATCAATGTGTGAGGTATAAGTTAAGATTTAATGTCATTTGTATTCTTCTGGAAATTCTGAAAGATGTTTTTTTGCAAATTATTTTTAAATATTTAATTTAAATAAGTCAAATGATTTGTTGAAACGGTGTATCCAGAAGATTAAACATATTAAATGACAAAATAAATATAATATTGTCAGAGCTATTATGCAAATAATTATTATTTCTCTCCAGTTAATTTAATATAAATACGTGACAGGTACATGCACTTGGAATATTGATGTAAAGTAATTCATCTTACTGGCAATAATGAGAAAGTAAGCAAATGAAGGTTTTCCCTTTAATCGAACCCAGCAGTTAAATAATCTTTGTATTACATTTCAGTTCCGTTTATATGTGATTTTAACCGAAATTATTCGCTTTGTTGAATGTTATCGGCGGATGACGTTGATGTCACAAGCACTTTCTTGACATTATAACTCAGCGTCACAGTTATTTTTGTGTTCGGAGTTAGTTATTAATATTTAGCGATTATGAATATTCTTTCACTGAGAAATACCAATATTTCACTCAAATGTAATAAAGCAAATTAATACTCGTTGATCGATACCATATTCGAATGTAAACCGTAAACCTAAAACATGCAAAAGGACAAACATGAATGGCAATGTTAACAAAGAATAAAAGCATATGACGTCACAAACATACCAATTGTGTAATAAAAACATACGAACATACCAATTGTGTAATAAAAAAATACGATAAGAATTATATTTCCTTAAGAAGTATTTACTAGTGATCCAACGGAACGTAGAATAGTGACTATTATTTTTAAATATTTGGGTTATTACTATAGCAGTTGTGACTCTTTGTGACTGTTGTAAAATGCATCTAAATACATGTATGAGTTAGAAAGGCTTTTGACTTCGGTACTAACTTGCTTTTGTATTTCAACTTTATTTTAATTTGATGTTTGGTCATGCCATTTTTTCACAGTTATTGTAAGTGTTCTTATTTGTAATATTTGTATTGTATCCTTTATTATGAATGGATATTTGTTTCTATGTTCTTCTTTGAGATCATTTTCATGAAGTCCGAAACATGTGATGTTGTTATTTGTTAAAAGTCCAACTAGTAAATATATTATGGATCAGAAAGTAATTACACTACTGATTTGTGGCTGGGGGGACTACTTTTGATTGTTGCCCCCTAGCATTGTTTCATGATTTTGTGTTGAAACACATTCAAATTCAAATTCAGATTATATAATTATGTAAAAATATTATTTTTGTTTGCAAATATGGTAAAGATTCAGAGAATATTATTTTACTTGTAGTTAGTATCATGTGTTATTTTTATAAAAAGTAATATTAAAAACAAGTTTACAAATAACCAATTTGAAAAAAGGTCGTTCCTCTTGTTTCTTGTATATCATTAATTGGTACACCCCGAATTTCCTATCTCGCGATCTTTTTTTTTTATCTAATTGTTAAACGTGCCCATATACAAATATTTAATAATATAATTTGATTTTAAGCCTTAGTCTAGATAAAACCTAAAATACTGTGATACAACTTGTGTTTATAAAATGCGATGTATGTTGAGATGCCTACCTGAATTCGCGTGCAATCTTAAATATCAGCTCCGTTAAGATATCTCCTTTCACGCACATCGGTAAAGAAATGACTTACAACGCCACCGTCCCGGTTTTATCATACCATATCCTAAAATGATATGCACATCTTAGACTCGCATATTTGTTACTGTCGTTGTAATCTGGCGGGTATGATGGCTATAAAAGATAAGATGAATTAGACTAATGATACGTTGAAATAAACCACACTGGCTAGTAATCTAGTTGGTCCAGAACGCGTGTTAATATCGCGAAAGTGTTGACATTGCTGATATACTTTATCAATTAGAGAAACGACATTTTAAGCACACTAAATCCTAAAACATTCAATAGTTTTATCCCAAACCGACTTAATCGGAGAATGCCTGCTAGTAATTGATCAGCAACTGGGTAAGCGTATATGTACTGATTAGTTTATCCGGTTAAGATGGATTTCCAATATAAGCTGATACTGATTAACGAAGATGTTGTATTGTCATGTTTTTAATTCGCAAAATTGATTAAAGAATTAAGTGTACCCCTTTTTGTCACTTTAGGAACACATGTGAGTTGACATAACAACTTTGATGTACAGAATTTCAAAATGCCCATAGTGTCAAAATTCCAACAGTGTTTAGATATATATTATATATTTTCATATTGACCCATTGACATTTTATTAGAGCAAGAGTTCAATATTCTACCATATTGCACACCTTGATATTGCACAAGAACTTTTTAGTTGCCAAGAGCGACCGTAATAACCTGATGTTATAAAAACGTTATCGCAAAGAGGTAAACTAGTGTATTGATAAACGAATGACACCGTTTAAGTGTTAAATACACACATAATGATGTTGATTTATGAGTTTGAAGATAGCCGATATAATGGCAACTAGTAGATTGCGACTAATTCCGCTTATTGGGTAAGACAATTCCTCTGACCATACACAGCTGTATGAATTATCAACATCGGCTTTGATCACGTCAGAGAAGGCTCGGATTAAAGCTGTCCAAATGAGATGTTGTTGGTTAAGTCTTGGGTATTTTCTACGAGTGTATGCAATGCAAAACTTTTGAACACAAGAAGAGCGTTATTTTGACCTCAAGGGAATATGGTTGATACAATATCGGGGTACTTTATATGTATTTATATTATATATTTATTTAGGATCACTAAACTATGTGTAGCTGATATACGATATACCGTAGACTGTTCTCTTGGTACTCGCCGGCCTCTTGAATTATTTTTGTACCAGTGTTTTTTCGTTTTTATGGCATGTACTTCTATAGGACTTTTAACTAGTGATACTATCTGATAGATACCTAGTGTATCACCATGGTTCATGGACCTCTTATTGAAATTATATACTTCTTTGGTGGTTGCATACTTGCTTGATTTGCACCTCTATAGAATATTTTAGTTTCTATATAAGTGATAGATAACTTTATAGAGGATATTTGTTTGATTCATATCAGTGGAAGATGCTGTGCCACTCGTGAGAATACTGTTCTGGAGCTCACGCGATGAAAGAAACTTGCATCTTCCACCGAAAATGATTCTTCCATAAACAGAGCAACATATAATTCGCATACACAATGTTGCATATGATATTTAACCATGTAAAGAAATATAAAAAGATCGGACAGGGAAAATAGCATTCAAGGAGGACAGTCAACCACAAAACAGAGAAAAAAACACGCAAACAGACAAACAAGAAGGCATAAGCAATAATAAATGCAAACGACATCACAAACACAAAAGGGTTAACAATAGGGCTACCGCCTTGGAACGGTCAGTGGCAAAGTAGGCTACTGGGGGTTTAAACCGGTTCTAGGGTGCACCAAACCTCACACTTACCCTACTGTCATCCCATTAAAACAGGACAGTGTAAATAAAGAAATCCCCCCATGATCTAATCTCTAACCAACAAGGCATCATCAATAGGCAAAATAAGTAAAACACAAATATGCCCGTGTAAATATAATACAAAACAATAATAGCCTAGAAAGCCACAATTAAGGTACTCAATGACTTGGCAGAAGATAGAGCAGTAAGAGAATAAACCATTAAGGGCACGACAAGAAAGATCATAGAAAAACATCAAAAGCAACCGTCCCAATGGGCTTTAGATAGGCGTCATCATAGGGTCCACGTTTTATATTTTATTATATACTTTACAGTGAAATAGTGGATTGTATGATTACAATAAAACCTTTTTCATTCTTTATATATCACATGTGAAATACCGAAAATGACGTAATGCCGGTGTTGGCTGTGGGCTTTATTGACGTTATTGACCTCATTGTTTTAGCGCAAGATATTTTTTCTGCATAAATGTCAAGGTTGTGAGTATATAATAAATATAATATGTGTTGGTTTGTCGTGAATATAGAGATCCCGAGTTAAGATATTTGAGTTTTCTCACTTGTCGATGAAATATTCTGTCCAAATGTCCTCTATACATTATATGAGAATAAATTTATTTTAGTTTTGTTTTTCATGAAGCCAATATTTGTCAAGCTTTATATTAATTTAATACAATTCTCATATGCAGTTTATGTTGATTCGTAGATACAAGGTTTTAAATAAAAATCATATACTGAATTGTACTCGTCAAAACTCCTAAGTACTCACCCAAGAATATGTCAATAATATTGTAATTGTTTTGTGTATTTCACGCATGAACAGATTTTAAAGTTTTAAAGCCGATGTGCTTTATCCTAGAACTTATACAACTGGGTATTTAGGATTTTGAATCAATGCATCTGGTTTTAAGCTGATATTCAATCTGACTGCTATCAGGATCCGTAGAAATCCATTTACATAGTTTATAGCTCAAAAATACGCGAACGATCAACGCTGATTGGCTTATGTCCAAAGTATGTGCAAAAGTCGTAGTGGTGAATACATGGACATAGCACATATAGTAGTAATAAAGCAAAGGGATAGTGCGGGCAGTACATGACTTCAACCCGGACTCTCGCTTACAGGGCGACTGCTCTGTCAGCTGAGCTAACCGGGCCACCGGTATCCAGTATCACCACATGCCTCACCCTTTTATACTTTAAGAGCCTACCCAGCTCTTCTGGTCATACCAGACCCCTGGTGACACTATCCCGCGTAACCGAATTAAGTCGACGCCAATGAAGTAAACCAAGGAGTGGGTGGGGGTGATGGAGTGCAGTCAGCACAGGACTTGACACGGCAAGTGCTCTACCAACTGAGTTTAACGGGCCGTCGGGAATCCAATATCACCACAACATTGATTGATCATGGAGATGCATGCATTAATACATGAGCAATTAATTGCTTTTACATTATCTCCTGTATACATTACTAAATCATTGGTCAGTAGTTTAGACTATAACAGAATGACATGCTTGTTATATTAAATCGTGTAATAAAGCACTATATAAATAACCGGTCAATAGTATACTATAAAACTATTAAATTCCTTAGAATTCAATGGTTAGAGTTATTTATCAGAGTGAGTGACTACTGACCCGAGAAGAGTACTATTACACTAGGCGTCAAGGACTCAGATGTACTATTGCACGCTAAATTGACTATTGCACCGTCACATGATGAACTATTGAATGGTTGGCATCATATCGCAGATGCATCAACGTATCGGAAATTGACCGGACGTAAAAGTTATGAATAGTTCATATGATTCTTCCATGCACCTCGGATAAATAGCTTAAACTATTGACAACTAAATTAAATAACTATATTATTGAGTGACTTCCCTGTCAATAGTAAAACCATTTGCCCTAGGTGAATTGTATGATCATGCACATTCTTGTCTCGGCCATTAAATAACTATATTATTGTCATGACACAAAGTCGATGGCGGTCATTTGATGTTCTCACTGCCAATTGATTATATTAGAAACAAATTTCTTTTTCTAGAAGCTCGGTGGACAAGGCCTTGTTTTTAGAGCTGCAGACCTTTAAACCGCGTGGGTTCGCTCCATGGCGGAGGCATGTCTGATGGGAAACTTCATCTTCATCACCTCATCAGCCACTGAGGTTGCTGACCAAATATAAACTTAACAGGTTGTAAACCCAGTTTCATTCAGTTTTTGTCTTTGTATGTTTTCAGACTGACAATGGACCTATGAATCAGAAAATATATACCTCGACATGGAGAGAGAGAGAGAGCAGCAATCAGGATCTGATCATCGGTTTGAAAAGAATGTAAGTTTACTTTATAAAATGCTTGTAACGTATAGCGGCAAAATAAATATATTCTCGACACAAGATACTTATTTCTTGGTAAACAGGTTCTGTGTTCATTTTAATTATTTTGTTGTGGTAAATTTGTCACAGTTCATGCATAATATAGGAACTACAGAATGAAGAATTAAAAAAATAATTCCTTTGAATTCGTCATGTATACAATGTTCAACCTACATGTAACTTAAAGTGACTAGCACACTACTTTTAAGAGAAATACTATAATCTAACTGCTTGCTTTATTTTGGACAAAATGATATATAGGGTCCTATAGAAACCACAGCGTCCGAACGCAATGGCATCGTAGGTCCGCACTGTACTGCAAACAAGGACTAGAAACTACAATGAAAGAGACAAAAAACAACAGAAAGGGTGGATTCCTGAAAATCAACAATAATTTCATTTTGTTATAGACAAAGTTAAACCCGTTAGAGGTGACCGTGTAAAACAAGTTTTTTTCTGTGGAGTGTCTTACAGAATATTGTTTTTATCATTTCAGTTGAATGGAAGTAAAGCAGTGTGCTTCTTACATTTTCCGGATGAGATTAGGTCAGAAATGGGTGTCACAGTTGTACACTAGCTGTATTTCAAATAAGAAAAACTCTGCTAGGAGTGGAATTATAAATTATTAACGGACAACAGTATTGCCCATAGAGCCCTAAAGGTTTCGAGAATATCTGGCTTATTCTACTAAGCGGTGTTTCACTGAACATTTCACCATTCCTTTGTAAAGTTGGTTAAATATGTTAACGAATAACCACAAAAAAAGTATTACTGCTGGGGAGATACATGTTGCACACACTATGCCCAAAATTAAGGAATTCCACATCTTTGGCTAAACAATTCCTCTGATCTTGACTGGGATCATGCATCAAACGATGACAATTTGCAAATTATTAGCCTTTTTCAAGATCCTATTATTTTGTAAATTCTAAAAAATGTGAAAAAGCCTTGAAGAAGACTTCATTGCATAAGCACTTTGTCATGTGCACTTCTCAATCGACAAGTTAGTGGTCAACTTATTGGTTCAATGAACTTATATGCGAAGGGTTGAAATAAACATACTCAATCAAACACACAATGGATTTATTCCTGAATAATTGGTCATGGTCTTTGAACCATATGCATTTCAAGTATTCAATTAAAGATAGGATTAAATAAGTCGGTATTCTTTTTTAATATCATGTACCGGAAGCAATATCATGATTAAAATTTGTTGAACTGTTTATGCATTATAAAGTATTGAGAAAATTCAATATTGTAAAAATAAAACAATTCTCATCATTTATTTGTCACTTTTCTATTGCTTCAATGTCAATTTAATATATGAATTAATCATAGCTAATGATAATTCTGATACATGGTTACACTAAGAGATAACCAGTCCATTTCATCTGATGCTCTCTTGAAAGAAGTGGAGTTTACGTTCCGTTATCACATCATATTAGGTTATATTGGGACAGCAACCTCAGTGGGAGATGAGATGAAGTTTCCCATCAGACATGCCTCCGTCAGGGAGCAAACCCACGCGATCCAGAGGTTTGAAGCTCTAACGCCAAGGCCTTCTCCACTGAGCTACCGAGGCCGCTGATGCTATCTTGAACTTGCAAGGCTGTATATAGTATTGTTAGCGTTCTACTTCAAAGCCACCTATACTGGGCTCGTTGGTCCCGAAGGACGAGTAAAAATAACACTACTGATTCGTAGCACGGGGAGACTTTTTACAACCGCCACACTGCATTGGCGGGGATATTTATATTTACATATAATCAGGTTTAAACCCCCAGAGTGCAATTGTGCCAATTCCAATTTTGACCGTTCCAAGGCGGTAGCCCTATTGTCAATCCTTTAGTATTTGTGATGTCATATATTGCCTTTTATTCATCTTTGTAATTATTGTTTGTTTCTATGCGTGTATGTGGTTGGCTGTGGTCCTTGAAAGCTACATTTCCTGTTCGACTTCGTTTGATGTTTGTATGCAGTCTTGTCTTGTCGTGCTCTCAATGGTTTATTCTTTTGTTGCTCTGGCTTCTGCCAAGTCATTGAGTACCTTCTTTGTGGCTTTCTAGGCTATTTCTTTGTTTGTATTTATATATACACGAGCATCTTTGTGGTTTACTTATATTGCCTATTAATGCTGCCTTGTTGGTTAGAGAATAGTTCATGGCGGGGATTTTTTATTTACACTGTCCCGTTTTATTGAGTCGACAGTAGGGTAAGTGTGAGGTTTGGATGACCCTGGACCCACCAGCGGCCTTTTTTGCCACTGACCTTTCCAAGGCGGTAGCCCTATTGTCAACCCTTTTGTGTTTTTGATGTCTGATTTTTGCCTTTTATTCATTTTTAAATTTGTTCTTTGCTTCTGTGTGTGTTTGTGGTTGGTTAACTGTCGTCCTTGAATGCTGCTTTTCCTGTTCGATTTTTATATCTATATTCTATATCTACTTTTTGGGCAGAGCAATTTTTTTTTTTTAAATTAATGCAACATCCTGATGCAAACAAACAATGAAAGTATACACACGTTGACAACTGAGGAAAATGACATCTATACGTGCCAGATACACGATGATGTATAACGTGCATGTAAATTATTTATATAAATTTGGGATTGCATGTTAAGCCTGTGATTTTTGGCCTTTAATCTCGTAGAAACTAGTATGCAAACATGCTTACATCGGTTATGTTTGCATTCATTTATTACTGGATTAACGCGAATCCCCCACATAAAGAAACACTCTTCAAAAGTTTATATCGGATGGCCATTAGCTGATTACATATCAGTTTTATTATTGACTTCTCCTTAGTGAAATCTATGCCAATATATGCGGTTGTGACCCGTACTTTCGTACCCTAAACTGGTTTTCATTTTATCTTCAACTTCAACCTTTTGGTTTGGTATTTTTTTTAAGACAAATTACCGTAGAGCCGGAGGTCTTATTTATTCTTCTAAAAGCGATAGCGAATTGTGATCTGTTCGTCAGTAACGAATACAAATGGTTGATTTTTTGTATAAAATGGTTAACATTAAATATACGTTTATTCGGTGTCTTTAAACAAATAATTGCACATGTATTACATCAGCTAATAAATACACCCGGTGAGACCGGTAGGGATAACATCGCACGCATGTCCGCATAAGGGATTAGAATGGGATGCAAAAGTAATTTTAGGCGAATTTGCATTACATTTCAATAGCTATAGGGTTGTATATGTTTATGTTTGTGATATCATATCTTGCCTTTCATTCATATTTGTATGTATTGTTTGTTTCTATACGTGTTTTTGATTGGCTGTGGTTCTTGAATGCTACATTTCCTTTTCGAATTACACATATGTTTGTATAAACCATATTAATAATATTTTGATTATTGTTTGTTTGTCAATCGGGTCGGTGTATCTAATACTTGTAAATGCCTTCATATTTCTTGTATTGAACCTATGTCACTGTCATAAAAATGTATCTATCTAAAAGTATATATTTAGCGAACATCATTAATTATCTTACAATAATATTAAAATGATATTACAGGAGGTAATATAATACAATGATCACCTATTAGTAAATAATACAATACACCCCGGCGTTGAATACATTCACATTTGAAGTAGTAACCATTGCGACATGGAAACGGAGGAATAATTTGCATGGATCAACATGGCAACATGCGTCATTATATGATACCGATATTGAATGTATGAATTAACTTTCGAGTGTAATATGCCGGACACTTCCTTGCATGCAACGGGAACGGGAACTGTGCCTTACAATTGTTTTTCGAATATATATATATACTGGGTTGCAAATGAAAAGTGTAAACAGCTCAGTTGCGAAAGAAAGTGTGCACTGAGATATTTTGAGAATTAAGTGTATACATTCCAAAATTAATATGTCATGTTTGGTACCAACATTTGTATCATTATACCGCCAATACTATGTTGTCATTTGTTTTTCAATAGGTTGAATCAATAAAGGACTGTCGTTGCATAAAGAGGATACTAGGTAAAGTAAAATTTTCGAAGTGTACACTTTCTTTTGCAAGTAAGTATATATATAATTCTGCTTTGTGAAAGCGAATCTCTGAGATTCCAAATTTCGGAAGTTGCCGTTGTGAGTTATTATCTCACTTTATATATACCATTTACTGAATTCGCAGTATTCTAGTGATCTGGCACCTTTCATTGTATATGTTAATTGTGCCTACAGACGAGTGTGTTATGGTATCGGGGATACAGTATATCAGCGTGTGTTGCAGTTATCCTTTTTAGGAAGTGGACGCATACATTTGATTTCTATGTCTCTCATCATAGCTAGGCGCCTTGCCGTTTTCGTCCGAAGATTGTCTTTCCTTGGTTGTTCGCAAATATTTCTTGCTATATATAGAGAGAAAATGCAAGGTTAGTGCCGTGGATGAAGAAAGTTTATCTGGCGAGGCTAAAAAAACTAGGAAGGTCGAGGCTTGCAGAGACCTATACTGTTTTCGTGCCTCTGTTCATGCCGAGCCAGATAAACTTTTTCCATCCACGGCACTAAGCGTGTATTTTATTTATCATGTGACCACAACAATTTCTTTGAACTTTTCCCCAAAAAAATGATTTTGACCGTTCAAACTGTATTTGAAGCGGTCCCGAAGTCGCAAGGTGCGCGGCGTAGGAATATGTACATACATCTGATTTGTGGTAATAAATAAATCTCTGAATTGGAAAGAAATAAAAGTCATGTAATATTTTTATTTTTTATTTCAACAATAGAGCAAACGTTTGTTCCTTCATATTTAATAAAACAAAATAACGTTTAATTACCGCACACGTTTGCAACTTGAACTACTGGTAACATGTCTTCTGATTTTCATTTTCAATCAACTTTGGACTTGTTTAGTTGTTAAGGCAAAATAACAAGGATCATTCATTTCATATACACATTTAAACTCGTGATGTTAACACATGCGCCAGCAAACAGCGACTTCATAAGTTGCTGAGTGTCAAGATTTTGAGAAGAAATTTGCGAAGGAACATCAGCACGTTCAGAAATGGCGACGCTATCATTACTAGCTAGATAAATCTTCAAATTTATAATTTTACATTCGGTCATTACATTAACTTCCTCTGACTCATTGCTCATAATTTCATCCCAAATAACATCAAGTGTTGCTTGACTCCAATTATCAGACATGTTGAAATATAGGAGATTTTAGTAGCTTCTATTCTTCTACTTTAGTCTATATATATTGTATATACATTCAATAAAAATATAATAAATACATGTATATACTTCAGTTGTAGTAGTAGTGACAGGATATCAAAAAGTTTGTTAGGTGACCCGTTTATTACGTCAGAAATGCGAGTGGTCACGGGATAAATATATATTGTTGTCTAACGTGCTCGGAGAATAAACTCCGATACAAGGGATGTATGACTCTTTCCGACGTACGCCTAACTTCTGAACAAATGACACCCCTCTAATCTCCGGTGAAATGTGTATTATTTATGAAAGTCAACATGAACAAAACAAAACGTTTTTTTCCAAACTGTAAAGTTAGCAGATCTTTGTTCAGAAATAAAATAAACTAGAAATGCCCATCTGAAGACGATATGAGAGCGAATGGATTCTCTTTTGAAACCGTTTACTTTCACAGTATGTCAGGACCCTCAAGCATTACATTTATATATTCACAAATCAAGGCAAATAAGTAGTACTTAAATTAGTAGACGAACTGGCTATGGTCAATAGAGACATCCGCATATGTCAAGTAACTCACCAAAGTAGATCACAATATAGGATTCATACTGATATTCGATGGGAAGTGACATCAGGATTACATTAACTATTGGGAGATTTCAGGTGGTCGTAAATAAAAGTAGGTATACAAATAAGAAACTCGAAGCCAACTATAAAAGGAGAAATTTGATAATACAATGCTGCATTTTAAGGTAAAATCTTGAAAACTATATAAAACGAGACTTTTGAAAATGAAATGTTACATGTTAAGGTCATATCTTAAAAGATAAGTCACTGAATCACAGTGGGCTACCTTGGATTTTACAGACATAATTAAGAAATAGAACATCGTTTGCTGTGAATTATCGTTTAATATAGCACGGTTTGGATTCGGGCTCGTGAAATTATTGTTTACAACTGAACGACAAACCGTGATATATTATAGATAATTCACCGTAAACGATGTTCTATTTCTATTCTAATACCCCTAAAATGTGAAAAGAACGCACACATCTGAAATCTTTCGCAGTGCTTTGCTTTCTCTCCTAACGTTGCATACGTTACAATGCGCTATGCGCAATGCGCAATGCTTATTCTCCTAACGTTGCAAAAATTACAGTGATATATCGTTCGATATAACGAGATTTTTAAACTAGGCTCTATAGTGCGGGGGTATTAGAATTATGAATAAAGAAATAGTCTTGCATCTTGAAAAAAGCGAGTCTGTATGTATGATTTTCCTTTCTGTTTTTGGCCTTTTAATGGAAAGGCATTAGACTTGAGATAACCAGGCTAATATTTTCAATCTGGGAGTGTATGTGTCGCCGTAAGTCCTCAGACCTTAAAATCACTGACATACCATCCCATATCGAAAATCTTATATCTTTAAATCCCCTTACTGCTATCATAATTACCAGTTTTAAACTTGACATTTGCCATTTCGTGCTTCTTTGCGATTTTTCTTTTAACATTAATAGATGACAAAGCACGCACGTTGTTCACAGGACAAATCGATACGGCTTATTTCAGTTTAACGGGATTTATACTTTAATTCAGGTCAAATAAATAATAAGCTATTGCGTCACAA
The DNA here is from genome assembly GCA_037043455.1 of Cyrtodaria siliqua. Lineage (NCBI taxonomy): Eukaryota > Metazoa > Mollusca > Bivalvia > Adapedonta > Hiatellidae > Cyrtodaria > Cyrtodaria siliqua. The sequence continues at coordinate 159,684 of JAWPHD010000963.1, forward strand.
TTTTTGTGTTGACAATCTTGAAATCATCTACTTTATCATTTGAGCATTATCGTGTAAACTATTAAATTCGATATAGCCATCAGTTATTGTATGTTGAAAATCGTTTCCGTTGCAATAATGGTATGTTGAAAAGAATATATATCGAGGATATTACAGGAGTACTCATTCATTATTGGATTTATTAAACGAGTTGGCAAAATGATATAAGACGAGGCTCTTGCCGAGCATTATATCATTTTTGCTAACGAGTTTAATAAATTCAATAATGAATGAGAACGAATGTTAGATTATATTTATAACATAACTTTTAACGTCACCTTACGTCTGAAAACGTACACTGACGTGACGTCCATGACGTCATTAACGTTATGTTATACCAGAAGTGGAATATCGAAAATATTGAATGTTGTTATTACACTCACACACCTCATGTTATGTGATAAATTAATTTATATATGTATATTTAAGATGAGCTATTAAAAGTAGATGGTAATAAACTGTGTTATTGATATTAATGTGTTTAAAAAATAATACTGAATGGACCATCTCCCACGGACTTCATAGCGTCGTTGTATGGCCCACATCCAAGGAAGTATGCCAGCTGTTATCTCACTTAAATGTTATTCAAAGATGCTTAATGATATATAGAGTAAGGTCTCATCAAGATGGTTAATTTAAACATCGAGAATGGCGTTGCCCATCGAGGTATTTAAATCCACCAACGAGATGAGACCATATTCTATTTATTTTGTAGCATATCCATTTCATCTGTCTGTCAAACTATAACTTTCGATAACTCGTAGTTAGAGTACACCATTCATTCTGTCACGTGTCATTTCAATTAAAGGATTTAAAATTTTGCAAATACAAAGGAAATGTCAGCGACCATGCTAAAACCCAGTTATATAGCGTGCTTGTAAATGTGTGAATATTTGTTTGCATAACAGGATATTTAACTACGTATGTGTTTACCAATGTTCCAGTTCTATATAAATCCGGAGATAATGGGTTTGAGCCTTAGTGGCGCCACGGGGTGACTTGATATGTCCTTAGGCAAGGCATTTCCCTTTGCCTCGTTGGTCGAAAGTTGACGTAGACCGGGCGGTTCTGTGAACACGTTAGGTCTGTCTACATGTCTGTCCACATGAGCATATGAAAGAAGCCGAGATATGATTTTGATAGTAAGAATAGGGAACCGTTCACTAAACTGCTTATTAACAAATGTAAGCTAAACAATGTGTTACTAAGCCGTTAATAACTAACAATTTAATTTGGTTAGTCAGTTTGCCTTCTATTGTTTTGCAATTGTATTATGATAACTCAGGGGCACAGCATGGGCTTATTTCAACTTACTCCTAATACGACGTGCAAAGCGCAGCGTGTGGGAGGGTTTGGGAATATGTGAACCTCTTCCAAAAGCGGATTCGGGGTCCCCCCCACGATACATACTTTTGTTCATTTTTGGACCAAAATGGTGCTCCTACAAGCGATATTTTCAGGAATATAAACATTTTATGCTGACAAAATAATGGTAACTTTCTACCCCTAACCTCCTCCCAACCCCATCATGCCCATCCCCCACCCCCTGATTTTTTATTGTTTTCGTTGTATTTTTCACAGTCACTCCCGGGAGTAATGGAGTATGCCATTCTACGCCGCTGTAACTGATTTATAATAGTAAGCCAAATACGACTTCTATACCAACACTCAGTACACAATTATAGGAAGAAAAGATAACAACGTGAATGACTAAAGGGTGCCTCTGGTGATGATTTAGCTTGATTTGCGCATATTTTCGCGCAACGCGTATGTGGATGTTGTAAAAAGTGGAAAGATGTTCCAAAATCATTAGTCATATATCCTTGATACTTAGTATACATGTTCACAATCATGAACCCCACACATTGATGTAGGTTCGATAATTATAGATTATTGTATGTCAGTTTTCATATCAACCACTGTATCATACCTGAGACCCTATATGTGCCTGAGGGCTTTAGCCTCGAGATATAATTCCTACACATCCGATCTCTAAACTTTGAGGGCTGGCGTGGCGCAGTCGGTAGCGCGGCGGATTTGTAACCGGAAGCCCTGGGATCAATCCTCCATGGTGCCAATGAGTTCCGTCAGTGTGTTCTTGGGCAAGACACTTTCCCTTAGCCTCGAGTAAACTGGGCGGTCCCGTGTATCGGTCTATCCTCCGAGCACGTTAAAGAACCATCGGAATCTATTCGATAATAAGAATAGGGCAGGTTCCCGGATTCCTATGTATCCTTCCCCTCTATCTGGGGCGGCTCTAAATAACTTATACTGTGTTGATGAGCCGTTAAACAACATTCAATTCAATTCAATTCTAAACTTTGGTATATTATACAATTATGGACTTTTCAGCTGTTATACATGATGTGATATGCACCAAAAAAATCATTATTGACCGAGGCGATAGCCGAGGTCAATAATGATTTTTTGGTACATATCAACATCATGTATAACAGCTGAAAAGTCCATAACTGTTTTATTATATAACCCTCAATTTGAATTTGACAGTTTATAACAATTAAACAATAGATTTTTTCAATAATATCACATCTCGGGACAGTTTTATAAAACTGGTCAATATCAGAAAAAAACAGGTCAATATCGCTAGATATTTTTTCTAAAAAATTACTTTTTAGCCAATGAAAACGCGTCTATTTATAGGTTATATAATAATGTGTGACATACCAGGGCTATGGTTTGATTTATTCATAAAAATGGTATATCGCACACTTTACCACAGTATTGAGATACTATGGGCAGGAATTATATCATGAGGGCTGAAAACACCACATGCTTCTGATTGACAAACTATTGTATAGTGTGTGATATATCACATTTAACATGTTAGTCTTCATAAAAAACAGGGAAATTAAAAACTATTTTTATAGTGATATTCACCAGAGGGCACCCTTAAGTGATATGCCTATTTTTTCAACATGTTAAATAATCATATGACATGCATCATTATTCCATACATTTTGAACAGCATGCAGTAACGTCAAAACACTTTATACCCAAAGTATGCAATATATAAAGCATCATTAAAAAGTTAGTATAAACGTCGAACAGGAAATGTAGCATTCACAGAACACCTGTTGTCAAGCCATGACATTACGTGGTCCGAGTATCATACTCCATCCAACCCCTTCTCCAAGAAGCCAACACGGGGTTGGCTGGGGTATGAAATTAAACTTTAATTTCGGCTTAAAAAGTTTGGATATTTTACAATTAAAACATTTAATAGGTAGTTCTAAACAGGTTATCGCATTTTTTTCAGTAAAGGAACATTTTTAAACGTGTTTTATTGTCGAAATATCCGTTATAAAATCCTACTTATATAAGCTTTCCCATCGCGTAATGTCGCATATTTTTCCTTGCAATTATTGTTTTGCATTATCGTCTTTTTGGTAAACTGCATTCTGTGAACGCTCTAATTCCTGTTCAATTTATTATAATTAGTCTTTATTAAACCGAGTCTGCTACTTGTATCGCTTGTTTGTGTTTTTTGCTTCCACGGGATCCCCCTTTTTAGTATTTATTGTTAAAAAGGTTATCAAAAGATGTTACATGTATGAACTAATCATTTTTCAACGCACATCATGTTTATTGGTTGACCCATTTACAAATCGCCACTTTGCTTTTCTCTTTGATTAGGTGATGACGTCTCCTTAAATCATGAGAGGGCGGTTAACGTTTGATGTTTACAATCTTGTCTTGTCGTGCAGTACATTGTTTATTTTTGTGTTGCTCTGGCTTCTGCCAATTCATTAAATACTTGCTTTGCGAATATCTAGGCTTTTGTTTTATATTCATATTTATCACATAACATGTGGTGTGGGAGTGTAATAACATCATTCAATACTTTCGATATTCCACTAGTGGTATAACATAACGTTAATGACGTCATGGACCTCACGTTAATGTACGTTTTCTGACGTAATGTGACGTTATAAGTTACGTAATAAATAGAATCTAACATTCGTTCTCATTCATTATTGAATTTAATAAACTCGTTAGCGAGAGCCTCGCATTATATAATTTTGCCAACTCGTTTAATAAATCCAAAAATGAATGAGTACTCATGTAAGATCCTCAATATATACTCAGCTGCAAAATAAAGTAGCCACTGAGTTTTGTTTAGATTTAATTGTATAATATTTTTTTAGAATTAATTGACAAATTCCAAAATGAATATGCCATGTTTGGTACCAAAGTTTTTTATCATTCCATTGCCAATATCATGTTTTCCTTTGTTTATCAATAGGTTGAATCATTAAGGGACTGTCGCTTGATAAAGAGGATAGGGTGTATAGTAAAACGTTCAAAGTGGCTACTTTCTTTTGCAGCTGAGTATACATTATCATATTTGTGCTATACATGTACTCATATTTCCAAAACATGCTGCTTAGTTTGTTAGAGGATATAGCCTGGCGTGGATTTCTTTATTTACCCTGTTCAGTTTTATTGGGATCAAAATAGTCTAAACGTGAGGTTTTGGTACTCTCTAGAACCTGGTTTAAATCCCTAGCGGCATGTTTTGCCACAATCCGCTCCATTGCAGCAGCCCTATTTTTCCCCTTTTATGTATATTATGTCGTATACCTTACCTTTTATTTGTCTTTGTAATTGCTATTTGCTCTGATGCGAGCTTTTGTTTGACTGATCTACGTGTATATCTACTTTCAATCCTTTTCAAATAAGATTGAAACATATTAAGCTAAATTAATAGACTTTTTCAGTTACTGACCTTAACAAGCGTAAGGAGAGATACACAGTGAACTAACATTATCAACGTTGAACAAGGAGGTGAATAATAACTTTAACACTTACCGTCAAATGCGTTCAATTTTATACATGTATACTGGTATAATGTCCATACAGAGTGAGTCATGTTTGTTTGCTTATTAATTTTTTACAAAGTAGTCGGTCAAAAGTATTTGTAATGTTGCATTCGTTGTTTCATTTTTTTTTATTTAACTGCATTTAATACTGAATTATTCTCTTCAGGTTTACATGTTTTACATGTTTTATAAAGAAATATAAAAAGATCGGACAGGGAAAGTGGCATTCAAGGAGGACATTTAACCACAAAACACAGAAACAAGCACGCAAGCAGACAAACAAGAAGGCAAACGCAATAATAAATGCAAGCGACATCAGAAACACAAAAGAGTTGACAATAGGGCTTCCGCCTTGGAACGGTCAGTGGCAAAGTAGGCCACTGGGGGTTTAAACCGGTTCTAGGGTGCACAAACCTCACACTTACCCTACTGTCATCCCATTAAAACAGGACAGTGTAAATAAAGAAATCCCCACCGTGATCTAATCTCTAACCAACAAGGCAGCATCAATAGGCAATATAAGTAAAAGACAAATATGCTCGTGTAAATATAATACAAAAAAACAATAGCCTAGAAAGCCACAATGAAGGTACTCATTGACTTGGCAGAAGCCAGAGCAGTAAGAGAATAAACCATTAAGGGCACGACAAGAAAGATCATAGACAAACATCAAACGCCACCGTCCCAATGAGCTTTAGGTAGACGTCATCATAGGGTCCACAGCCTGTCCGGTCATCGTACAATTAAAGAGGAAAGCATAGTGGCGAACTGTAAAAGGGTCCCCCACCAAGCATGCAGTACGTTGCAAAATGATAGGGTCATAACCTCTTTTAATAAACTTTTTAACAAGTTTAACAAAGATAGTATGAAGGTGATCATGACCAAGAATCTCAAGCAAACCTTATATAGATTTTTATGTTATTTAGGAATCCAGTACATAGTAGGCAGTTTATTTTGCTTATCGTTTACACCAGCCTTGAAAGTAGTGCATCGAGTGATATGTGCGGAAATAACATCATCCTCAGTAGAATTAACTGGAGTATACGAATTGGTTCTGCCGAGTTCCAGAGATAAAACATTGACGTAATGTAGGCATCAAACAATAATTACATTATTAGCTGTTTTATCTGCAGGAACTAAAACAAATGTATTATAAAACCTTATTTTGTTCTAATTATTACATTTCTACACACTTCTATTTGGTGCAGACGCGCTAAGCGTTAAGGTGTCAATTTTCTATAGGCTACGTAGACTAATTTCAACTTTCAAATTTCTAAATAATATTAATTTAATGGAGTTTGCTCTCATAAGAATAATCACTTGACGCATCATTTCAGTCTAACGTTTTGGTATCACCCCTGCTCATTATATTTGCGTTGGTTGACTGTGGTCCTTGAATGCTACATTTCCTATTATAATTGCATACGTTCTGTTTAAATGAATCGAGAGTCACGAGATATACCGAGGCATTGTATCTAGTATTATCATAACAATTGTACAGACTTACAATAACTAGCATTCCATGGTGTACAGTTGAAAGCTAAAGGTCTGCATGTATGTACTATTGTGAGTAATTCGAGCTGCAAGTACAATGTTTAGAATATAGAAATGTATTTGATTTACTCTGGCAATTTTAAGTTTAACATGTTCGTTTAATATTTATTTTAAAATACATTAACATCAAAATACGGTTACGTACATTCTATTTAAACATACGATCTCTTCGAAATATGCAATGTTTTTATGTGGCTGCAACTCTACCTCTTTCAAAATCACACATTGTAAAAGCATATAGCCGCGACTATCGGTAAATTTGAAACAAAAAAGCAACAACACAGAAATGCATTCAGTTTCTTTTCCTAATCCATTTAATAAATGTATACATATAGCAATGATTCGTTTTTAAGTTCATTTTATTTAACAGCGATCATTTATTGTTTAAAACAGTAGATCTAAGCAATTAATCAAATTGTTATGCACGCACGTCAGTTTAGTTACTCAAACCGTATTAGAAAAAGTATAAAATATACGAATGTATTAGTTCTACTTGAGTTGAGAAATTCCTTTGACAATTGACCAGTTATTTCAGAAGGTAATTGCAAAATGCCAAATTGTTCGACGTCATTGTTTTGATGGTGTCTGTTTTCTTCTTTATTGACCAGTCACTTGAGAAGTATTCGTTTTTTTAAAATGCCAAATTCTTTGCCGTTATTGCTTTAACGGAAGGTCGTGGTGGTCGGTGTGTCGGTTTTCTTCGTTCTCCTGGTTTCGCTACCGGTTCTATGGCAGCCTTCTGACCTCGTGTGGCAAAGACATAGATGCCTATCACTAAGGCCATTGCTCCTGTCATTCCTGCTGCCCCGAAACCAGCCACCTTTGCTAACCGCGCCTTAGTTGGAACGGGCCGCTTACGTATGATTTGTACTTTCTTTCCTTTAACCATACAATAACAACTCGCAAACCCTGCAGAAACACTCTTCCGCTGAAAAGACAGATTTGATATAAAATAAATATAAAAAGATCGGACAAAAAGTTTGAAAAAAACCCCAGATATATTATTGAAATATAAATCAACGTGGTTATGCTTAGAAGTATACATGTAATCTAAATGCGTACTTGAATTGAACTGGATTTTATAGTCGCATCAACAGCTAAGGTTGTATGGCGACTTTCCAGCTTCCATTTTGTAAGTTAGACCCAGGTGATCCTTCGGGCAATTTTAGTGCAGGGCGGACACCTGGATAGAACCACCGACGTTCCGCAAGCCAGCTGGATAGCTTCCTCGCATAAATATTCCAAAGCCTCTGAGTGATCGAACCTACAGCGATGAGGGGCAAGTGATTTCAAGTCAGAGACTCACGGACGCCCCCTTAAATGCGTACTAAACGAGCGCTAAAGATCATACAAAACATTATGTGCTATATGGACACCAGTGATATGATACTGCCACGCCGTATCTAGCAGAATTGATATAGATGCTTACGAAATAATAAGTACGGGGTGAGAAAAAGAATTTTGGAGAAATAAATACAAATTGAAAACTTAAAACGTTTGACTTTAGTAACTATAATACTGTAATTTGGGGCCAATTGTTTACCCCTCCCTAATTACTGGGAATCAATACATTTGGACTAACACAAATAACATCGATATAAACAAGCACCGATGTTTGTGTTAGTCCAGATGTATGGAGTCCCAGTAATTAGGGAGGGGTAAACAATTGGCCCCAAATTATAGTATTATAGTTAATATTGCCTTCTGTCCGCTGGCTTTGGTATTACTTCCCAGAACTATGATTTTTCACATAAAATAAGAGCAAAGTAAAATGAAATCAAATGTAGTGGAATCGAAATAAGTAATATACTTACGGCATTAACACTTGCTGCAAAAGACGAAAATAGATGTTTTATGCATGTTTGTATAACTCAAAACACAAACAAATGACATGTGTTATTTTAATGCTGTTGAAATTAAAATTAAAACGGAGAAACAATTCCTGTACGATTCTGTGTTATTTTTAGTGACATCCCGTCATCACAGCTGTTAGCAATGTTGTAATTTGGTGCTTTTAGTTATACTTCAAGACATCCCCCCCACATCGACTACACTCTTAACTGCTTAAAGTAATGGACATATCAAGGAAAGTGCTCTTCGTAGCAGGAAATTCATGATCTGACCTACAAAGTTATAAAGTTCAGAAAGAGACCACACTAGGAATATATATACATATTCAGTGTAACGTTAACTTTTGTTTGGCAGTATACAGTAATGGTAAATCCACAATGTCTAAAATGTGTATACAGTATACTAGCACTATGATAGTTTATTCTACGATAATAATGTGCTGTTATTAAAATGTACATAGATAAGCATCATTGTCAAATAGGTTTGCTACATCACAAGATCTACTGACGGGGTTCATTCTTTTCTTCTGGAGGCGATGTTGAAGAGTACTTGATACCAGTACAAATACAACAGAAAACCCTCATAATGTGCATCAGTTTCATATGAAATGCCATATGAAATGTTTACATGCATTTCATAAGCCGCATATTAAAGGAAATATAGACAACCAGCCAAACAATCTCTATTATTGAGTGTTCCAAACATCTTGGGAAAGGGTGAAAGACTGATCAAAATTGGATGCTAAACAAAGAAGGTATGATCAGTTGAATGTTTGTTTGAAACGTATATGGAAGCCGACATCCATTTTAGAACAACTTTTAAATTGTCATATCTTATTTGTTTATCATCCAAATTTGATAATTATTTCACCTTTTTCAAAAAAAAATTCAGAACCCTCAGTAGTAGAGATTGTTCCCTGTATGTGTATGCATACATTCCTTCTACGTTCATTTGAAAATGTTTGGACTGGAAAATACGCCGACACGGTTTGTTTTTGTTGTTAAATCAACAATATCAATTCATATTGCTAGCAGTTGTACATATTAATAAATAAATTCGATCACAAAACAAGAATTAAGTTTAGCCTTAAATCATCATTGAAATTAATATTATTGTTGTATGTACCAAAACTAGCCGAGTCATCGAGTATTCCCGCCCGAATTATTGCATTTATCGATTATTTTATGAGGCCTAGTATGACACTGCACTGAAACAAAACAATTACCTGCTTTTAAGTCACAATCTGAAACAAAATAAAAACAACACAACAGTATGAATAAAGTGGAAGTGTTATAAACTGGAATATTTCAAAATATGGCAATAACACAAATACAATAAAGGCAACCAATGGACCATTCATTTTGTTTTATTATAATTACAACAACTGTAAATTGAGAAATGTCCTTAATTTTGCTATTAATTTTGCTACGACAGATGCAGGGTGGCGATAAAGACAAAAGCTCATCTGAACATCTTGACAAAGTTTCAGTTATGATATTCGAACCACTAAATATATTTATATAAAGAACCCCGCATTGACAGATGCCACAACATCTTGATATAAACAAAGGGCGTGGTCATACTTACTTTGTACACAAGTGGTTCCATTTTCGACATATGTTTCCTTGCACTGACAAGTGGGTCCAGATCCCGTGTTCTTACATAGTGCATCAGTGGTAGCACAATAAAGGCTTGTAGTTGCTGATTCTACATTAGAACAGGATCCACCTAACGTGATGGTTGCCTCTGCAATGTATTCATAGTTAAAGGTTGCTGATTTCACATTAGGACAGGAGTCACCTAACGTGATGGTTGCCTCTGCAATGTATTCATATTTAAAGGTTGCTGATTCCACATTAGGACAGGAGCCACCTAACGTGATGGTTGCCTCTGCAATGTATTCATATTTAAAGCAGAACTTGGTCTTAAATCAACAAATCCGCTTTTGATATGTTTTTAAGTATAAAATATCATTATAAATACGATTTTCACTATGCCATTGATGTATGTTCAGTGAAAATATGTTTTTAAAGATAAAAATCGAACAGGCGAACAGGCATTGCTAAAATATCGAAAAAAATATAAGGGGAAAAACTCTTGCGCGAATTACCGGAAGTGACGTCATTGGGAACAAACTATTTTTTGTTTACATTGGGACTGAACGCAAAACAGTATACCTTGTGTGAAAATGGGAGAATTAAGCGATCATGATACCAAGTCAGAGGAAATGCCCGTGATAAAACGGTTACACAATGTGCAACCTTACGATTTTGAGCCAGAATACGTGTCTGAGGACGAAAATACATCGGATTCATCAACTGATGATGAAGTCGAACGCGGTGCAAATGGAGAGCTTTAATGGTTGCTGATTTCACGTTAGGACAGGAGCTACCTAAAGTGATGGTTGAGTGTAATATATTCATATTTAATCGCCCAAACTCGATATATGCAGTTAACTGTATCCTGAAGAAATATAAACAGATCGGACAGGGAAAATAACATTCAAGGAGGACAGTCAACCACACAAACCTCACACTTACCCTACTGTCATCAATTAAAACAGGACAGTGTAAATAAAGAAATCCCCGCCATGATCTAATCTCTGACCAACAAGGCAACATCAATAGGCAATATAAGTAAAACACAAATATGTAAAACAATAGCCTAGAAAGCCACGATGAAGGTACTCAATGACTTGGCAGAAGCCAGAGCAACCAGAGAATAACCATTAAGGGCACGACAAGAAAGATCATAGACAAAGAACAAACGCCACCGTCCCAATGGGCTTTAGATAGGCGTCATCATAGGGTCCACAGTCTGTCCGGTCATCGTACTTAAGGAGGAAAGAATAGTGGCGAACTGTAAAAGGGTCCACCGCCAAGCATGCAGTACGTTGCAAAATGATAGGGTCATAACCTCTTTTGATAAACTTTTTAACAAGTTTAACAAAGATAGTATGAAAGTGATCATGGCCAAGACTCTTACGAAGTTTATAAATCACATCACCATAGAAGTCAGGTTGTGATAGGCCTTGTCGCAGAAGAGTCCTTAAATTACTTTTATATTTGGAAAGAAGATCAGGGTTACAATAATAACATTTTGCAAAGGTTTTACGAAGTTTATCGTAACGGTAACCCTGCTTAAGTAGCTTTTTAGTTATACAAAGATAACGAATATTAAAGTCCTCAACTCGAGTACAAGCTCTCGAAAACCGAATAAGTTGAGACATATACACTCCATAAGAAGTTGCTCGGGGAACATCCCCATCCAAATGGGGATAATTAACAATGTCAAAATTAAAATCATCTCTCTTGTCATAGATTTTGCTAATTATTTCACCATTTTCAATCGAGAGATCTAAATCAGGAAAAGAAGCGATATTATCAGATGTATTAGCTTTGTTAAGCTGAAGTTATTTAGGATAAATAGTATTAACCATAGTTGGAAAGAAAGGGTTGTCAATGTTCAATATGTCATCCAGATACCGAGAGGTATCATTAAAGGCTTCAATAAAATCTGCCTGGGTATCTGGTGAAACACTCAACATGAAATCTCTTTCATAGCAAAATAAAAACAAATCTGCCACAAGTGGTGCACAGTTCGTACCCATAGGGATACCAACAATTTGTCTATAAACGGTGGTTCCATACCTGACGAAAATATTATCTAATAGGAAGATGAGTGCTTCACAAACGTCATAGCAAGTCCACATAGTATAATTGTCTAAACTGCCGTTAGTAAATAACGCTTTAATATTATTACATGCCAAAAATGTAGTATTTTCTATGCTGATTCCACATTAGGCCAGAAGCCACGTAACGTAATGGTTGACTCTGCAATGCATTAATAGTTAACGATCCGTACATGATATCTGCATTCAACTACGATGCCAGGAGTTAGAAATACCCGGACAAACATTACTCCATTCCTAAAGGATATAAGGGATAGGTTCGTTATATAATTCAAAACAATGGCGGTTATTCAACACGAGTAGACAGTATACTTAATGAAATACATCCATAGAACCAAAGCACGAGATATTAGCACAATATTATTTCAAATCATATTGGCAAAAGAAAAGGTCGTGCAATCACTTGATTAATTTAACAAGAAATAATTTAAGAATACTTTGTATACACATGCGTCCACTTTTAAAATGTGTATCCTTGCATATAGCCTCAGTGAAAGTACAATACATGCTTGAGTTGCTGGTTCTACATGTGGACAGGGGCCTCCTAAAGTGACAGTTGTCTCTTTAATATTTATATTCCTATGCAGGTTTACATTCTGCATATAACTGATGTTTTCTTGAGGGCGTGAGCGGTAGCTAGCATATTTCACTGCCGTTCATGAACAGTCAAAATAAAACCGAGACTGCAATATTTCGTATGTGTCGTGTTCGGCCGTTTCCAAAGGACCACTCTCATACCCTTTTTATATAGTGTAAGTTAAGAATATATTTCCAGCCTATAGTAGTTTGGGTTGTGAAGACAGAATCTGTATCTAGATAACTGTAATCTATTCAAATGCATGAACACACTGAGTTATTTTACATTTTGTCGGATGATGCGGCCCGTTCAATACTTGTTTTGCAGCAAACATATTAAAACATAGAAGAAAGATTTTTTATTTATTTGTGTTTTATTTTACTTTGATCTAAACACAAAGTATTTAGTATAGATAAACTTTTTACTGCAAGGACTATCATTTCCTGACTTTCAAGGTGTTGTGCTTTAAAAACTGTCATACAATCTTTATTAAGCTTGTTAAATCGAAACGCACCGAATGTTAGTGGTTTACCTATTTGCCGTTCGTCACTAAGCTTTCCTCCTTGTTTGTGCGATAACCGGACGGATTGTGGACCCAATGATGATGTCTACCTTAATCCTGATGTATGTTTTCATTTTTGGGTAGTGTTGTCCTTAACGGTTTGTTATATTGTTGCTCCGGCTTCTGATAAGTCAGCGAGTACTTGCTTTGTGGGTTTCTTTAACGGGACGCCGTGATATTATGTATTGCGGTAATGTCTGTGGTATTAAAGTATGCATCTTCAGCATTATGTGTATTGCGGTAATGTCTGTGGTATTAAAGTATGCATCTTCAGCATTATGTGTATTGCGGTAATGTCTGTGGTATTAAAGTATGCATCTTCAGCATTATGTGTATTGCGGTAATGTCTGTGGTATTAAAGTATGCATCTTCAGCATTATGTGTATTGCGGTAATGTCTGTGGTATTTAAGTATGCATCTTCAGCAATTTGTATTGCGGTAATGTCTGTTGTATTAAAGTATGCATCTTCAGCAATGTGTATAGCGGTAATGTCTGTGGTATTAAAGTATGCATCTTCAGCATTATGTGTATTGCGGTAATGTCTGTGGTATTAAAGTATGCATCTTCAGCATTATGTATTGCGGTAATGTCTGTGGTATTTAAGTATGCATCTTCAGCAATGTGTATTGCGGTAATGTCTGTTGTATTAAAGTATGCATCTTCAGCATTATGTGTATAGCGGTAATGTCTGTGGTATTTAAGTATGCATCTTCAGCATTATGTGTATTGCGGTAATGTCTGTGGTATTAAAGTATGCATCTTCAGCAATTTGTATAGCGGTAATGTCTGTTGTATTAAAGTATGCATCTTCAGCATTATGTGTATTGCGGTAATGTCTGTGGTATTAAAGTATGCATCTTCAGCATTATGTGTATTGCGGTAATGTCTGTGGTATTTAAGTATGCATCTTCAGCAATTTGTATTGCGGTAATGTCTGTTGTATTAAAGTTTGCATCTTCAGCAATGTGTATAGCGGTAATGTCTGTGGTATTAAAGTATGCATCTTCAGCATTATGTGTATTGCGGTAATGTCTGTTGTATTAAAGTATGCATCTTCAGCATTATGTGTATAGCGGTAATGTCTGTTGTATTTAAGTATGCATCTTCAGCATTATGTGTATTGCGGTAATGTCTGTGGTATTAAAGTATGCATCTTCAGCAATTTGTATAGCGGTAATGTCTGTTGTATTAAAGTATGCATCTTCAGCATTATGTGTATTGCGGTAATGTCTGTGGTATTAAAGTATGCATCTTCAGCATTATGTGTATTGCGGTAATGTCTGTGGTATTAAAGTATGCATCTTCAGCAATTTGTATAGCGGTAATGTCTGTTGTATTTAAGTATGCATCTTCAGCATTATGTGTATTGCGGTAATGTCTGTGGTATTAAAGTATGCATCTTCAGCATTATGTGTATTGCGGTAATGTCTGTGGTATTAAAGTATGCATCTTCAGCATTATGTGTATTGCGGTAATGTCTGTGGTATTTAAGTATGCATCTTCAGCAATGTGTATAGCGGTAATGTCTGTGGTATTTAAGTATGCATCTTCAGCATTATGTGTATTGCGGTAATGTCTGTGGTATTAAAGTATGCATCTTCAGCAATTTGTATAGCGGTAATGTCTGTTGTATTTAAGTATGCATCTTCAGCATTATGTGTATTGCGGTAATGTCTGTGGTATTAAAGTATGCATCTTCAGCATTATGTGTATTGCGGTAATGTCTGTGGTATTAAAGTATGCATCTTCAGCATTATGTGTATTGCGGTAATGTCTGTGGTATTTAAGTATGCATCTTCAGCAATTTGTATTGCGGTAATGTCTGTGGTATTAAAGTATGCATCTTCAGCATTATTTGTATTGCGGTAATGTCTGTGGTATTTAAGTATGCATCTTCAGCAATTTGTATTGCGGTAATGTCTGTGGTATTAAAGTATGCATCTTCAGCATTATGTGTATTGCGGTAATGTCTGTGGTATTTAAGTATGCATCTTCAGCAATTTGTATAGCGGTAATGTCTGTGGTATTAAAGTATGCATCTTCAGCAATTTGTATAGCGGTAATGTCTGTGGTATTAAAGTATGCATCTTCAGCATTATGTGTATTGCGGTAATGTCTGTGGTATTAAAGTATGCATCTTCAGCAATGTGTATAGCGGTAATGTCTGTGGTATTAAAGTATGCATCTTCAGCATTATGTGTATTGCGGTAATGTCTGTGGTATTAAAGTATGCAACTTCAGCATTATGTGTATTGCGGTAATGTCTGTGGTATTAAAGTATGCATCTTCAGCATTATGTGTATTGCGGTAATGTCTGTGGTATTTAAGTATGCATCTTCAGCAATTTGTATTGCGGTAATGTCTGTGGTATTAAAGTATGCATCTTCAGCATTATTTGTATTGCGGTAATGTCTGTGGTATTTAAGTATGCATCTTCAGCAATTTGTATTGCGGTAATGTCTGTGGTATTAAAGTATGCATCTTCAGCATTATGTGTATTGCGGTAATGTCTGTGGTATTTAAGTATGCATCTTCAGCAATTTGTATAGAGGTAATGTCTGTGGTATTAAAGTATGCATCTTCAGCAATTTGTATAGCGGTAATGTCTGTGGTATTAAAGTATGCATCTTCAGCATTATGTGTATTGCTGTAATGTCTGTGGTATAAAAGTATGCATCTTCAGCATTATGTGTATAGCGGTAATGTCTGTGGTATTAAAGTATGCATCTTCAGCAATGTGTATAGCGGTAATGTCTGTGGTATTAAAGTATGCATCTTCAGCATTATGTGTATTGCGGTAATGTCTGTGGTATTAAAGTATGCATCTTCAGCATTATGTGTATTGCGGTAATGTCTGTGGTATTTAAGTATGCATCTTCAGCAATTTGTATTGCGGTAATGTCTGTGGTATTAAAGTATGCATCTTCAGCATTATTTGTATTGCGGTAATGTCTGTGGTATTTAAGTATGCATCTTCAGCAATTTGTATTGCGGTAACGTCTGTGGTATTAAAGTATGCATCTTCAGCATTATGTGTATTGCGGTAATGTCTGTGGTATTTAAGTATGCATCTTCAGCAATTTGTATAGCGGTAATGTCTGTGGTATTAAAGTATGCATCTTCAGCAATTTGTATAGCGGTAATGTCTGTGGTATTAAAGTATGCATCTTCAGCATTATGTGTATTGCGGTAATGTCTGTGGTATTAAAGTATGCATCTTCAGCATTATGTGTATTGCGGTAATGTCTGTGGTATTAAAGTATGCATCTTCAGCATTATGTGTATTGCGGTAATGTCTGTGGTATTAAATTATGCATCTTCAGCATTATGTGTATAGCGGTAATGTCTGTGGTATTAAAATATGCATCTTCAGCAATGTGTATAGCGGTAATGTCTGTGGTATTAAAGTATGCATCTTCAGCATTATGTGTATTGCGGTAATGTCTGTGGTATTAAAGTATGCATCTTCAGCATTATGTGTATTGCGGTAATGTCTGTGGTATTAAAGTATGCATCTTCAGCATTATGTGTATTGCGGTAATGTCTGTGGTATTAAAGTATGCATCTTCAGCATTATGTGTATAGCGGTAATGTCTGTGGTATTAAAGTATGCATCTTCAGCAATGTGTATAGCGGTAATGTCTGTGGTATTAAAGTATGCATCTTCAGCATTATGTGTATAGCGGTAATGTCTGTGGTATTAAAGTATGCATCTCCAGCATTATGTGTATAGCGGTAATGTCTGTGGTATTAAAGTATGCATCTCCAGCAATTTGTATAGCGGTAATGTCTGTGGTATTAAAGTATGCATCTTCAGCATTATGTGTATAGCGGTAATGTCTGTGGTATTAAAGTATGCATCTCCAGCAATTTGTATAGCGGTAATGTCTGTGGTATTAAAGTATGCATCTTCAGCATTATGTATTGCGGTAATGTCTGTGGTATTTAAGTATGCATCTTCAGCAATTTGTATTGCGGTAATGTCTGTGGTATTAAAGTATGCATCTTCAGCAATTTGTATAGCGGTAATGTCTGTGGTATTAAAGTATGCATCTTCAGCATTATGTGTATTGCGGTAATGTCTGTGGTATTAAAGTATGCATCTTCAGCATTATGTGTATTGCGGTAATGTCTGTGGTATTAAAGTATGCATCTTCAGCATTATGTGTATTGCGGTAATGTCTGTGGTATTTAAGTATGCATCTTCAGCAATTTGTATTGCGGTAATGTCTGTGGTATTAAAGTATGCATCTTCAGCATTATGTGTATTGCGGTAATGTCTGTGGTATTTAAGTATGCATCTTCAGCAATTTGTATAGCGGTAATGTCTGTGGTATTAAAGTATGCATCTTCAGCAATTTGTATAGCGGTAATGTCTGTTGTATTAAAGTATGCATCTTCAGCAATTTGTATTGCGGTAATGTCTGTGGTATTAAAGTATGCAATTTGTATTGCGGTAATGTCTGTGGTATTAAAGTATGCAATTTGTATTGCGGTAATGTCTATGGTATTAAAGTATGCATCCTCAGCATTATGCCTCTCAACATTGGTGTGTTACTTACTTTGTACACAAGTGGAACCACTCTCAAAATTTGTATCAGTGCACTGGCATTTGAGTCCAGATCCCGTGTCCCTACAGGTAGCACCAGTAGTAACACAATATGTGCTTGTACTGCCTGACTCTTCACTAGGGCAGGTCTCTCCCAGAGGAGTAACGGAAGTCTCTAAAATATGTTCAAAGTTATAGGTATTATACCACTGATTATTTTACCCATAGACACCAATGTTAAAGTGTCACATATTAATGATATGCTGCAAATTCAACTCAAGTATGGATAATGCTGCAGTGTAATTTTCATATAGAAAACTATTTTTTCACTTGAAAATTCACCAGAAAAGGTGGGGTCACAAGACATATAAGATAGTTCTTGTTTGTTAACTAAATAGGTCAAGGGTAAGCTGTTTTCATTGATTGACTGTTTTCATTGCTCACAAAGTGTAAGCATAGAGTTGAAAATTCGAAAATGTACATCAGTGATCCAGTAAAACTTATTAATACGATTCTTATACATACAACTACAAAATCGAATAGAAATGGGCAGTTTTCCCCTACTTATAATGCCAGTTTTCATCAAAAAAGGAGGGATTACTTTTTATTATAGGATCTACATTCGATTACACCTCAGAAGCTTACATGTAATTAGTGGTGGTAAACCTATAGTTTGGCATCTTTCATCTTTCATAAAATAATTATATTTGACACATTCTGCTGCGCGAAATGAAAGACATATATATTGCTTCATCAGAATAGTCAATTATCCTCAGGTAACAATATATTACAGCTAGCAGAACGAACACGCCTAAACCATTATGATCAATTCCAATATATTCTAAAGATGATAAACCGAGTTACCTCCCTTCGAATTATCCATGAACCATTCGATCTTTTGACTTTACTGCCCAAATGTGTTCGACCCTAGTCGTTTCGACCTCTCGGGTATCGTAATTGCGGCCTCACAATTGTATAAACGTTTTATAAAGGATGCCTTGTTGGATGATCATTGTATTGTTTGTTTACACTAAGAATGATATCTTACTTTGTATACACATGAATCCACTATCAAAAGTTGTGTCCTTGCACTGACATGTGGTTCCAGAACCGGAGTTCCTACACACTGCATCAGGGATAGCGCAGTATATACTAGTAGATGCAGTAGCTGATTCTGCTGTAGGACAGATGCTTCCCAATGTGATTGTTGATTCTGGAATATATTCACAGATATAAAGAAACGCAGGGTGCGTATTTCCGCTATATATTGCATATACTGCACGCTTAATTCCATATATATTCCAAGGAAATCCCAAGATGTTTTGTAAAAAAAAAGTGCAGTTAGTTAGAGAAAGGACACAACTGTGATATTGTAGACGTTTTAATCACAATACACGTTGTAACAAGAAATTTATAAATGCTGAAGTTCCTCTTTGAAAAATTGAGCCAGTTCAGTACTGTATTTAATGTTAAGTGATTGCAACATTTAAAGCCTAAGTTTGCTCACCTGCTTGAGCCAAATGCGCATTCTGACGATAATGAAACTTTAAAGGGGTAACGATTGGTGTGTTCAGTGCTGTTTAAACCTTCTTTCTAAAAGGACAGGCCTAATGTCGCCCTGTACCATTCGATTAGCAATAGCGTATTAAACATACAATATAGAGCGGAAATACGCACCCTGCGTTTCTTTTTCCTTTCAGTATAGGTATTCTACCTTACTCTTACTAGTCGCTAACAGACGAAGATAAACGTTTAAAAACACAGTATACAGAATTGTTAAATATGCAGTAGGCTCTGACAGCGCTAACAAATTATTCAAAGTAACCCATAAATAAAACGTAATCACGAAAAATAATAATTCATGCTGGAAAATGTGATCAATAAAAACGCTTTATTTACTTTGTACACAGGCTGATCCACTCTCAAAATGTGTTTCCTTACACTGACATGTTAATCCAGATCCAGCGTTCCTACAAACAGCATTACCGGTAGCGCAATATATGCTTGAAGTGGTTGATTCTACATTAGGGCAGGAGCCTCCTAGAGTAACTGTTGCTTCTGGAATGTATTCAGTGTTAACGGTTCTATCATTATACTACGATAACACGAAAACAAACACGTTTGATGCTTTTTTTCTATCCCTAACGACGTAGAGATATTTTCTTTTAAAAAAGTGTCACTTATGATATCATCACAGCGATAATAACATAACCAGAAACTCGCACGATACCAACTTAAATCAGTCTAAAACTGGACGATGTTGCAAGTGTTGAGTAAGAGGAATACATACTAATAAGGGTGATTCTTTGGAAGCAACACAACTTCCTTTGGAAGCAAACAAGAGAACAAAGTGGCTTACTCGGTTTTATTGAGTCAAAACTATAGTTTACTTACTTTGTACACACGTGGATCCAGTCTCGAAATGTGTATTCTTACACCGACATTTCAGTCCAGATACCGTGTCCCTACATGTAGCATCAGCAGTAAAACAATACGTGCTTGTACTGCCTGACTCTTCACTAGGGCAGGTCTCTCCCAGAGGAGTAACGGAAGTCTCTAAAATATGTTCACAGTTATAGATTGAAATCTTGCATATACTTTAAACGTTCTAATGCGCGAATCAAGAAACAATATATACTGATAAAGGTGATCCTTTTGAAACAAGAAACACAAGGATAAAGTAGCCGACTCGGTTTTATTGAGTCTGTTCATGAGAGGTAATGTAGGAAGCAACAACTCTCACGCCCCCTAGCCTCGGCTTAAGCTGCATTCTACTTCAAATACACTTTTTGTTTTGGCTCTTTGGTCCCAAAGGACCAGTAAAAATAACACTACGGATTCTTCGCAAGGGGAGACTTTTATAGGTTTTTCTTGATCAGAATGCTAGTATAAAAGAACACAAGAAATCCGTGGATTCACATGTCTCGCCTAACGGGGGCTGGATTCAAAAACAAAAAAGGTCAATGATGCTTACATGAAAGTTTGTAAACATTTTAGTAATTAAAAAAAAATCGAGTTTGCTATTTGCTGAGATGACATTTAAGTGCATTTGTTCAATAACAAAATGCCATTCTATTAAAAACAAGAGGCCCAAGAGGGCCTGTGGATGCTCTACTGGCTAAAACGGCTCTTATTTCAAAGGTTGTCGACATAAAATTCCCATCAGTAGTTTTTTTAAAACATTGCAAAAACAACAGGGATAGGATGGCCTTAGATCGCTCACCTGGTAATCATGGGCAATATGTCTGCTGTGTTTAGTATGGCACGGGCATTTTTTAATTTGTCCCACTTTCTTCTATGAATGAAATTTCATAAAAATGGGTGTGGGGATGGAGAGGGCTTATATTAACATTCTAAACAAATATGGTAAAGATCAGATAAAAAATGAAGTAACTACAGATTTAACAAAGGAAAATACAAAAATACAATATATAGCATTTTTCAACTAATCAAGGGCCATAACCTGCCGTTACTAACTAGATCTAGCTGGTTTTCGAACTTGTCCAAAATTTCATTGATATACCACGCTTTGCACAACTAGACATCATACTGAGGCTTCCTGCCAAATTTTGTAGAAATCCAACAAGCCGTTTAGGAGGAGTAGCGCTGACAAGAAATTAAAAAAAAAATGTCATTGGGCTGTAACTCCATCAAAAATCAATAAACCGGAAAAAAGGCACAGCAATGCTTCCAGCTAACACGGCGTTAACACAAAAAAAAAAAAAAATGAAATAAGAAAATTAAAAAAAAAAAAAAAATAATAATAATCAAGAAATTTAAAAAAAAAATGTCAAGGGGCTGTATGTAACTCCATCAAAAATCAATGATGCAATAGGCACAGCAATGCTTCCTGCTAACATGGCGTTAACCAAAAAAAAAAAAAAAAAAAAATGAAATAAGAAAATTTAAAAAAATATAAAAAATAAAAAAAAATAATAATAAAAAAATTCAAAAAAAATAATTAAAAGAAAATAAATAATTAAAATAAAAAATACTAATAATAAAAAAAGGCAAAACATCTGGTAAAGTTTGGTAAAGATCAGATGAAAAATAAAAGCCCTATCGTATTAAAGAGGCTGAATATAGCATTTTTAACTAAATCAAGCTAACATGGCGTTAACCAAAAAAATATAAAAAAAAAAATGAAATAAGAAAATTTAAAAAAATATAAAAAATAAAAAAAAATAATAATAAAAAAAATCAAAAAAAATAATTAAAAGAAAATAAATAATTAAAATGAAAAATACTAATAATAAAAAAAGGCAAAACATCTGGTAAAATTTGGTAAAGATCAGATGAAAAATAAAAGCCCTATCGTATTAAAGAGGCTGAATATAGCATTTTTAACTAAATCAAGGGCCATAACTCCGCTGTTATTGGTCTGACCAAAAAAAAGATGCACTTACGAAGACACAACTACGTCAAAATAGAATACGTTTTCTTCCAAAGATTAAGCTATAAATTAGGTTTAAAGCATCTAGTGCATAATTCTTGTTCATGAGAAAGTGATGTAAATGTAACAATTAAAGTTATCTGCCCTTTGCATGGATGGTGAAGGTCACATCCACATTTGCTTTGTTACGTTGCAATGTACCACTCAAGATACAACTATAAGCAAAGTTTGAAAGGTTTTAGTGCATACAGTTTGTGAAAAAGTGACCTAAACGCCAAAGTTGAAGGTAAAAATTATAAGGTTATTTGCCCTTGCTTGGAGGGTCAAGGTTACTTCCACATTTGCTTTGTCATGTTGCGATGTACCACTTAAGATACAACTATAAGCAAAGTTTTAAAGGTCTAGAACATACAGTTTGTGAAAAAGTGACCTAAACACAAAAGTTGAACCTAAAAAATATTAAGTTATCTGCCCTTTGCTTGGAGGGTCAAGGTCACTTCCACATTTGCTTTGTCACGTTGCTATGTACCACCCAAGATACAACTATAAGCAAAGTTTGAAAGGTCTAGTCATACTGTTTGTGAAAAAGTGACCTAAACGCAAAAGTTGAACCTAAAAATTAGTAAGTTATCTGCCCTTTGCTTGGAGGGTCAAGGTCACTTCCACATTTGCTTTGTCACGTTGCGATGTACCACTCATGATACAACTATAAGCAAAGTTTGAAAGGTCTAGTGCATACAGTTTGTGAGAAAATGACCTAAACGCAAAAGTTGAACCTAAAAATTAGTAAGTTATCTGCCATTTGCTTGGAGGGTCAAGGTCACTTCCACATTTGCTTTGTCACGTTGCGATGTACCACCCATGATACAACTATAAGCAAAGTTTGAAAGGTCTAGTGCATACAGTTTGTGAGTAAATGACCTAAACGCAAAACTTGAATGTTGACGCCGCCGCCGCCGCCGCCGCCGCCGCCGCCGGAAAAGCAACACCTATGTCTCTTTTTTTCTTCGAAAAGGCAAGACAAAAAACGGGTAAACCATTATAATCCTACCAAAAGCGTTATAAAGATAACACAGTAATGGTTGTATATATTTTATAAGATATGTCATGTTGAATGACACTGGTATAACTTGTTTCTATTAAAAGTGACATCTTACTTTGTTCACAAATCGATTCACTTCCAAATGTGTATCTTTGCACTGACATTTGGGTCCAGAGCCTGTGTCCCTACAAACAGAATCAGTGGTAGCACAATATATGCTTGTAGCTGCTGATTCTACATTAGTTTTCGGTCGTTTCCAAAGGTTCATTATCATACTTTTTTTTATAGCACAGTGGCGTTGCTTGTGCAGTGTGGCGGCAGTAAAACGTCTCCCCGCGCTTGCAATCAGTACTGTTATTCATTCGATCTTTGGAGATCGCTGAGCCCGATACTTATATTTAATTATCGGTGGTACTTTTTCATTTCTTTTTGTTTTCTTACTTCGATTCAGTGGTTCCACTACTCCGGCCGATTAAATTGACTTGAATTGGATTTTATAGTCGCACCAACAGCTAAGGTCATATGGCGACTTTCCAGCTTCTACTGGTGGAGGAAGACCCCAGGTGCCCCTCCGGGCAATTTTCGTGCACGGGCGGGCACCTGGGTAGAACCACCGACGCCGGCCGATTAAAGGCTCTGGGTATTGTTTAACCACTTATAGGATATGTTGTCTGCTTTTTAGTTTAGTCTTTTGGCTGTTACTTGTGATATGCAGGCTTCATAACCGCTGCTCCCAACTAAATTCCATTATGTTTATTTCGCTCTTCGGGGCATTTAATTTTATTAGATACTGGGACCATACGCCGTACGAAATGGGGAAGCAATGAACTTCATGTCCACCGCCGTATGCATGCCATCTTCGGGATGGTTAAAATGATGTACTATTGATTTTATTAATATTGAGTTCTGCTCTACCCGGGGCTAGAGGGCGTTAGCGGTAGCTAGCATATTTCACTACCGCTCATAAACAGTCTCAATCAAACCGAGACTGCAATATTTCGTATGTGTCGTGCTCGGCCGTTTCCAAAGGTCCATTATCATACGCTTTTTTTGTGCAAGAACATATTGATGTCATATAGATGTAATGGTGCATGAAGTTTGAAAGATGTGTGGCTTTAGGTGTCTCAGTAATGGACATAATATAAAACTTAAATGTAAAACGGTAATGTAAATTAACAAAGTTTTAGGTCAAGGTCATTGATACTGACCTGTTTTGAGGTACAAACATGTTGATGTCATACAGATGTAAGTGTGTATGCAATTTAAAACCTGTACGACTTCTGGTATCAGAGTAATGGACATAATAAAAATACTTTAATGTAAAATTTTAATGTAAATTAACAAAGTGCCAAAAGTAGGTCAAGGTAATTCATATTGACCTACCTTTTATTGAAACATTCCGCCGTCATGTATTTATAAACTTTCGTACATTTTGAAAGCTGTAAGGCGGTGCCAAAAATATTGAATGTAAAATTTTAATGTAAATTAACAAAGTGTAAAATGTAGGTCATTTATTTTGACTGATTTGGGTAGGAACATATTGCTGCCATACATATGTAAATGTGTATGAAGTTTGAAAACTGTACGGCTTTTGGTATCTAAAGAATTGACTTAAAAAAAAATTGAATGTAAAAACGGGACGTTCGGACGGACGGACAAGAGTAACACTATGTGCACGCACCACTATCGTGGCGGGGCATAATAAAACAATTTCAACTCATTTTAACATGGACGATGACGTCAACGACAACAGAAATTATTTTATTTGCTGCATACATTTTTATTATAAGGTATACATTAACAAGAACATGAGTTGTTTTGCCGTCAATAATATTTCATTTTGATGTGATCAAAAAGTTTTATTTTCACGCCTCACATTCGTAAAACTATATAGAGTGCTAAACTTTCGCTGAAATAAAACCTGTTATTGACTACGAAACATCAAATATTCTCTATATATGCGTAAAAGAAGAATAAAGCCGAGTCCAAAGCTTTATAATTGTTTGAAAATATTGACATAATCCACTATAGTCCTAAACATAGTAATACCTGTGTCACACGTAATTCCCGTGTAGCCAGAAGCACAGGTGCATGTTGTTGCAGGAGCAACACAGGTTCCACCGTTTGCGCAAGTAAGCGTATCACAAACGGCTGAAATGAACAGAAAATATATGTTAGAGACAACAGTATATATCATTTTCTTACTATACTCATATAGTCTGGTTTTATTGGATGACAATAGGATACGTGTGAGGTTTGATGTACTCTAGAAGCTGGTTTAAACCTCAATAATCGGCATTTTTGCCATTGACCGTTCCAAGGCCAAAGCCGACACTGTGTGTTATGTCACACTTGCCGTCTTGCCTCTTGTTTATCCTTGTAATTGTTGTTTGTATCAACACTTGGTTTTGGCTGACTGTGGTCCTTTTATGCTACATTTCTTGTTCGATTTTTATATCTACTTTTGTAGAGAAGTAGTGCTTTTTGTGGTAAGTTTTAAAATGTTTACAATTAACTTGAAATAGTAGCACATTTTGGACTACATCTGCAGCCTAACATTTGTGCGTGTTTTGACGATTATTCCTTTCGCTTCGGGCCAGCAACACTTTCACGACTTTATTTGAGTCTAAGTATGCTGTTTAAACATAGGTTAGATGTTTATCATATCTTATTTGTAAAACGGTTGGTGTTGGTAATTCGGAGATGTGGTAATCCTGTTTCGTATTTGTGACTAACTTGTACTACGGTATATAGCGTCACGATGATCTGATATCAAGCATGTAGTCTTCAACAGTTACATACCGACCACATTGTGCCTGATATCAAGCATGTAGTCTTCAACAGTTACATACCGACCACATTGTGCCTGATATCAAGCATGTAGTCTTCAACAGTTACATACCGACCACATTGTGCCTGATATCAAGCATGTAGTCTTCAACAGTTACATACCGACCACATTGTGCCTGATATCAAGCATGTAGTCTTCAACAGTTACATACCGACCACATTGTGCCTTATTACATACTTGTGTCACACGTTGATCCGGTATACCCAGCTGCGCATGAGCATACACCAGATGTTCCGGTACACGTACCACCATTCTTGCATATATCAGTTATAGAGCAGTCAATAGCTGTAATACAGTCAAACATAGACGTCAAACGAAATATATGTGGTTTTTAAAAGTTTTAACTAGAGAGCTTAATGAGAAAAATGTCTGAGCAAAAAGATACAAAAATGTTAAAAGTTTGAAATAGCCTCTCTTAAATATATTAGGCAGACACTTTTTATATATCAGTTATTTATTTGTTTAATCACTAAGTTAGTGTACATAATAAATATTGAATATGCAATAATGCTAAATTTTTCCAGTGTGCCTTTTAAGGTAACACTGTCATACACAGGTTAACATTTGTTTAGTATTGGGTCAATCGCATTTCTATAAACTTAAACGGTGATACGTATACAATGTGTGTATGGCACTATTACTTATAGAACCACACGACCACCAATTCCCATACACACGTTTTGAGTTCGTAGCTTTGGTTGGCGGTGTTCTATGAACTATTAACTTTCCTATTAGACTTTTATACCTATTTTTTTTACAGAGATTGCAAGAATAATAAAATTAAAAGAGTCAAAGGTTTGCTTTCATGGGTTTTGCTTTTGGAAATAAAGTACGTTTCCATTGATACGCACGTGCACCGCACGTTGATCCTGTATAACCAGCTGTGCAAGAGCATACACCACGAGATGTTCCGAAACAGGTACCACCATTCTTACACACGTTAGTCACAGTGCAGACAATGACTGTAATAAAAAAATAACTCAAACAGTATATACTTAATGTTAAGTGTTGTAAGTTCGGTGATCATAAATCCACAAATAGTGTTCTTACGTCCGATCTTCAGCTTAACATCCGCTTTTCGACATTCAATGATTAGTAATAAAAGTCACTATTTAATATTTTATTGTATTGTATAATTTTCAGACAGATTAAACCAAAACAGTCACTAAGTGCGACACTTGTTATAATACTGTAAAACCTTTAAGTATACATGAATCATTTAAATAGGTTTACCTTCTGAGCAAGTTACTCCGGTATATCCGGCGACACATGTGCACGTGTCAGGGGCAGTACATGTTCCAGTAGCCGCACATGGGGGAGCACAAACAGCTTAAAAAAACACAAGAAAAACTATAGACAATATATTTATTATACATTTATGTTTAGATAATGCAACATTTGAATCTCATTTTTGTTCATCATTTAATTTGTTTTAAACTTCTGTCTGTTCTTGAAAGTTGGAATAAAAATAAATCCATCAAATTGAAAGACACCGTGGCATTGGTATTACAAAAAAGTAATGGATACTCGTTCAACTAGAGTAAGTGTATGAGCCAAACAATTCACCAGTTTGTCATCAAAAATCATAGTAACATAAACATAACAATAGTAATAGTCTGTCAGCATTTGAAAGTGTGTCAATCTTAGAGTTGGAGGAAACCGGAAGAACCAGTATAAAATCGTCTGTCCGATTGGTCGATCATCTTAACTTCTCACACTACTGCTCAGTCAGGTATTCAAACTTGATTCGCATTAGTGAGAAAAAAGTGTACTACTGAGTTTTGGAATTTAAACTAATTATTGATTAAATATATAATAAATAAGGGATTTGAAGAGTTCGAAAAGAGGTAAAAATAAGAAAACTGGTCCTATAGAAATCATAGCACCCAAACGGAATTACACCGTAGGTCCGCACTGCACCACAAATACCAAATAAAATGGACAATGAACAGGACAATACACAACGCAACGAGCGGTGATGATAGGGTTTCCGACTAGGGACGGTCAGAAGGCAATATGGCCCAGTGGTTAGCTTAAATCCATTTTATGTGTACACAACCTCGATATAATCCTGTCTTCAGCACTTAAATTGACCCAACATTGTAATTAAAGGTACATCCCATTGGAATGAAATCTCTAACAATAAAATCTACTTCCAGAGAAATTAGGAACGATATACGTATGTGTCTACATATGCGTTACCGAGGAACTAGGTTTGACTATTGATCAAAAAAACTAGTAAAAGATAATAACTTTAATAATAATAACTGAGAATCTTCAAATCAGGTAAGAGTTTATGTACCATTTAGATACAGAATGCGTTCGACAAAACTCAGCAACTAGAAATGAGTCCATGGGACACGAATGCGCCTATTGAAAACAATCATCCAAAAACGTAAAATTTGAAGACAAATTTAAAGAACCCATCGGTTGAAACTGTGGGAAGAGACAGACACACAAACTATTTGAACGTGTTAAGTTTATAAATCCAAATGAAATGATGGATCAATTGATAACACTATGTTCTCTTTTTTTACACGTTAATCCAACGTTTTAGTGGGATTCATCAAGGTTACACAATGATAAACAAAACTTAAAGTAACATCTATCTTGCTGTATTGACAATCCTACCATAAAATATGCAATGTAGGATTGTCAAAATGGATTAGAGTGTGAAACAAAAAGAACAGAGTATTTTAAAGTAAAATTTGACGAAAAAGGGAAGTAACGCCGGTAATGCAAAGTCGAGTTTGACGCTGGATCGATATGCACATCTTCACATCCTATGCAAGCATCTTGTATTGTTTCAAAACAATTGGTTGAAACCTGTGCGAGGAGATAGACAAACAATATTTTCTAGACGACACTCAAACGCTGACGTTACATGCCCCCTGACCATTCGGTGTTGGCGGCATAAAAAAAAAAAATAAAAAATACAAGATATGCAAACAATATTTCATTAAAATTATTTAGGAATTTCAGTCCATTAAACAACTACAAAACCAAATTTCTGTTATGTTTGGTGCCAGTTCATTTACAAATCCCTATTAATTGTTTAATCTCTAATTGGATATGTCGCGAAATTGAATAAAACACACACAATTATGTAAGCAAATTAAGAATTTCAAAGTATATTAATTTAGTATTTTTTATTTTAATTTTTTTTTATATTTTTTAAAACTGTGATAATACGTATTCTGAATTCTAGTAGTTCAATTTATATTTATAGTTCTATACCTGTTTTACACTCACTACCCTGGTATCCATGGGAACATACACATTTGACGGTAGGTGTAGAAGGTGCCAGGTCGGCAATGCACTTGCCACCGTTATCGCATTGTTTGCCAGAACACGGAGAAATTACTGAAATAAATTTATTTTATCAATGTATCTTTTAACAGAAATAACTATAAATGCTGAATAGAAATTATATATTGAATGTAGTAGAATACACTGTTATACACGTTTGTAATAAGAGAATAAAACACCTTTCTCGATAAATTTAAGTTTGGTTCGCCAAAGTACCAAAACTCATGTAAAACTGGTTACCAGTATCGCGTGAGGTTGGCAACACATATGAGTAGTCTAGACCACCAGATAGATACAGGGTGATTTGAAAACACACATTACTATGTACATACCAGAACCGCGTATGGTTGCCTACACACATTAACATGTACAAACCAGAACCGCGTATGGTTGCCAACACACATTAACATGTACAAACCAGAACCGCGTATGGTTGCAAACACACATTAACATATACTAACCAGAACCGCGTATGGTTGCCAACACACATTAACATGTACAAACCAAAACCGCGTGGTTGCCAACACACATTAACATGTACAAACCAGAACCGCGTATGGTTGCAAACACACATTAACATGTAAAAAACAGAACCGCGTATGGTTGGCTACACACACACAACCCTGAACTGCGTACTGTTGACAACACGTATAAACATGTGCCACCCCCAACTTCGAATGATTGCCAACGCACATCAGCAATGAGCAACCCTGAGCTGCGTATGGTTGCCAACACACATGTGCATTTGCAACCCTGAATTGCGTATGGTTGCCGACATATATGCATTTGTAATCAAGAACTGCGTATGGTTGCCAACACACATGTGCATATCACCCACGTTCGGCTGTGCAGAAAACCAGAAGTGGGTTATGTTGGTACATGGCACCTGTTTCCCTGCGTACAATTATTTCACAGCCATGTGATGTAATCACATTGCAACACAAACGTAACATGACCAAGAGATTGGACACCATTTACTACAAATTACATTATGCCAGTATGCCATAATAACGTTGGTGAAGGATAGGTGTTAAACAAAGAATGGAACTTTTACAATGGATTAGAGTAGACAATGCAAGTATAAACTAACTAAAAAAACTATACCTTCTGTTTTAATGTCTGAACCCACTTTTATATTGATACATCGTTCTTCTCCCTTCTTCCTGAAGCATAACATACGTTTCAATATAATAGTTATAATTAAAATACACAAATAAATCATAATAAGGGGGCACTCCTCAGTTTCGCACAAATGTCCATGGTGTAAATCAGAAAGAAATCAACTAAGCATCTTTTAGGTCCATGGATGGTATTTATAATAATTATGAAGCACATGTTTGATGTTGTTTTCAGTTTTGAGTACTTCTAAGTTTATTTTGGTGTATTGGAATATGCATTCTTTGGGTTTTTGGAGGCTATGAATAGAAAAATGCTCAACTAGCAAAAACTTCCAAAAAGTGGGTAAAATGGCTGGTTTTGACTTACAGTGAGATCAGCATGGAATAACTTTTTAAAATGCCGGAGAAGGTATGTAAAACTCAGCATTTCCTGATATGCAATGGCATTATGAGTGCAGACATGACCCTGATATGCTTAGGAAAATTCATTTTTTTTATTTATTGACATTTGAAATATTGCTAAAATTGCTTTTTTAGCATGTTTTGATGGGTGAGGTAATCTTAAAGTGGAACTAAAGTTGTAAAGAAAATGTTTTTTGATGCTTTTATTTGGTATGGAAACATGTGTAATTTTATTGTCTTCTAAGAAATGTATGACACAATGCGGATGATGCGATTTATTTTTGCTCAAGGATTCAGGCTAAGGGCTTGTCATGGGTTTGATTATTGAGAACTGTACATTAAACTGTGGAGTGCCCCCTAAATGTCATTGACAGATGAAGGAGAACTTCGAATAGTATTGACTTTATAACTACATAACTATAAAATCAATTCAAAAAATGAAACACAAAACGGAATGCAAACTGAGCTCAAACGGATCTTTCATATTAACATATGTTTGGTAGGAACATACTGATAGTTGTAAACATGCGTCTTACCCTGGTAATACCACTTGTAAACACAGCTTATGTGTTGTACTACCGCCGGCCACTGGCGCTGTGTATAACACGTCACTATTGCAATCTGCCGCATTCAGGACGGATGCGAATATATATAGACCGGTGACAGCAGTGGGACTTGTTTCTAACAAGCTTGGACTGTAAGGTAATACTTAATATAATGGTTACCATTTCATTGTTTGCATTTAATTAACATATGTATTATGTTGTATATAAATAATCGTTAACAAACATCTTTATTTATTTTATCAACAACACATCTACTTAAAAGGATAATAACTGATATAGAACACAGCCAATCAACATCGCGCATTCAAAATAAAACAATTACATGCACAAATAATCATCTAAAAGAAAAGTACGTGACAATCTGGTCAAATTAGTGTTTTACTTTTATCATTATTTATATCGCTAATGCTGTCACTGGGATGACAATTGGCTTAGATTGAAGATTGGTGCACCCTAGTACCAGGTTTTAACTTCCAGCGGCTCTTTCCTACTTATTGTTGTTTGTTTTAAATACATATTTGTGGTTGACTGCGCTCTATGAATTTACATTACCTATTCGAGTTTTATATCTTTTTTTTTTAAATACAAATAATGAAAAAGGTTCATCACAACACAAACATACAGAATAAAACAGATTAATGGCAATGTATCGGCAATGTATCGAAATCACATACATTGAGGAAAGTATACGAAGACATCTAATTCGAAAGATCATTCCCACAACAAATAACGGAAACAGTAAATACATGTTATACGTTAAAACGTGTAATTAACTGAGAATATAAGCTACATTATTTGATCTACTAATTCATGACCTGGAGACACACTCGTAGAGACAGTCGGATTAGTTAAACTTACCATTTCCCAGTAAAACCGAACTTATCTCCATTGGTATAATGTATGTCCAAGTGGCATGCTTCTCCTGCCTTGCATATTATTGTGGAATCCATGTTATATGTCGGATTCAGAAACTGCGGCATCGTCTACAAAGAATCAATACGGAAATACATGATCATGAATAAAGGTATAAACGATCTATGATCATGAATTGTCCTATATTTTGTTGTTTTCCTAATAGATTTTAATTAATAATATTCATTTAAACTTAAATAGCATCTACATTTAAATAGTGTATTGCTGTGAACGATACATAATCATAAAAACAATGAGATATAGGGTCCTATAGAAACCACGGCGTCCAAATGCAATGACATCGTAGGTCCGTACTGTATTACAAACAAGGAGCAATATATAATTAATTATACAATGAAAAAGACACAATACAACAAAAAGGGTGGTGAAGACAGGGTTACCGACTTGGAACGGTCTGTTGGCAATAATGCGTACAGGTTACCTTGAATCGATTTTATGTGTAGACAATCCTCGCTATTATCCTGTCTTCAGCTCCCAAATAGACAAGACAGTGTAAACAAAACGACATCCCATCAAAAGGAATTCTCTTACAATAAAGTCCACATCCAGAGAAAATAACAAAAGAAACACTAAGATGTTGTTGTAAAGCTATACAAGAGCTGTCGGAGAACAGCGCAGCTCGACTATTCGATTTTTCAAAGAAGAATAAATTTATAGCTGGTATATACCATCAGAGAACAAGGCTACAACAATGTGGGGTGGGGTTGGGGGCACAACATAGCTATGTGTAAGAACTGACTAAAACAACACAGATATATGTAAAAAACAATAAACATTAAATAAAAATATTCCAGTTTCGAGCATGGGGGTGGGGTTGAGGGACGTGTGTGTGTGTGTGTAAGAACTGACCAACACAGAAATATGTAAAGAAAAAAAAAGAAAAAAATTCTAGTTTCGAGTGTGTGGTGGGGGCGGTGGGTTGGGAGTGGCGGGAGGGGAGGCTGGGGTGGGGGGGGGGGGGTTGGGGTGGGGAAGGGGGCAACATGTTTAACAATTGACAAAGGCAACACAGAAATATGAAGAAAAAAAAAGAGTTTCAAGTGAGGGTGTGGGGGGAGAGGCAGGAGTGGGTTGGGGGGAGGGGGGAGAGGGGGCAACATATATGTGTAAGAATTGACTAAAACAACAACAAAATTTGTAAAAAAAAAAAGGAAACAGGTTTCAAGTGGGGTGTTGGCGGGGGGGGGGGGGGGGGGGGGATGTAAGAATTGAACAAAACAACACAGACATATGTAAAAAAAAAAAAAAAACTAGTTTCGTGTGTGTGGTGGGGGCGGTGGGTTGGGAGTGGCGGGGGAGGGGAAGGGGGCAACATGTTTAAGAATTGACAAAGGCAACACAGAAATATGCAAAAAAAAAAGAGGTTCAAGTGCGGGTATGGGGGTGTGGGGGGAGAGGCAGGAGTAGGTTGGGGAGGGGGGGTGGGGGAGAGAAGGGCAACATATATGTGTAAGAATTGACCAAAACAACACAGAAAAATGTAAAAAAAAAATTAAAAAAAATTCTAGTTTCGAGTGTGTGGTGGGGGCAGGGTATTGGGAGTGGCGGGGGAGGGGAGGCTGGGTGGGGGGCGGGGGGGGGGGTGGGTGGGTGGGGGTGGGGAAGGGGGGCAACATGTTTAAGAACTGACAAAGGCAACACAGGAATATGCAAAAAAAAAGAGTTTCAAATGGGGGTGTGGGGGGGGCGGGGGGAGAGGCGGGAGGGGGTTGTGGGGCGGGAGGGGGCCACATATATGTGTAAGAATTGACCAAAACAACAAAAAAAATTGTAAAAAAGAAAGAAAAAGAAAATAGGTTTCAAGTGGGGATGTGGGGGGGGGGGGTGTGGGGGAGGGGGGCGGCAACATGGTTATGTGTAAGAACTGACCAAAACAACACAGAAATATGTAAAAAAAAAATCTAGTTTCGAGTGTGTGGTGGGGCGGTGGGTTGGGAGTGGCGGGGGAGGGGAGGCTGGGGTGGGGGCTGGGGGGGGGGGGGGGGGTTGGGAAGGGGGCAACATGTTTAACAATTGACAAAGGCAACACAGAAATATGCAAAAAAAAAGAGTTTCAAGTGAGGGTGTGGGGGGAGAGGCAGGAGTGGGTTGGGGGGAGGGGGGAGAGGGGACAGGGGGCAACATATATGTGTAAGAATTGACTAAAACGACAAAACAAATTGTAAAAAAAAAAGAAAACAGGTTTCAAGTGGGGTGTGGGGGGAGGTGGGGAGGGAGGCGGCAACATGGTTAAGTGTAAGAATTGACCAAAACAACACAGAAATATGTAAAAAAAAAAAGATCTAGTTTCGTGTGTGTGGTGGGGGCGGTGGGT
This sequence comes from Cyrtodaria siliqua, assembly GCA_037043455.1. NCBI lineage: Eukaryota > Metazoa > Mollusca > Bivalvia > Adapedonta > Hiatellidae > Cyrtodaria > Cyrtodaria siliqua. The sequence goes on from JAWPHD010000963.1 coordinate 194,277, forward strand.
TGGGAGTGGCGGGGGAGGGGAGGCTGGGGTGGGGTGGGGGTGGGGATGGGGAAGGGGGCAATATGTTAAAGAATTGACAAAGGCAACACAGAAATATGCAAAAAAAAATTGGTTCAAGTGGGGATGTGCGGGGAGAGGCAGGGGTGGGTTGGGGGGGAGGGAGAGAGAGGGGGCAACATATATGTGTAAGAATTGACTAAAACAACAAAAAAATCAAGTGGGGATGTTGGGGGTAGGTTGGTAGGGGGGGGTGAGAGGCGGGGGTGGGGGAGGGGCAACATATATGTGTAAGAATTAACTAAAACACAGAAATATGTAAAAAAGTGTGGAGGGGGTGGGAGTGGGGGCAGGAGGGGGTTGGGGAGGAAGGAGCCCATGCCCCAATATGGGTGAAGTATGAATAAGATGCATAATGCTATAAGAAATCCCAAACCAAAATTATAGATATATACATGCTTACATGCAAACCTAGATCTGCCTTTATTGCACATTTTATGGACCATCACAATTTGGGTTCCATGGGAGCCCAGAATTTGCAGAAGACAAAATTACTTATCCAACCCTTTACAACATACTATAAGGAAACCAATTCCAAAATTTAGTTCAGCTAGGACAAGAAATGTAAGAGACCTGTAAAAACAGCTTACACGCAAAATTTGATGTGTAAGAGACGCATTTTAAGGGCTATCATAATTTGGGTTCCATGAGAGCCCATGGGTTACAGGAACCAAAATTGCTTATGCAGCCCTTAAGATAATGCTATAAGGAAGCCCATGGCCACCTTTCGTTGTGCTAGGATAAGAAATGTAAGAGATATGGACTTGTAAACACAGCTTACACGTAAACCTTGATGTGGGACGCCGACGCCGACGCCGACAACGACGCCGACCCCGTGATGATTACATAAGCTCTCTTATTCTTCGAATAGTCGAGCTAATAAAATGCAAAATAAGAAACATCTCAGGATGTATCCAGAATTGTACTAGGGTACGACCAGAAAACCCGAGGGAAGAAAGCTCAAGCACCTACCACCCTTGGTTGGGGTTTCAGTAGCTGCAATCATATAGTCCCAAGAGGTTGTCCAGTCATCGCATCATGGAAAAGTGAAGCGTAGTGATTGACTGTAGAGGGGTCAATCACTAAACACGCAGTGCGTTGTAATACTAAAGGGTCGTACCCTTTTCTGACGAACTTCCTAATTAATTTTGTAAAGTGGTCAGGAAATCTGCCAGATCCCTTTAATTTACATCTTCATAAAATAAGGGTTCAAGCCAAGCATCGAATGACATATTAAAAAGGAGACAAAGAATAACAAAAATAAACGAACAATATGGCAACACCTGCCTCTTTTAAAATTCTTACTTAGTATGATAATGGACCTTTGGAAACGGCCGAGCACGACACATACGAAATATTGCAGTCTCGGTTTGAGCAGAACTCAATATTCATAAAATCAACAGTACACAATTTTAACCATCCCGAAGATGGCATGCATACGGCGGTGGACATGGAGTTCTTTGCTTCCCCATGGCGTATGGTCCCAGTATCTAATAAAATTAAATGCCCCGAAGAGCGAAATAAACATAATGGAATTTAGTTGGGAGCAGCGGTTATGAAGCCTGCGTATCACAAGTAACAGCCAAAAAACTAAATTAAAAAGCAGACAACATATCCTATAAGTGGTTAAACAATACCCCGAGCCTATTATCGGCCGGAGTAGTGGAACCACCGAATCAAAAATAAAGTAAGAAAACAAAAGCAATTGAAAATATACCACCGATAACTAAATATAAGTATCGGGCTCAGAGATCTCCAAAGATCGAATGAATAACAGTACTGATTGCAAGCGCGGGGAGACGTTTTACTGCCGCCACACTGCACAAGCCACGCCACTGCGCTATAAAAAAAGAGTATGATAATGGACCTTTGGGAACGGCCGAGCACGACCCATACGTAATATTGCAGCCTCGGTTTGATTGAGACTGTTCATGAGCGGTTGTGAAATATGCTAGCTACCGCTCACGCCCTCTAGCCCCGGGTTGAGCAGAACTCAATATTCATAAAATCAGTAGTACACAATTTTAACCATCCCGAAGATGGCATGCATACGGCGGTGGACATGGAGTTCTTTGCTTCCCAATTTCGTACGGCGTATGGTCCCAGTATCTAATAAAACTAAATGCCCCGAAGAGCGAAATAAACATAATGGAATTTAGTTGGGAACAGCGGTTATGAAGCCTGCGTATCACAAGTAACAGCCAAAAGACTAAATTAAAAAGCAGACAACATATCCTATAAGTGGTTAAACAATACCCAGAGCCTATTAAAACTATTGAAGTGTCGTTACTCTTATTATAGCACAATATTTAAACATTATTAAACTATACCTGATCAATGGGTTGCAATGGTCCGCCTAAAATGTAAAAAAGGCATATATACACGTTTCATACTCTGTTTTATATACACAAGTGAGCTCATTTTTATTGAAATAAATGTACACTGGCGGATATCGCTATTAAGTGCTAAAATATATCCAAATATTTACGTGTATCTTAATATTATAATGTTGTATAATGATTTGCAAATGTAAATGATCATTAGGCATTTTAATGGTGCACTACTTCTTATGCAATACATGATAAGTGGTCTACGTTCCCAAAATGATGGGATAAACTAAATACATCTATACATATTCATCTTACCTCCAACATTTAGGGTAATGCACATCTCATCTCCAATATGACTGCAACACACAAATACAGTTGGTATAAGGATAAGGATAACTCCATCTAGCTAATGTGTGATACAATTAAAACAAATTGAAATTGGTAGATTATTAATGGCAAAAGCTAGAAAATGCCATATAAGCCATATTATAATATATTAATTGGAAGCAGTAGGGTTAGAAAACAGTGTTGACGAGATTGAGAGAGACACTTGATTTTAATTTCACAATCATACAAAAGTTTTTTATGGGTATCCAGTAAAGATTGGAAATTTGAACATGAGGTTTAAATAAAAACTGCTCATCAGCTAGTTCGGTTAAAGCAATATAGTCAATATATATACTACATTTCAACTGGAATTAACTAATTAAAAATAAATACTGAAGCAACAAACACAAACAAGAGAGAAAAATAGCAGACTCGGTTTTATTGTGTCTGTCCATGATGAGTAATATAAGATACAACACTTCTCATGCCCTCTAGCTCTAGCGTAAGTGGTATTCTACTTCAATGTCACATTGAGTGGGTTTGATTATCCCAAAGGAACAGTAAGTAATAACACTATTGATTTGTAGTCGGCATTAAACAAACGATAGTGTGAATGTCAGTAAATACTGAAAAGGGGATACCTTAGAAACAACAAACACAAACAAGAGAGAAAAGTAGCAGATTCGTTTTCTTCATCCGTCTGTTCATGAGAGGTAATATAAGGTGAGCACCTCCCACGCCCCATAGCACCGGCTTAAGCGGTATTTTACTTTAAAGTCACAAAGATTGGGTTTGACGATCTCAAAGGACCAGTAAGTAACAACCACTAATGATCTGAAGTCGGTGCGACTTTTTACAGCCGCCACACAGCATTAAACACACGCTAGTGTGAATGCCAGTACATACTGAAAAGAGGATACTTTGGAAGTAACAAACACTTGCAATAATCATATTTAATGAAGCTTACCTGTGTTCGGTAGTTTGTATGCATACAGCCTGTGTACCAGGTCTTAAGGGATGGACAGTTACTGTACCAGTGTAGTCTGTTGTTTTATCCCCTGTCACTTTTACGTCGATAACTGGTTTGTCAACCGGTAGACTAGGGTCAACATACCCAAATGATATGTTCGGCCTTTTAAAGTATGAAAAACAACAAAACAATTCCATTAGGCTTTAACCTATACACACACAAGAAAAATAAACATTATTAATACCATATAATGTGTTCAATCACACAAATCAAGATAAAACAACGTTTTTTTTAATTTGAAGATTGTTTGTGCATGATAAAGCTAATACCAAAATATATTAATATTGCGATACATCGTCCACTTGTTAGCCAACACCAAATCCAAGGATATACCGAAATATTCAATATTGTGATACATCGTCCACTTGTTATCGAGAACCTAATATAACGATTATACCGAAATGTACAAGTACTTCGATACATCATCCACTTGTCAGCCAGTACCATACACAACGATAATACCGAAATATACAAGTGATGCGATACATCGTTCACTGGTTAGCCAGTACCATACACAACGATTATACCGAAATATACAAGTATTGCGATACATCGTCCACTTGTTAGCCAGTACCACAAACAAAGAGTATACCGAAATATACAAGTATTGCGATACATCGTCCCCTTTATATGCAGAACCATATTCAACGATTATACCGAAGTATATAAGTATTGCAATTCATCGTCCAGTTGTTAGCCAGTACAATATACAACGCTTATACCGAAACATGCAAGTACGTCGATACATCGTCCACTTGATAGCCATTACCATATACAACAATTATACCGAACAATAAAAATACTTCAATACATTGTCCACTTGATAGTCAATACCACGAACAAAGAGTAAACCGAAATATACACGTATTGCCATACATCGTCCACTTGTTATCCAGTACCACATACATGGATTATACCGAAATATACAAGTGTTGCCATACATCATCCACTTGTATCCATGACCAAATACAATGATTATACCGAAATATACATCGTCCACTTGTTAGCCAGTAACACATGCAATGATATACATACACATACTGTGATACATCATCCGAAGGTACTATAGCGGAACTTTGCCGTTTATGTTTTATGTTAAGGAAAATGTAAACTACCATGAAGCCTTTCCCAGTTTCAAATGAACTGTAATACTCACGCAATATTTGGTTTTCCAGTCACCTGGAACGGTAAAATACAGGGCTGGAATACAATGCATTTCAGTTCCTTTGGTATGCCGATGTCACCTCCAATAAACGTCTGAAAAAATAGAAAATACAATTTTAACATCGTGATAACTTTATAAGTATTTGTTACAATATTAAGAAATGTACTTTTCAAAATAGTCTCTGGAAGATGTTACACCCAATACAATTATTTAAAATATTCAAATTAGATTCGAATGAGTTTCAGAACTGTAATTAGAAAGTTTAGCGTTACATTACAGAAGGATAACAACAGGACATAAAAAATCGGTGCGGTTATTAATCTTAAATAAGTAAACAAATAAAAACTTGTCAAAGAGAAAGCACTGTGGCTAACTGTAAATAGGTCAACCAGTGGCAAATGGTCATAACCAGTTGTGGGCTAAATTTGTTAACGAGTTTCATAAAGGCTGTATGAATTATCATAACCATGGATATTACGAAGTTTGTGAATCATATCACCAAAGAAGTTAAGTTGTTTTAGTCCTTGTCGCAGAAGAATTCTGTAAGTACTTTTATATTTCTAAAGTATATCAGGTTTACGATAATGAAATGTTGCAAATGTTTGTCGAAGATTATAGCCCTGCTGTAGTAGCGTCTTAGTTATGCAAAGGTAAAAAAATAGTATTGTCCTAATCTCGACTACTAGCTCCAGAAAAACGAACAAGTTAGAAAATATGCCCGTAGGAGTTGCTTTTGTTATCTTTGTCTAAGTGGGGATAATAAAAAATATTAACATTAAAATCATATATTGAATATGTTATAGAATATGCTTATTGCCAATGTGTAATATATCATCTAGATACCGAGAGGTTCTGTTAAAGGCTTCCATGAGATATGCCTTAGTACATTACGTGGTCCGAGTATTAACTTTCATACCCCATCCAATCCCTTCTCCAAGAAGCGAAAACGGGGTTGGCTGGGGTATGAAATAAAACCTTAATTTCGGCTTTAAAAGTTTGCATATTGTAAAATTAAAACATTTAATACGTAATTTCAAACAGGTAATCATAATTTTTCGAGCAAAAAATGTCTTTAAACGTGTTATATTGTCGAAATATCCGTCATAAAATCTTGCTTATATAAGCTTTCCATCGCTTAATGGAATTAAAGCGGGACCACGTAATGAGTTTGTGAACGACGCAATATAAGATCGCTTTCATAGCAATGTAAGGACAATAGTTGTTTACGTCTTTTTAGAACATGTTATGCCATATAGAAGTGGTAAGGTTGTATATAGTATGGAACCCTATAGTAGCTGCTTAATCATAATTTAAACTATTGATAAGATAACGTATTTTAAATTTGAGTACATATACATCTTGTGTTTTGACATGAAGTAACTTGTCACAATTATATGGGTTTTCTATATAACTTTCCATTGTAATTTAAACTCGAGTGATGTAAATAAAAAATGTAGAAAAGGAGAAAAAAGCATGTACAGTTGATGTCAAAAGATAAAAGCATTGTGATTATTGCATCGAAAATATATTATTTTAAATTTTATAAATAATTCATGGATATTTTATTGATTTTTTTTTGCAGTTTCATTATTTATTTAAGAAACCGTTCTATGCATGTTTTTTTTTTTTTTTAATCCACTTTGGTTAGTGAAATATGGTTTCTGTCTTTAATAAATGCATTCTTCAAAGCAGGAATTAAACTAAATATGCGTATACGACAGCTTCATCACAAAACCCTTATCAAATACATATGAATTATCCCCACGTGTTAGAGAAACGCCATATCCACATGACAATGCGAAGCTATGCCGAAAAACAGATAATAGAGCACGATTGCCCCCGAGTAACATTATTAAAGAAACTAACCCGCCAAAAAACGGCAATACTATTAATGAAAACTCTATCCAGGTATACTCTTAATTCAACGCTTCAGTTATTATTTGGCCTGGCTTAACAAGCCGTTTATATTGTGTCTATAGAGAAATATAAAAAGATCGGACAGGGAAAGTAGCATCCAAGGAGGACAGTCAACCACAAAACACAGAAACAAACATGGAAACAGACAAACAAGAAGGAAAAAGTAATAATAGAAGTAAACGACATCACAAACACAAAAGGGTTGACAATAGGGCTACCACCTTGGAACAGTCAGTAGCAAAGAAATGGCCACTGGGGGTTTAAACCGGTTCTAGGGTGGACACAACCTCACACTTACCCTACTGTCATTCCATTAAAACAGAACAGTGTAAATAAAGAAATCCCCGCCATGATCTAATCTCTAACCAACAAGGCAGCATCAATAGGCAATATAAGTAAAATACAAATATGCTCGTGTAAATATAATACAAAAAACAATAGCCTAGAAAGCCACAATGAAGGTATTCAATGACTGGGCAGAAGCCAGAGCAGTAAGAGAATAAACCATTAAGGGCACGACAAGAAAGATCATGGACAAACAGCAAACGCCACCGTCCCAATGGGCTTTAGGTAGGCACATCATAGGGTCCACAGGTTGTCCGGTCATCGTACAATTAAAGAGGATTTTGTTTTTCTTTTCTTTCTTTGGCGAACTGTAAAAGGGTCCACCACCAAGCATGCAGTACGTTGCAAAATGATAGGGTCATAACCTCTTTTGATAAACTGTTTAACAAGTTTAACATAGTATGTTTTTTGTTTGTTTTTTTTGGGGGGGGGGGGGGGGGGTTGAGTTTTTTTTTTTGATTCTCAAAATATGTAAGATTTCTTTAGGTTTAGAAACGGTGTGTATATGTTGTAAAATTGGCTGTTGATGGCGAGACAGTTACTTTAAACATTTTACGATATGAAAACCATACCTGGACGGATGGAGAAGATGATGAAGGTGTATCCACTGAAATGCATGATAAACAACAAGATTCAATTGATGAAGTTTGTATGTCTGTCAATCAAAACTTTAAATTAAAATTAATGAAATTAACTAAGAATGGAATCACTTATTGAAAATGTTAAACACATAAATGCACGCACACACGCACGTACGCACGTACATACATGCATACATATTATCAAACTTTGTTAACATACAATTCATCGTATTATTACAAAATGTTTACACATTGTAATTGCATAGAGACGTTTGTCATACCTTTCTTGCATGACTTTCCAGAGAATCCTCGTTTGCAGTAGCATACAGCGGGATCCACATGTCCATTACAGAAACCGCCATTCTGACAATGTAATACCTGGCAACCTTTTCTAACTGGAACAATTAAACATAATTGGTAATGTATATTTTAATGTTTCAGGTGACGCAAACTTTGCCCTATTTATCCTTGCCTTTGTTCTTTGTTTTGTATGATTGTATTAGATAGAGTGCATGGTCCGAGTATGCCTATTTCAAATTTTGCATCTATTAGCTATTTAGTGTGGCATGTGTTTTTTTTAAATTCTGAGAAATAGTCCAAAGAGTTATATATTAAATTATTATACAAAACAGTCTTTTCTCAAAAGTAACTATTTAGATTAATAAAGGCTCAATCGTATGTTTAAATAAGGGAAACAATTACATCAAATCATAAAAATGATTAATGCATGTCTTTATTTATATTATAACGCAATGATAAATACGAAAACCCTTAATTATTACTGAGGTATGTCTGACACAAATATTTTGCGACAGATTTATTATAATCCTCAACAATTTAATCACGTTTTTCCATTTTTAATAAGGAAAATCTACCTGTTAGTTCTGCCTGTGTTTTAATTGAAACATCAAAACATCGTTCCTCTCCTTTTTCTTTGTTTCTGAAAAGTAAACCACGTCTACCAGTATTCACTGTGTAACAACGCTAAAGGTAACAACCGCCGCTAAAGGTAACAACCGCCACCCGCCGCTAAAGGTAACAACCGCCGCTAAAGGTAACGACCGCCGCTAAAGGTAACAATTCCGCTAAAGGTAACAACCGCCGCTAAAGGTAACAACCGCCGCTAAAGGTAACAACCGCCGCTAAAGGTAACAATCACCTTCGTTTTAACGCTAAAGGTAACAATTCCGCGAAAGGTAACAACCGCCGCTAAAGGTAACAACCGCCGCTAAAGGTAACAATCACCTTCGTATTAACGCTAAAGGTAACAATTCCGCTAAAGGTAACAACCGACGATAAAGGTAACAACCGCTGCTAAAGGTAACAATCACTTCTGTTACAACGCTAAAGGTAACACATGCGCTAAAGGTAACAACCGCCGCTAAAGGTAACAATCATCTCCGTATTAACGCTAAAGGTAACAATTCCGCTAAAGGTAACAACTGCGCTAAAGGTAACAATCATCTCCGTATTAACGCTAAAGGTAACAATTCCGCTAAAGGTAACAACCGCCGCTAAAGGTAACAATTTCAACGCTAAAGATAACAACCTCTGCTAAAGATAACAATCATCTCTTCCGCTTAAGGTGACTAGGCTAACGCTAAAGGTAACAACTTTTTTTCAACATCTACAGTTTCAATGAAAATTGAGTAAACGGGATCATTTTAGTTACTGTAGCACCTGTGGCGCAAGCACTGTTTCTTTTAACGGTACAGGTAATTGTTACCTTTAGCGGATATGTTACCTTTAGCGTTGAAATTGTTATCTTTAGCGGTGTTTGCCTCCTTTTTTCAGTATTTATTTTCAATTGTTTTATATTGTGCTAGGTAGATTATGTAAAAAAATCGCCACTTATATCATGTATATGTTACATCGTTGTCCTCCGAAATTAATATGATTTTATGGTAATCAGTATGACTTACAAAGTAAGTGACGCCACGAGGCACACCGTACTTTTCTGACCAATCCCAGCCGTTGTGGGCACCAGTGTGACGTCAACTGAGCAATTGTTATTTCCGGCGTTGCCAGGTTGACAGTTTTCACAGGAAGAGAACATATTACTGTCTTCAAACGGAATCTTTGAAAATGTCACGTCGGTACTGAAAAATTATTTTTTTGTATTACAAGTCTGGCATGTAGAAAGTAGGTTAGGAGGTAGATATACATATACTCATTATTATAAACTCACTTAATTTTCGGGTATTTAATGCAACATGTATTTCAAATTGTTTTAATGCATATGTGAATAGAGAGCGACACAAGTTCTGGCATTTATATACGTTTTCCTGTGCATGACAAAGTAAATATATATATCAACCCGGGAATCAGATTACGTACTTAAATAAAACAATTATTAACAATAATAGTGGAAACGTGTCCCATGATGATACAGTGTTTGTCGGCCAGCAAAGCATAATTATTCAAAACGAATAAATAATGACAGGACACGTTCATTAACAACAAAACGTACACAGCAAGTAAATAGTCACGTATCGAAATAGTGACACAAGGCCAGGCCAACAAAAAACAACAATAACTTACCCGCATATAAGCCATCGAGTTTGTTTAACTATCCACTGAGGAAACAGAAAGTTATTCCACCAAGCAACACATTTGTATCCGATTCACAGAAAATGGCATACGAGAAAATAACACATAACAAGTCACGCTCGTCTACACCGAGACTTTGCAGAAATAGATCACTGTCAGTTAAGCGAGAGAATACAGGTGGAACTCGTGAAAGTGGTGAAGTTTCGGGGAATCCCCAGTCAAATCGGAAGGGTGGCGACTATAGGATTTTGTTAAGGAGGGGCGGAGTTTTTGTCTTAAATGTACAAGGACTGATTGGGAAGAGTTATAATAAATTGAAATCAGATGAATTAATAATTTATTTAAAACAAATGACATATTGCTATTCACAGAGACATGGTCAAACGAACTGTACGATTATAGTGTCGACGGTTTTACTTGTTTTCCGTTTAATAGGACCTTGAAGGTGATTGATTGAATTGGATTTTATAGTCGCACCAACAGCTAAGGTCATATGGCGACTTTCCAGCTTCCATTGGTGGAGGAAGACCCCAGGTGCCCCTCCGGGCAATTTTCGTGCAAAGGCGGGCACCTGGGTAGAACCACCGACGTTTCGCAAGCCAGCTGGATAGCTTTCTCTAAAAATGATTCCTAGGCCCCTGAGGGATCGAAACTACAGCGGTGAGGGGCAAGTGATTTCAAGTCAGAAACGTTAACCTTGAAGGTGAGAACAAGACAGAGTTATGATATACATTTCAGATAAATTAGTTACACATGATTATGATTTTTAAAGCTGTGGATTACTGCATAATTGGATAAAACTTAGTGGACATGTATTTGGAGTATGTGATGATATATGTTTTTGTTTATGTTACAACATACCAAGCGGTAGTAGCAGGATGATTACGAGGTTGATACAGTCGCAGGATAGAGTGTCAAATGAAAATAGAAACTTTTTGTTAATTTTTTGTAAATAAACAAGTTTGAGAATTATGAATGGTAGTGTTGGAGAAGACAATGGGATTGGGAAATGTACATGTGTTAAAGGAAGGGGTAGTAGTGTAGTCGATTATGTTTTGTGTAGATCTAATTCAGTGACGTTATTAATGTATTTTCAGTGAGGAACCAAACATACTGTCAAACCACTTTGCGGTTTCATTTTCAAAAGGTACATCAATAGACCGGCTGAGTCACGAGCCGTTGGAATATGTTAAATTTAACTATAAGCGGGACAGTAGCAAAGCAGGGTTATATAATGACATGCTTGGAAATGATATTTCGATGAACAAATCAAATAATCTTACAGAGCAGTTAAATAATGATGCTAGCAATAAAGACATTGAGGAAAATCTTAATACGTTTTATCAAATTATTGATGATGTATGCGACCCATTATTTAAAAGGAGGTTAAACAATAAAATAAAGAAAACATTAATTGTGGAACAAGAACAAATAAACAGTCATGGTATGATGAGTCAGGTAAAGAAAAACAAAATAATTTTTATGAAAAATTAAATGTTTTCAGAATCAATAATAATGATGAAAATAAACAAAATATGACACGAGCAAAGACAGAATACAAAATTGTGATACAAAACATGAAATTAAATCATAATAAAAATCAATCGAAAGAATTAGAATGCTAAAGAGTATTGGAAAATGCTCAAAGGTTTAACAGTGCGTAAACAACCTACATCAATTAATGCTTCACAATTTGCGGAATATTTTAAGGCTATCAATGACCCTGAAACAGTATTTTTTCAGCCTGACGAGGATATATTGCATTTTAATGAAAGATATATCAATGGCAAACTGCAAATTATGTTTGATGAATTGAATTGTGAAATACATATGTCAGAAAAATAAGAAAAGCATGCAATGAATTACGTGTAAGACGGACGTGGGGTCCAGATTGTGTTATAAATGAACTATTTAAGTATGGTATAGATAAACTTTCATTTTATATAGGCAAAATATTTAATTTCATATTCGATGAAGGATATTTTCCCGTAAAATTATAGAGGAATAACTTTACAGAGCATATTCGGAAAACTTTTCACAAAAGTCCTTAACAATAGATTAGGAACATGGGCAGAAACCTATCATGTTTACATTGAAGCCCAAGCAGGATTTCGAAAAAAATATGGGTACAATTGATAATATATTTATCTTACACGGTTTAATAACACATATGCTAAATGAAAACAAGAAATTATATGTAGCTTTTATAGATTTTACCAAAGCGTTTGACTTTGTTGTTAGATATTTTATGGTTTAAACTTGTATAATATGGAGTTAAGGGGAAAATGCTAGATATCATAAAGTCTATGACATCAAAGGTTAAATACGACAACCAATTGAGTGAAACCTTTACATGTTGCTTAAGTGTTCGTCAGGGTGAATGTATTTTGCCAATTATTATTTTCTATGTATTTACACTTTAGAAGAAACATTTTTGGTAAAGGAATTTAAGGGTGTAAATATCGGGATGTTAAAACTATGCCTTTTGTTATATGTTGACGATATTTTAATATTTTCGGAGATAGAAAATGGGCTGCAAGAAGGATTAGACATTTGGAAAGAGTATTGCTATAGATGGAAGTTTAAGTTAATGTAAACGAAACTAAAGTAATGATTTTCAAGAAAGGAGGGAGAAACCGTTGTGTGTTATTTTTTAATCAGAACGGAATTAATATTGAGATTGTTACTAAATGTACGTATTTAGGTGTTGTTTTTACAACGGGAGGTTCTTTTTCTGAAACACACGATACACTAGTGGGCAAGCTCTTAAAGCCATTTTCAAATTAAAACATATGTTTACACGTTTACGGATATAACAGTAAGCCACATGTTAGATTTGTTTGATAAACTAATTTTACCAGTATTAAGTTAAGTAATACTGAGAAGTATGTGGCTTCGCAAGACTTAGTGTCATAACAATATAATGGGTTCATAAACAGTTTTGTAAGCACCTTTTAGGAGTAAGAACTCAAACTCAAAATAAACTTATATAATGGTGAGTTAAGGAGGACACCAATCATATATCATAGATTTGTGGTTATTATACGTTTTTGATTGAAAATATTACAGTGTGATAATTTAAAATACACCAAAATGACATACAACATGATGCTCACTGATATAGCTGCTCATTCAAATAATGTATCCTGGGCATCATCGGTTAAAAACTTTTTTAAAAATTTAGGGTTTAATTATGTATGGCTCTATCAGGGAGTTGGAAGTATTAATAATAAATATTAATTGTGTAACGATTTTTAAACAGAGATTGACGGATACTTTTATACAAGGATGGGATGATAATAATGTAAATTCTTCAAGAGCAAGATTTATAAATTGTTTTCCATCTTTAATTTGAAACCATAACTCGAATTAATTAATGTAAATAAAATTAAGTATGCACTTACAAGGTTAAGAGTCACAGCTTACAGACTCAACGTAGAGAGAGGAAGAAATACCGTTTAATGTGCGAAGGTGTTAATTATGTAACACCCTCGAAGATGAATTTCAATTTATTTTAGGATGTCAATTTTATCATGAACTACGCATGGTTTAACCCTGTCTTCACCACCCTTTCTGTTGTTTTTTGTCTCTTTCGTTGTATTATCAAGTCATTGTTTGCAGTACAGTGCGGACCTACGATGCCATTGCGTTCGGACGCTGTGGTTTCTATAGGACCCTATATCTCATTTTTACATAAACAAATATTATTGGAAACGCCCAAATATTACAAAATTCATAGAATTGTTCAGGTCTGAACAAGCAAACACTGTTAAAAATACAGCATCATAATTATGTGTTTAAAAGTGTCAAAAAGAAATGAAATACTTCAAATAAATATATCCCTCCTCTTACCATAAAGAGTTTGTAAGAGGATATAACGGGTATATGTATAACCGGAGTTATTGTAACCTATTTTGAAGCTGGACAATTTTTACATTATGTGAAAATTGACTACCATTGACAATTGTTATTAGAATAACCATATTGTAAAGTGTGTACTGATGAGCCTTTTGGCCTTTTGTATGAAAAAAACGCTATATTATACGTATATCGTCAGTTAAAAAAGTCGAACAGGAAGTGTAGCTTTCACAGAATACAGTCAACCAGAAACACACATTAAAACAAACAACAATTACAATGTTAATAATAAAGGCATGTGACATCATAAACACAGACAGGTTGACAAAAACTCTGCCGCCTTCGAACGGTCAGTGGCAAAAAGGTCTCTGGGGTTTATATCAGGTTCTAGGGTGCACCAAACCTCAATATTGTCATCCCAACAAAACGAGATGTAAATAAAGATATTTCTACCAGGTTATATGGTCTTACAAACAAGGCAGCATTAAAAGGCAAAATAAGTATAACACATAGATGATCATGAGTATATGAATATAAAAACAAAAGTTTAGAAAGCCACAAAGCATGTACTCAGCGACTTGGCAGAAGCCAGAGCAAACAATAATAGCACAAACCATTAAGGGCTCGACAAGACATAAATACATTGTAAGAAGTTAACAAATTAAGACACGGAAATACAAACCATTCTGCATCATGACCATCTCCAGGCGTCACATGATAGATCACGTGGTATGGCTCACCGGGGCTACATAGTACATGGGAATCTGGCGGTAAACTCGGGTCTGTAAAACGGGGACGATCCTAAAAAGGAAAACAAATATGTTAAAACTATAAAAACTAGAATGTATGAGATGCCAGGACAGACGTGAATTATATGTTGTGACAATTGAGCAAAGAAACCGTTAACAGGCAATTACGACTTAAGTAATGTTTCGCTATGTATGAATGTTATTAATGACATATGTTACAGTATTATATTCGACGGTTATTCACAAGGATGTTTATTGTTTCAAGATTCAAAAACGAAAGCTTTTAGAGAAATAAGATTTTCAACTACAGCTTTAAATTATAATTATTGCTTGTTCAAGTACATAAGATTCACTCACCCTAAACCCATATACAGATGAAGAATCTGGAAAATAACAAAACATGCTACATGGGGTTCATATACTCAAATTCACCTAGATGAGAGGTGTTCATAAACTCAACTTCACCTAGATAAGAGGTGTTCATAAACTCAACTTCAAATAGATAAGAGGTTTTCATAAACTCAACTTCACCAAGATATTTAGAATGTTGTATGTTTCGAAACCGAAACAATTGAATGTAGCTTCACCGAACGTTTCTTTTATTCACTACAAAGAAATATAAAACGATCGGACAGGGAAAGTATCGTTCAAGGAGGACAGTCAACCACAAAACAGAGAAACAAACACGCAAACAGACAAACAAGAAGGCAAAAGTAATAATAAATGCAAAGGACATCACAAACACAAAAGTGTTGACAATAGGGCTACCGCCTTGGAACGGTCAGTGGCAAAGTAGGTCACTGGGGGTTTAAACCGGTTCTAGGGTGCACCAAACCTCACACTTACCCTACGTAATCCCATTAAAACAGGACAGTGTAAATAAAGAAATCCCCGCCATGATATAATCTCTAACCAACAAGGCAGCATCAATAGGCAATATAAGTAAAACACAAATATGCTCGTGTAAATATAATACCAAAAAAACAATAGCCTAGAAAAAAGGAGATATATGGTCCTATAGAAACCACAGCGTCCGAACGCAGTGGCATCGTAGGTCAGCATTGTACTGCAAACAAGGACTTGATAATATAATGAAAGAGACAAAAAACAACAGAAAGGGTGGTGAAGACAGGGTCACCGATTTGGAACGGTCAGTAGGAAATAAGGCCTACTGGTTAGCTTGAGTCGATTTTATATGCGCGCAATCCTTGCTATTATCCTGTCTTCAGCGCCCAAATAGACAAGAGAGTGTAAACAAAACTACACCCCATCAAAAGGAATTCTCTAACAATAAAGTCCACATCCAGAGAAACTAACTAAAGAAACACAAACAAAATAATAAACATCTCAGGATGTATCCAGAATCGTACAGAAACACATACAAAATAATAAACATCTCAGGATGTATCCAGAATCGTACTGAACAATCAAAGTAGTTGCAGCTAAAGAGAAAACCAATCTAGGGTACGACCAGAAAACCCGAGGGACGAAAGCTCATGCACCCACCTCCCTTAGTTGGGGTTTCAGTAGGTACAATCATAGAGTCCCACAATGAAGGTACTCAATGACTTGGCAGAAGCCAGAGCAACAAGAGAATAAACCATTAAGGGCACGATAAGAAAGAAGTACTAAGTAAACAACGATTAGTTAATAATTTAAATGTTATACGTTTACTCAAACATTTCATATACCTTGTGCATGCTTTAAAATGATAACGTCAACACAGATTCATTGTCAAATAAAATAGTTATATTGAATTTAGTTCGAATGATGTTATAACTCGTATCCATTAACCACATTCGAAAAAGTGGAGCATAAAATCCTAGACCATAATGTATTTTTGTATTCATTCTATAGCAACAGCATTTAAATACTTTAAATGTAGACATGTTTTAACAAATATAGAATAATAACCTATCAAAAAGTAGATTTAAACTAGAGCCCAACACCAGCCAAAGAAATTTGCAAAATGATGAGTTTCAATTTATTTACTAAAAGAAACTCGATGTAATTCTAAAACCCGATGTGAATTTATATAAAATGTCTTTATTTAATAAATAAATTCTGGTAAAAAAAGTCATCTTGTTCTGAATTTGGTTATGCTTAACACACCATTATACTTTTAATACCACATCATTATACTGTTAACAATTCATTTTGTAATAAAAACTAAAGTTATTATACATGAAATTGTTATCTAAGTCTAGGCTTACTAGTTAATTAATGCCGAGCCCAATACAAGGCTAAGGTTGACCATGCACGGCTTTATTTGTTAATTAATGCCAAGCCCAAATACAAGGATAAGGAGGACCATGCTCCATTTTATGTAAAAGTAGATATAAAAATGAGAAAAATGGTCCTCAGAAACGTCAGCAAGCGCAATGGCCCTGAGCATAACCGGAATAATGTCAATGAAAAGGACTATACATAACATAAAGAGTGGTGAAGACAAGGTCACCGTCTTGGAACGGTCAGTAAGTAATAAGGCCTACAAGTTAGCTTCATTTGTACACAACCTCGCTATTATACAGTAGAAGCAACACACTCAAATAATAGAGAAAAGTAGCAGACTCGGTGTTATTGAGACTACTCATGAGAGGTAATATAAGGTGAAACATCTCTCACGTCACATAACACTACACTTTAAAACCAGAAAGAAAACTGTGTGTTCGTTTTAAGGAAATTCCGAAGCTATCATGTAATTTATCTCGCTTAGAGAGTAGAAATCGACATTATTTGGGTTCGCTTTGTTGTGTTCTATACATACAAACGTAGCATTTATTATTATGGACGCGTTCAATATAAAGCTACTATATCCTGAGTTAAATTTGTAATATTACCTGTCTTAACATCCAGTTTGAAACAAATCTCATCCTGGTTAACCCTGAAAAAGGATTCATCCATCAGTTCGTACAGCTTCTCATGTCATGTATAAGGTTTAATATTGCGAATACTTACGTCGTAATTTTATAATTTCTACAAGGCACACACTTATTGAGTCGCTATGTGTCACCAAATATATTAATGAAAATCAAATCGTTTGTAAAAACAGAGCTCTTGAGGTAAAAGAGTTTGAAATAGAAAGCCTGTTTTTCAAACAAATGATTCGTCTATACCAAACACATTTGATTTTATATAACGTATATACAAGCCTAACAAAGCATAACATAGTTGATAACAAACCAATATATACAATAAATGGGATCCATCAGAAGAAAAGAACACAAACAAAAGATATTAAATGAAAACATTACAAAAGTATACGGTCAACGTTGTTTAATATGCGTTACGTTATTGTTAGCACTTATCATGCAACTTAATAGTTTTTACATGAATAAAAACCTGACTATAGGATTGATCCCACAAGCTAACTAGTTATGCTAGGTTGTGGTCAAAATGCAATGGTGTAGGACGTCTACGTGTATCAGACACACACTTACCCATCTGTGTTCGTTGTTTGTACACATACATCTTGCATTCCAGAATTCTTGGCTGTGAATTGCACGCTACTCTGAAAACTGCCGGTGGGCTGTCCTCGACCAACTGTAGTTATGCTATCGATGCTCACATCTGGGCTTATGTATCCAGGTACTACAGATGGCCTACAAGTACATGTGCATAACTATAAAATGTTTAAAGATGTACATGATGAAATAAGTATAAAAGTCGAAGAAGAAATGCAGCTTTCACAGAACACGGTAAACTCAAACACACGCAAAACGACAAACATGAATGGCAATGTTACATGTAATAAGGAATAAAGGCATATGACGTCACAAACACAACAATAGTTGACAATAGGGCTACCGCCTTGGAACGGTCATTGGCAAAAAAGGCCGTTGGGGTTTAAACCGGGTTCCAGGGAGCATCAAACATCTCAATAAAACAGGACAGTGTAAATAAATAAATCCCCGGCATGAACTATTCTCTAACCAACAAGGCAGCATTAATAGGCAATATAAGTAAAACACAAAGATGCTCGTGTATATATAATACAAAAAAACAATAGCATGGAAAGCCACAAAGAAAGTACTCAATGACTTGGCTGAAGCCAGAGCAACAAGAGAATAAACCATTGAGTGCACGACAAGACAATATTGCAGATATCAAACGTCACCGTCCTTTTGGGCTTTAGGTAGACGTCATCATAGGGTCCACTACCTGTCCGGTCATCGCACAATTAAAAAGGAAAGCATAGTGGCGACCTGTAAATGAGTCCACCACCAAGCATGCAGTGCGTTGCAAAATGATAGGGTCATAACAAAGATAGTATGAAAGTGATCATGACCAAGGATCTGACGAAGTTTATAAATCACGTCACCATAGAAGTCAGGTTGTGATAGTCCTTGTCGCAGAAGAGTTCTTGATGATTTTATAGACTTCAAATGATAGTAATCAAGTTATTGCAAGTAAACTTCTTCAGCAGGGTTTTCGTTATCACAAACTACGTAGTTTTTTCTCAAAATTTTACCGCCACAACGAAAACCTACTGGAAAAGTACAACACCAAACTTAAAACATTTCTGCTACTAGGAATATCACAAACTTTATTTTAGTTTGTGTTTTATTCAATAATACAGTACACCATTTGGTCCATTAGTATACAGAATTACAAATAATTTTCAAATACAGAAGTCAATGGCAATACGAAATCTTAAATAATACTACCATTTGCTTAATATAGCATGCTAAATTAATTTAATTAATAATATTTCCAATATACTATACAAATAGTTATCAAAGGCATTTATTTAGTATAGAAACGCAATTCAATACTACCTTTCGCAGAAAAAAATACCAGTTGACATATTCAAAATGTAGAGTACCTCTTGGGAGAGTACCAGTATTTAAAAAGTATAATACAACTCGTTTCGGATTTTGAAAGCATCAAAAACATAACTAGCTAGATTCTTTACAGTAATAGTCTTTTCTGATGACAACAATTCTTTAAATTTAGGAATATTTGGTCTCTGCCAATAGTACCGCTTGATAAGCCTTGTTCTTAGTTCTTTATATAAAGTGCATTCCAAAATAAAATGGTATTCGTCTTCTAGAACGTCACATATAATACACATATAATACATTTGCGCTCATTAAAAGGTATACTTAGTGGCTTATGCCAACGCCCCGCTTCTATCTGCAGCCTATGGGAGGACATTCTCAATCTTGACAATGCTACTCTAAATTTTCTTATTTTAACAGTTTCTAGATATGATTTCTGAGAAAATACAAAAAAAAGTGAATACGTTTTAGCTCTCGAGGAGTCATGTATACGGGTATTCCAGTTTTGCATAAATGTATCTGTCATTCTTTGTTTAAAAATTGATATGAACATATTCATGTTTCCAACTCCTTGGAATATCCAAACGTAATTAAACCCCATGCTTTCTAACAAAGTTTGTACCGCTGATGCCCAGTTTTTCTTAGTTGGCCTCATTTTATGGAGATGTGTTCTATAAACTTCAAAAAGTTAAAGGGATCTGGCGGGTTTTCTGACCACTTTACAAAATTAATCAGGAAGTTCGTAAGAAAAGGGTACGACCCTTTAGTATTACAACGTACTGCATGTGTAGTGATCAACACCTCTACAGTCTGTCACTACGCTTCACTTTTCCCTTGTACGATTACTGGACAACCTCTTGGGGCTCTATGTTTGCACCTACTGAAACCCCGACCAAGGGAAGCTTTCGACCTCGGGTTTTCTGGTCGTACCCTAGATTGGTTTTCTCTTTGGCTGTAACTGCTGTGGTACAATTCTGGATACATCTTGGGATGTTGCTTATTTTGTATTTTATATAGCTTTACAGCAACATCTTAGTGTTTCTTTTGTTATTTTCTCTGGATGTGGACTTTATTGTTAGAGAATTCCTTTTGATGGGATGTAGTTTTGTTTACACTGTTTTGTCTGTTTGGGCGCTGAAGACAGGATAATAGCGATGATTGTGTACTCATAAAATCGATTCGATCTAACCTGTAGGCATTATTGCCTACTGACCCTTCCAAGTCGGTAACCCTGTCTTCACCACCCTTTCTTTTGTATTTTGTCTTTTTGGTTTAAACATATTTTATTTCCAAATAGCTACAACAATAAACAATATTTGTACACAAAAACAAAGGATCAGAACGAAAGAAAAAATATTACAGAGTTCTTATTTACTGGTTGAATATGGTAAGGATAAGATAAATTTGAAATACAAATAGGCTTGTATCAATCGATAGAGCTAATGCTAATACTAAAAGGAAAGAAAAACATTTTAGTTACTATTTAAGGAATAAGAAATTAATCAATTTACATTAGATAATGCAGAAACGGAGATAACGAAAATAGTATGGGTATGAATTAAGAAAAGTAGAGAAACGTAGCAAGGAAAAACCTAAAAAAAGAAAAGGAACGGGATTCGCACAGAAGACATAGCCGCTAGTATTTGGACGTTTAGGAGCACACCAATGAAACAAGTTCGACTTGTCTGCATCTCCCTATATAACCTAAAACCGTTTACTAGTCAATATGTATCTCTAGACCGCTTTAAATATATTTGAATTCACATCGTATGAAACGATTAAGTCGCCAAATAGTACATTATTTAAAGAAACAGGGCACAGTAGATTCAGTTCCTGTAATATGGTCGCACTTGAATTATCGTATAATGGTTATTCAAAGATAAAGTGGTTAGTACCTTCAATTCTTCCACATCTACAAACAGAAGGTTCGACGATACATTTATTGAATAAGTGTTCGTTCAAAGAACTACAATTTAGTCTTTTTCATTGTATAATTAATTAAATAGTGCTCCTTCTTTGTAGTACAGTGCGTACATACGATGCCATTGCGTTTAGACGCTGTGGTTTCTATAGGACCCTATATCTCATTTTTTAAAATTACTTTTATATTTGGAAAGCAGACCAGGGTTACGATAATACAATTTTGCAATGGTTTATGAAGTTTAACGGTAGCCCTGATGGAACAGCTTTTTAGTTATACAAAGATTACGAATATTAAAGTCCTACGCTCGAGTCCAAGATCTAGAAAAAAGCGAATAAGTTGAGACACATAGATCCCATAAGAAATTGCTCGGGGAACATCCCAATCTAAATGGGGGATAATTAAAAATATCAAAATTAACATCATCTCCCTTGTCATAGATTTTGCTAATTATTTCACCATTTTCAATAGGGAGATGTAAATCGAGAAAAGAAGAGTTAGTATCAAAAATATTAGCTTTGTTATGTTGAAGTTCTTTAGGATATACATTATTAACCATTGTTAATGTTAAATATGTCATCCAGATACCGAGAGGTGTCATTAAAGACTTCAGTAACATCTGCCTGGATATCTGGTAAAATTCTCAACATGAAATCTCTTCCATAGCAATATAAAAAACAATCTGCGACAATGGGTGCACAGTTCGTACCCATAGGGATATCTATAATTTGTCTATAAACGGTAGTTCCATACCTGACGAAAATATTATATAATAGAAAATAAGTGATTCACAAACGTCATGGCAAGTCCACATAGTGTAAATGTCCAAACTGCTGTTTGTAAAAAAACGCTTTAATATTGTTACAGGCCAAAAATGTAGTATTTTCCCTAGCAAACGTTTTGTTTTGAATGAGAGCCATTAGCTTGTCTTTGATACGGTTGTGTGGTAAAGTTGTGTATAATGTAGAAAAATCATCAGTACTTATAGATGAAGCTTGACGTTTATTGCAAACTTTATCAAGAACGTCGCCTGAATTTTTAATAGACCAAAATAAATTAATCCCAGAGTTTACATAAGCTTTAGCACAATATTGTTTAACGTGGTCTTTAATGGCAATAAGACAAGATGGTAAACGTTTGGAGATATTTGTTAAGATGCAAGAACTAGAATTGGAAATAAAACGGGCTCTATATGGTTGTTTGTGAAGAAGGCTGAAAATATCGGACAGGGAAAGCAGCATTCAAGGACGACAGTCAACCACAAAACACAAAAACAAACACGCAAACAGACAAACGAAAAGGCAAAAGTAATAAAAAATGCAAACGACATCACAAACACAAAAGGGTTGACAATAGAGCTACCGCCTTGGAACGGTCAGTGGCAAAGTAGGCCACTGGGGGATTAAGCCGGTTCTAGGGTGCACCAAACCTCACACTTACCCTACTGTCATCCTATAAAAACAGGACAGTGTAAATAAAGAAATCCCCGCCATGATCTAAACTCTAACCAACAAGGCAGCATCAATAGGCAATATAAGTAAAACACAAATATGCTCGTGTAAATATAATACAATAAAAAAATAGCCTAGAAAGCCACAAAGAAGGTACTCAATGACTTGGCAGAAGCCAGAGCAGTAAGAGAATACACCATTAAGGGCACGACAAGAAAGAACATGGACAAACATCAAACGCCACCGTCCCAATGTGCTTTAGGTAGGCGTCATCATAGGGTCCACAGCCTGTCCGGTCATCGTACAATTAAAGAGGAAAGCATAGTGGCGAACTGTAAAAGGGTCCACCACCAAGCATGCAGTACGTTTCAAAATGATAGGGTCATAACCTCTTTTGATAAACTTTTTAACAAGTTTAACAAAGATAGTATGAAAGTGATCATGACCAAGAATCTTACAAAGTTTATAAATCACATCACCATAGAAGTCAGGTTGTGATAGTCCTTGTCGCAGAAGAGTCCTTAAATTACATTTATATTTGGAAAGAAGATCAAGCTTACAATAATAACATTTTGCAAAGGTTTTACGAAGTTTATGGTAACGGTAACCCTGATTGAGTAACTTGTTAGTTATACAAAGATTACGAATATTAAAGTCTTCAACTCGAGTACAAGCTCTAGAAGTCTGTTTTGCTTTTCGTCTGTTCCAGCCTTGAAAATATCGCACTTAGTGATACGCGTCGAAACAACATTATCTTCAGTAAATTTCACTGGAGTATACGAATTAGTACTCCCGAATTCCTGAGATACAACACTGACGTAATGGAGGCGTCAAACTATAATTATATTATTAGCTGCTGCATCAGCAGGAACTAAATCAAACTTATTATGAAGTGATCAGACTCCTTTTCAATATGGGATCGGAGAACATGCTGCGTATAGCTTTGAATTATTGAAACAGTGTTATTCAAAGGATCTGTTCGAATGAAAATGTGTCTCCTTCCTCGTCAATCAGCTTCAGTGAAGAAATGGATAGATAAGTGAGACAGAAAAGCATTGAGCGTTTTCCAGACTGTTTAAAAATGAAGTTATTACCAGAAAAAAACACATATTTTCAACCCTTTTAAGTGTGTGCTCTCGTGCTCTTTTAAGTGTGTGCTTTTATTTTCCCTGTAATTGTGTTTTTTGGCGAATGCATGTTTTGGATTTACTGTGTCCTATGAACAAGAGTATGATAATAGACCTTTGGAAACGGCCGAGCACGACACAAACGAAATATTGCAGTCTCGGTTTGATTGAGACTGTTCATGAGCGGTATTGAAATATGCTAGATCTCGCCCTCTAGCCCCGGGTTGAGCTGAACTCAATATTCATAAAAATCAACAGTACATAATTGTAACCATCCCGAAGATGGCAAGCATATAGGTGGATATAGCAATATTTGTATCACCTATATCCAGCGGCGTATGGTCCCAGGATCTAATAAAATTGCATGCCCCGAGGAATTTAGATGGGAGCAGCGGTTATGAAGTCACAAGTAACAGACAAAAGACTAAATTAAAAAGCAGACAACATATCCTATGAGTGGTTAAACAATATCCAGAGCCTTTTATTGAATGCTGCATTTCCTGCCCGACTTTTATATGTAATCTTACACATTTTCATTCACTATCTGGATCGTCGTTTGACACTAATGATATAGATACATTACATTAGCAACAGTACTTTAAACTATAAAGTGATCAGACTGCTTTTCAATATGGGATCGGAGAACATGATGCGTATAGCTTTGAATTATGGAAGCAGTGTTATACAAAGGATCTGTTCGAATGAAAATGTGTCTGATTCCTCGTCAATCAGCTTCAGTGAAGAAATGGATAGATAAGTGAGACAAGAAAGCATTGAGTGTTTTCCAGACTATTTAAAAATGAAGTTATTTACCAGAAAAGGACACATATTTTCAACCCTTTTATGTGTGTGCTTATATTTTCCCTGTAATTGTTGTTGTTTGTGAATGCATGTTTTTGGATTTACTGTGTCCTATGGATGCTGCATTTTCGACTTTTATATATAATCTTACACATTTTCATTCATTATCTAGACCGTCGTTTTGCACTAATGATATAGATACATTACATTAGCAACAGTACTTTAAACTATAATATATATACGGGATACATACATGTGATGACAGAATAAATCATAAATTATTATTAAGTTACTCAAGAAAACGAATGTATTGCCCATAACAGAAAATAATGTTCACATCAACACATGTCCGAGATGTTGAAATATTCACTAGGTTAATTCTCGGCTTCATATGAAAAATTGAACAATTTAAATATAATTTTATTATATGTATTCACACTGGTGTTTTAAAATAAGGAAGTATTAACATAAGATACATAGCTGGACAACTTAGATATTCTGCAGTTGTGCTATGTCCAGTCGTGCTGATACACACTTCCATATCACGTTACTCTTGTCATAGTAATATTATACACACTTTTCAGTTGGAGGGTACTTGCCAGACAATACCAGAGGTAGTGTACACGGGCGGTTCTTGACACACGTCACTACAGAAGGAATGGCTGTGTCGGTAAATGTAGCCTTTGGAAGAAAATATGTTGCATAATTAATATGTTGTAATACAGTCGTACACAATGTTATTGTTATTTTCACGAAAACATGGACATATCCAGTTTAATAATCAATATGACCGAAATGGTATTAACATGTTGTATAACCGTTATTAATAGAGATTTGCAGCTTACGCTGACGCGGACCGCGGACAACTGATGACGATCAATTCTGAGGGGTTTTCTCAATATATTTTGTATTTATTCACTCTTGTATAAAGGGACACTATCATGTACGAAAAAGAGGAACACGTTTATATTAAATGTGGGAAACGCTTTAATAGTTAAATAATTTTCCATCTTTCTAAACATATTCCGGTGCAGATTAGTAAAGTTTTACTTAAAATTGGTGAATTCTATATAGTGTATTCTACACATAATCTGTAGGATTGTACATCTGTTACGTGTTCTGCACTTGCGTACTTCTCTGCACTGTTTTGCTGCCAAAATTGGGAAAAGGTAAATGCAGTTAGAATAGGATATATGTTAGGATATGTCTTATCGCCTAATACAGTTTTATCCGATGGGAATTCTATGTCCGTTATAGGACCTATATTTGTCATTAGTGCAAACTGTTGGACATCATTAAATTGTCCCGAAAACTGCTTCCGACTTGAACAATAATACCATCATTGTCTTTAAAATATATAATAATGAATTGCATGATATTGCCGGTTTATTCCTGTGGCTGTGTGCTATTTCGATATATACCTCATTAGACGCAACGTTTTTCCTAAATGGTTTAGACATCCAGCGTAATTCACTTGTATTGTTTGAAACGCTACTGTTGAAAATGGAAAAAAGCATATAAAAAGACGAATAAGTTCTTAACCATATACCACGAACGGACATCTGACAATGTATAATTGCTCTGATCGAACGTTAAGATGATTTACTAAGTGGTGTATGTCGGATCATTTTGGAAAAAACGGCAGAGGCGTGTTTAAATATACGCCTCTGCCGTCATATACACTGATCATCAATGTTTTCTGGAAAAGTTTGTTCTTTATATTTAACAAGATATCCGCTGTGTTTCGCAGCAGCGTTAAAATTATACCAATAGATAAGTTGGAAATATTTATTAATTTCTGATTGTGGCTGACACAAAGCCGGTAGAACAGCAGGGTTGAATCATTTTGTATTTCGATCCATTTTGCTTGTGAAAAGGGCGAACGTGTGTTTTTAAAGGTTTATCCCCAAACATTCATGCGTGCGTGTGGTATACCCAATTTGAAACATCTGGTGAAATCGTATAAAATGACCATTTGAATTTAGTGTAAGCAATGACACTGTTCCTTTAATATGACCATACTGTATACCTCGTTCCAAATACATGATATTCTCGTGCACAGTTGTAAACAATAACAGTTATTGTTATTTGTATAAATGAAGACGATGATTCAAGGTTTTAAACCTTTGTTTATAATATAATCTTGCTGTGATATATTTTTATAATCTCAGATACAACAAATAAATGTTTATAAAATAGTTTATAAAATAATGTAAATGTATGATATAATGTTAAAACCGAACAAATATAGTACGACCGAGTTGTCATACTATGTAATACTACGTCTGCATTGAGGTTTGAGAATATCCTTAAATTTAGTCCGAAGTCCGCTGTCCGCTGTCAGCGTCAGCGTAAGCCGCAAATCTCTAATTAACATGTTGTATAGCTGATATTAACATGTGGTATAACTGGTATTAACATGTTGTATAACTGGTATTTACATGTTGTATAACTGGTATTAACATGTTGTATAACAGGTATTAACACGTTTTATAAAAGGTCATTTTATGTTATTCTGACGAGTAAATTCGTGTTGCCAACCAGTTTGAGGTGCACAATAGTAGTCGTTTGACATTGATATTGACCAACGGAATATTTGATTTGTGTTGTTAACTTGTTTATTACAAAGGTTAAAAAGCGTCTAGATAAAATTTTGAATATAAAGTTTCTTAATTGTCTTCCAATATGGCCACCAAATAGAAAATGACCACTGTTATAATAGTCCATTATCGCCACCAAATCCTAGATGGCCGCAAAAATACATATAAAAATGATAATTCAAACAATGCTATAGTTATCATTTCGAATAAAGAGTTTCCTAATATAAAACGTTTTTTCAGTATTGCTGCTATTTATACCGTGATGTTAAAGCAATATTCAATAAGGCCACCAGTAATACATAAAATAAAGTGAAAGAGATATTATACGCTTTAAAATGTTTCAACTAACTTACCAAATGCACAGAAGACATACTTGTACAAACCACACTATACAATAAATCAAAGAAGTCTATGCTTTGATTGCTTCCAATATAAGCATATTTCATACAAACACATCTGAATTTCCATTTTGCATTTTTTACTTACACCGGGTGTTCCAGTACCAGGTATGGGTGCCGGGATATCTGGTAATAAAATGGTATGTATATATATTATTATAATAGTACATTGTCTTTTTTATACTTTCAGAAGAAACAATTTCAAAATGTAATTCCATAGTTTCTGGAAAGATGTCAATATATAATTGAAATATTTTTTGCAAATCTAGATTCGTTTTATAGTTCCCATATATACTGTTCTTTGTCAAACGTAACATCTAGATCCATCGAACCGGGAGTACATTATAATGCGTGGACATTTAGTTATTTAATGTGTTATATGTGGTTTATATGTGGTTGAAAGACACGTACCATGTTCACATTTAGGTCCTGAGTAACCAAGGGGACAGATGCATGTAGACACGTGGTTATTTATCGTGCAGTATCCACGTACACACGTGTTGTCGGCTGTCGAACACTGACCTAGGTATATAGATAACGGTTGTATAGAAGACGAAGAAGAGTATCGTTATTATATTTGTCATGTTAGACACATACACAAATACATCCAACTTACAACTGTTGAAGAGGGATGATGGTACATTCATACACAATGTAGCATTGCATGCCTTTTGTATTTACACGTTAAACATGTTAAAAGGGTTGGCTGGGAGAAGGCGTAGTGTTGAGATTGTTCTTAATTGATATTTAAAGCTTCTTTGGTATCACTTAAATACAAAATTATCAAAAAAAGTAATTTGTTTTCTTTTTTTTTGTACTAGACTTCTAGAAAAAAGCTCGTGCTTTTAACTCCAAAATTTCACTGAAAAGCGGAGAAACAAGGTAATTGAACATTTTCACAATTTTTTCATAACATAAAACATATAAAAATACAACGATCAGTTTTCAATTGCATATAAACATATATTTCAAGACATATACAAATAAATGTAATCCTCATTCGTCTTTTAACTTTATAAAGCTACCCTGTATGGACCGTACCTTTAACTTCATAAAGCTAGCCTGTATGGACCATACCTTTAACTTCATAAAGTTACCCTGTATGGACCGTACCTTTAACTTCATAAAGCTAACCTGTATGGACCATACCTTTAACTTCATAAAGCTAACCTGTACGGACCATACCTTTAACTCCATAAAGCTAACCTGTATGGACCATACCTTTAACTCCATAAAGCTAACCTGTATGGACCATACCTTTAACTCCATAAAGCTAACCTGTATGGACCATACCTATAACTTCATAAAGCTAACCTGTATGGACCATACCTTTAACTTTATAAAGCTAACCTGTACGGACCATACCTTTAACTTCATAAAGCTAACCTGTATGGACCATACCTTTAACTTCATAAAGCTAACCTGTATGGACCATACCTTTAACTCCATAAAGCTAACCTGTACGGACCATACCTTTTACTTCATAAAGCTAACCTGTACGGACCATACCTTTTACTTCATAAAGCTAACCTGTATGGACCATACCTTTAACTTCATAAAGCTAACCTGTACGGACCATACCTTTAACTTCATAAAGCTAACCTGTATGGACCATACCTTTAACTTCATAAAGCTAACCTGTATGGACCATACCTTTAACTCCATAAAGCTAACCTGTATGGACCATACCTTTAACTTCATAAAGCTAATCTGTACGGTCCATACCTCTAACTTCATAAAGCTAACCTGTACGGACCATACCTTTAACTTCATAAAGCTAACCTGTATGGACCATACCTTTAACTTCATAAGCTAACCTGTACGGTCCATACCTCTAACTTCATAAAGCTAACCTGTATGGACCATACCTTTAATTTCATAAAGCTAACCTGTACGGACCATACCTTTAACTTCATAAGCTAACCTGTATGGACCATACTTTTAACTTCATAAAGCTAACCTGTACGGACCATACCTTTAACTTCATAAAGCTAACCTGTATGGACCATACCTTTAACTTCATAAGCTAACCTGTATGGACCATACCTTTAACTCCATAAAGCTAACCTGTATGGACCATACCTTTAACTTCATAAAGCTACCCTGTATGGACCATACCTTTAACTTCATAAAGCTAACCTTTACGGACCATACCTTTAACTTCATAATGCTAACCTGTATGGAACATACCTTTAACTTCATACAGCTAACTTCTACGGACCATACCTTTAACTTCATAAGCTAACCTGTACGGTCCATACCTCTAACTTCATAAAGCTAACCTGTATGGACCATACCTTTAATTTCATAAAGCTAACCTGTACGGACCATACCTTTAACTTCATAAGCTAACCTGTATGGACCATACTTTTAACTTCATAAAGCTAACCTGTACGGACCATACCTTTAACTTCATAAAGCTAACCTGTATGGACCATACCTTTAACTTCATAAGCTAACCTGTATGGACCATACCTTTAACTCCATAAAGCTAACCTGTATGGACCATACCTTTAACTTCATAAAGCTACCCTGTATGGACCATACCTTTAACTTCATAAAGCTAACCTTTACGGACCATACCTTTAACTTCATAATGCTAACCTGTATGGAACATACCTTTAACTTCATAAAGCTAACTTCTACGGACCATACCTTTAACTTCATAAAGCTAACCTGTATGGACCATACCTTTAACTTCATAAAGATAACCTGTATGGACCATACCTTTAACTTCATAAAGCTAACCTGTATGGACCATACCTTTAACTTCATAAAGCTAACCTGTATGGACCATACCTCTAACTTCATAAAGCTACCCTGTATGGACCATACCTTTAACTTCATAAAGCTAACCTGTATGGACCATACCTATAACTTCATAAAGCTAACCTGTACGGACCATACCTTTAACTTCATAAAGCTAACCTGTATGGACCATACCTTTAACTTCATAAAGCTAACCTGTACGGACCATACCTTTAACTTCATAAAGCTAACCTGTATGGACCATACCTTAAACTTCATAAAGCTACCCTGTATGGACCATACCTTTAACTCCATAAAGCTAATCTGTACGGACCATACCTTTAACTTCATAAAGCTACCCTGTATGGACCATACCTTTAACTTCATAAAGCTAACCTGTATGGACCATACCTTTAACTTCATAAAGCTAATCTGTACGGACCATACCTTTAACTTCATAAAGCTAACCTGTACGGACCATACCTTTAACTTCATAAAGCTAACCTGTATGGACCATATCTTTAACTTCATAAAGCTAACCTGTACGGACCATACCTTTAACTTCATAAAGCTAACCTGTATGGACCATACCTTTAACTCCATAAAGCTAACCTGTACGGACCATACCTTTAACTCCATAAAGCTAACCTGTACGGACCATACCTTTAACTTCATAAAGCTAACCTGTATGGACCTTTCTTTGAAAAAACAACTTTGACTACACTGATAAATCAAGATAAAGGAAATGTTACACTGCTCAACTTTTTTTAAAACTTGTGTATAACAAGGTGTTATGACATTTCTTTCGAATTAAGTAAAAAAAATATACAAGACACCAGGCGTCTAATGCATTTATTTTTAAAAATATTTAAATTACAAACATTTAGGAGTGATTTTGACAACTTTCTGCAACTGTAAAATACACTGAATTGTGACATAAAGGTCGAGTATTAAATTAGCTCAGTGCCTACTTTTATATACGAATACCACTATTTAAAAACAAAATTCTTATTTTATCTATAGCAAAAGGATCGATTATTCTCAGAGCTACCTACATCCACTACGTTCTTGTTGAAAAAAACTGGACACGCGTGACGGACATAATATGAAAAACAATATATTTAAAATGTTATATTTACTGTCTTAAATCCTAAATCTACTGGGATGCAACACATAATATTTCTGTTACCAAATAAAACTATGATTTAAAGAGTAAAATTCTTAGACTTGAACATGTCAGGAATTACCCAGCCAACATGCTTTAAGACTTTTTGAAAAGTTTAATTATCAATATGCATGAAGTAACTGCAATACAGTTACAAACTAGTGTTAACGTTGATAAAACAAAAAGTAAGGACTTTACAAACATTTTAATGCTGTACATCATGTATGTTTATGTATATAGACAAACTGCGTTCTGCTATAAATTAATGATTTTTGAAATGAAGATATATCAAACGCGCGCTGATCATATGCTAACTATGATTGACAATCTGAAACCAGTACCTTTGATAAACATTACAGCACATGGTTTTATGGAACTTGTGAGTAAACGTTTGAAGAAAGCAAAGCATTGTTTTAGTAAATGTAATTCTCCAATGTTTAACGCTGTCATTCATCTGTATACAAAAACGAGAAAAATGGACCCGAATACACCTAAGCAACCAAACGCAATGACAAGGTAGTTCCGCATTGTATCAGAAACAAAGAGCAAATTTAATATACAATGACAACTACAATACAGAACACAAAGAGTGGTGAAGACAGGTTTACCGACTTGGAACGGTCAGTAGGCAATATGGCCTACTGTTTAGCAAAGATCAGTGTTATAAAAAGCTTACATGTAAAATGACCTTATTTCCATTGAAGGTATAGCCACAACCCTTAAAGATGTTAACTTGAAATCTTACCTTTCTCGCAATCAGACCCTTTGTATCCATTTTGACAAACACAATTGTGTTTATCTTCAGTTACATTTCCAGGGAAACAAATACCATTATTCTGACACGGGGAAGACCGGCATGGATCTGAACATATAAAAGAATTATGTAATTATGTAATTAAAAAGAATATGAAATTAAAAATGGTTAAATCGTCGAAACACAACAAACATAAAAACACTGCAGTCTCGGTTTCATTGAGACTTAACATGCACGGTGGTGAAAAATGATTGATCGCTACCGTTCACGAGCTCTAGTCCCGAGCTGAGCAGAAATCAATATTTAAAATGTCAACAGTTTGAATATTTGAGCCATACTGAACAGGTATGCATATTACATAGAACATGAAATTTTCAGTGTTTAGTCTCGTAAAATGTAGTTTTGTGCAATGATACATTCGTAAAAATGTTCACGGTCCTGGCAATGCAATATGATATGCAGTTGACGACGTGGGTGTTATTGTATGAATAAAACTGAGAACAAAATGATCCTATACAAACTATATCACCCAAACGCAATGGCACTGTACATCCACACTGTATTACCGCCAAAATCAAGTCTAATTTATCTATCAATAAGGACTGATATTTGTAAGACAAAGCAACATAGTTATCAAATTACCAAGACGTGACACTCGGCTCTTTGGGTTATAATTACGAGTAGGCTTATTTAAACCGACTCTGCAGATTTTGTTGTTTGTAAGTTTTGGTGTTTCTATGTTATTATCTTAATACACTATTTTACTTTTAACTATGATAAGTTATCAAAACGTTACCGTTTTAGCATAATTATAATACATTCAACAATACTTTAGTTCATCACATAACATGCGGTGTGGGAGTATAATAGCACCATTCAATATTTTCGATATTCCACTAGTGGTATTACATAACGGTAATGATGAAAAATTTACAGACACCTTATCCACTCGGCCTTAATGACAATATTTATCAAGAAGGAAATATTTCTAAAGATCATAATATTGACATTTTTTCTATATTTTCTATTCGAAAGCGTAAATCTAGGTCTCATGGTCTTAGGCGTAATGGTAACATCAAACGTAAATCGCGTGTAATTATTTCTGTCGCTGATTTACATACCATTTTTAAACAGTCTGGAAAGCACTCTATGCTTTCACGGCTTACATCTTTGTCTATTTCTTCACTAAAGTTGATCGACGAGGAAGCCGACAAAATTTTCATTCGTACAGATCCCTTGTATAACACTGCTTCCATAGTTCAAAGCTACACACAACATGTTATTCGACCCCATATTGACAAGGAGTCTGATCACGTCAGGCATTTTCTAAAACTACTATATATTAATAAAGGTATTGATTTCATTGACATGCCTAGTATTTTTCGGAATACGCATGTAGTTGATTCTATCCCAAAATATTTCAAAAATTCCGAAAGTCCTGTAATTTGTTATAAGTATAAAAAGCAAATTAGAAATATTATTTTCAACAAAATAGTTTCTGACCTTGATATAGTACATAATACTCCTAAGGAATGTGAATGCAACACATCAAAATGTTGCTATGCTCCAGAAGGTCATGTCATCACTGGTAATTTTGATATTGTTGATAAACGTATTCGGCATTTGTTTTCGAAAGGTCCTAAATATAGATTACCTTCAACTATTAATTTTGATGCCTGTCGTGCCCAGATCGCCCACTCCATTGAAGATTTTAGTATAAAATGGTGTCGTAGAGAACATGCGGACCAAAACTGGCTTTCTACTTGGAAAAAGTCAATTCTTAAAATTATAGATACACGTATTAACTTTTATAATGCTAACCCCTCTTTACTACCTCCGAGAACTAGGTTTTCCTTTCGTAATCTAAAATCGGGAATTCAGGAATTTCATAATAAATTTGTTTTAGTTCCTGCAGATAAAGCAGCTAATAATGTAATTATTTTTGACGCCTATATTACATCAATGTTTTATCTCTGGAACTCGGCAGCACCAATTCGTATACTCCAGTTAATTCTACTGAGGATGATGTTGTTTCCGCACATATCACTCGGTGCACTACTTTCAAGGCTGGTGTAAACAATAAGCAAAATAAACTGCCTACCATGTACTGGATTCCTAAATTACATAAAAATCCGTATAAGGCTCGCTTTATTTCTAATTCTAATGCCTGCACCACAACAAACATCTCCAAACTTTTAACTTCTTGTCTTACTGCCGTTAAAGATCACGTTAAACTATATTGTGATAAAACTTATGAAAACTCTGGGATTAATTTATTTTGGTCTATAAACAATTCAGGAGACGTTCTTGATAACATTTTCAATAAAGGTCAAGTTTCATCAATAAGTACTTATGACATCTCTACACTATATACAACCTTACTTACTTATTAAAGACAAGCTAATTTCTCTTATTCAAAAAACATTCGCTAGAGAAAATACTACATTTTTGGCATGTAATAATATTAAAGCGTTTATCACTAACTGCAGTTTAGACAATCATACTATGTGGACTTGCTATGAAGTTTGTGAAGCACTCATCTTCCTATTAGATAATATTTTCGTCAGGTATGGTACCACCGTTTATAGACAAATTGTTAGTATCCCTATGGGTACGAACTGTGCACCACTTGTCGCAGATTTGTTTTTATTTTGCTATGAAAGGGATTTCATGTTGAGTCTTTCACCAGATACCCAGGTAGATGTTATTGAAGCTTTTAATGACACCTCTCGGTATCTGGATGACATACTGAACATTGACAACCCTTTCTTTCCAACTATGGTTCATACTATTTAACCTGAAGAACTTCAGCTTAATAAAGCTAATGTATCTAATAAAAACGCTTCTTTTCTTGATTTAGATCTCTCGATTGAAAATGGTGAAATTATTAGCAAAATCTATGACAAGAGAGATGATTTTAATTTTGACATTGTTAATTACCCCCACTTGGATGGGGATGTTCCCCGAGCAACTTCTTATGGGTGTATGTGTCTCAACTTATTAGTTTTTCAAGAGGTTGTACTCGAGTTGAGGACTTTAATATTCGTAATCTTTGTATAACTAAAAAGCTACTCAATCAGGGTTACCGTTACCATAAACTTCGTAAAACCTTTGCACAATTTTATTATCGTAACCCTGATCTTCTTTCTAAATATAAAAGTAATTTAAGGACTCTTCTGCGACAAGGACTATCACAACCTGACTTCTATGGTGATGTGATTTATACACTTCGTAAGATTCATGATCATGATCACTTTCATACTATCTTTGTTAAACTTGTTAAAAAGTTTATCAAAAGAGGTTATAACCCAATCATTTTTCAACGTACTGCATGCTTGATGGTGGACCCTTTTACAGTTCGCCACTATGCTTTCCTCTTTAATTGTACGATGACCGGACAGGCTGTGAACCCTATGATGACGCCTACCTAAAGCCCATTAGGACGGTGGCGTTTTATTTTTGTCTATAATCTTTCCTGTCTTGCCCTTAATGGTTTATTCTTTTGTTGCTCTGGCTTCTGCCAAGTCATTGAGTACCTTCATTGTGGCTTACTAGGCTATTGTTTTTTGTATTATTTTTACACGAGCATATTTGTGTTTAATTATATTGCCTATTGATGCTGCCTTGTTGGTTAGAGATTAAATCATGGCGGGGATTTCTTTATTTACACTGTCCTGTTTTAATGGGTTGACAGTAGGGTAAGTGTGAGGTTTGGTGCACCCTAGAACCGGTTTAAACCCCCAGTGGCCTACTTTGCCACTGACCGTTCCAAGGCGATAGCCCTATTGTCAACCCTTTTGTGTTTGTGATGTCGTTTGCATTTTTTATTACTTTTACCTTTTCGTTTGTCTGTTTGCGTGTTTGTTTTTGTGTTTTGTGGTTGACTGTCGTCCTTAAATGCTGTTTTCCCTGTCCGATATTTTTATCCTTCTTTAATGACGTTATGGACGTCACATTTATGTACGTTTTCTGAAGTAACTTGACGTTATAAGTTATGTGATAAATAGAATCTAACATTCGTTCTCATTCAATATCGAATTTATTAAACACGTTAGCAAAAAAATGATACAATGCTCGGCTAGAGCCTTGCATTATATCTTTTTGGCTAGAGCCTCGCATTATATCATTTTGCCAACTCGTTTAATAACTTCAATAATGAATGAGCACTCATGTAAGAGCCTCTATATAGGCAATCCTTATATAAGCAATACTTACGGTATCTGTTTGGTGTAACTTCTACGTAAACACAACGGGTCTGAAAGTCAGTTATTCTGCAAAAAAAAAAAAAAAGTAAACAAGGAAAGGAATACATGCCAGACATTTTATCGGTCCACTACCGGACAGTGGGGATTAAATGTTATGTAAATCATCATACATAAACATCCCCTCACCGGGTCATATACATCTAAAATGATAGATTTGCCTTGCCATTGATATCAGGGATGTGTGGGAATATTCAGACGAGATATGAAAACCACATTAAGAACGATAAGCAAAGTTAGGTACCGAAAGACCCCAAAAAAGATTCGAAAAAAATAACAATCAATAATAACTATGTTAACAGCTAAAATGTTATATATGTGGAAGAACGTTTAAACATAATTATAATAATATAATTTCAGAAGAAAAATAACTTATAAACTATTCTCTCAGTAACAAGGTTTGTTTTCAATTCCTCATAATTGTCACCCAATTACATGTATGTTATTGTAATCTATTTCTGAAAATATCTCACCAACAGGCAATACAGACAGAACGGATAGACCAAGAGACAGATATATGGATAGACTTACGCCGAATGAAAACATATGTATTTCTCCCCAACGCTTGAAAACTTAAAGATGACCTCACTGACACATGATGAAGTCCGGTATGTTACAGGTGGAAACACAGTGACATTATCATCTGCTGTTATCACTTGTTGGCTATAAAGGTATCACAACATGATGACATACATGAATTGGTATACATAATCATATTATAAATATAAAAAGTATTCTTACATACTTTATTTTGTTTGTTCCCACTTATTTAAACAATCCCTCATTGTTAAGCAAATGCGATGATTTTTCAATGGAATAAAACCTCAGTCAGTAATGAAGATATATACGGAGCAAAATGTCATTTTCATAGACGTGATACAAAGCCATGTATGTTCAGGGTCAATGAAAAAGTAGATATGACTAATAATAATGCATTTGTATACAATGTCGGTGATAACAGTAAAGCAAATATCGTGGGAGCATACTTGTATAGGTTATCACATTGTCCTCATTTCAATAAAAAGGGAGGTAATTTTAAAACTCGGTTTTATTGAGTCTGTTCATGAGAAGTAATGGAGGAAGCAACACTTCTACGCCCCCTAGCACCGGCTTAAGCGGTATTCTACTTCAAAGCCACCTATATTGGGCTCGTTGGTCCCAAAGGACCAGTGAAAAAGTCGAGTTAACGTTGTTAAGTTACTGCAAATAACTGTTAAATTTGTATCACTATTTCGAAAATCGTCCAAGACAGTTTTAATAAGAGCGTCACCTGACGAGACAGGATAGTCGATTTGCTACTTTTTATGTGTAAAAAAGCATGTCTTATGTGGCAATATAGCATCGACCATTGCCTACTGAATATTGTATTATGTACTACAAACATTATATCGCATTAGATGACAACTTATGACAATGTTTTATTTTTCAGTAAAGTATATATTAACTGTCAGAAATAAGTTATTGTGTGTTTATAGTGATTAAAATTACTATTACATGTAGAATACCCTCCACGATATACATGTGTCTATAACATATTAAATTAGTTGACTACAATGGACCAAGCGCTTTCAAATAAAGTGCTGCTAACGCTGACGCCGACGCCGGCAAATTAAAGCATTAAACAAATAAATAAACACTGCATACCATCCAGCATTATTCGTGGTGAACAACAAGATTGTACAGAACTGGCGTTCATGACAGAATAATTTACTGTTTCCCAGTGGAGTTGGTTGCACAAACTTGTACGTAGCCTAGTATAATACATAAGGAAATAAACGTAGTAATAATAATGTATGACAATAATTAAAGATGTATCGAACATTGATAATGTCAAGAAAGGGTGAACATATCTACATCTCCCTCTATGTTAATGATACTGTAAGCTTAATCTATAAATTGCATTCCATTGCATCGATTATTAACATGCGAGTGCAACTCTAAAGATAACTTTGTACATTGATAGTCTACTACCTTAAACCCACTCTCCCCAGACACACCCACTCTCCCCAGACACACCCACACACCCGCAAACACACACAGGGACATGATGACCTGTGCAGCCATTAGTGTCTTTTAAGCGCACATGAAAATGTGTCCTACCTTATTGTTGCTGTGGTATCTCTGTGTATGGAGGAGTTGCAAGGTCGTAACATAATTTTACAAATGTAAAATGAGATGGTGTTACGTTTGATTAAATTCTAGAATTTTAACCTAGCGCAGTTACGTGGGAATACTACTTGTCTATCTAAGTTATTGTCATTTTAAAGAGTTAGTTAACTTATAACTGATAATTAAAACAATAGTATATAGTAATGTTATAAACTATAGTTCAACACAATAAAGTACTTCACGTAAAACTGTTTAGATACGCTATTAAATAATATATATTTGACATACTTACATCTTTCTGTAACATTTCCATTGATTTGGAGTTTTCTGTAGCTGAAAACAATGCATATTTAAATTTAATGATATTATTTTACATGTCTACGTTTTTCATTGTGTCAATAGTTAAAACTGTTGCCCCTGACATTGTATGTTTTAACACACACATTCACACACCACGTTATTTGCACACATAACATCTACATGTTTTATTCCCAAAATTGTACGTCAAACCTTTAATCAGTAAACTGGCCTGGTATGCAAAATGTGCAGAATAATTTTCTAATTATTATCGTCAATCGTCTATAGAACAAATAAATAATAATATTAAACACGCAAACATGCAACTAAATTTTAATATTAAAGATGCAAACTACCCATATGTTTAAATGATAATGAAAACAACATTACATTAATGTGTCTTGTTTTATTAAGACATACGTTGCACTATCGCAGACACTAATTGTCATTGAATTTAGAAAATATATTACTATATTAACGTGACAGTTTGACAGAATTATTCACTTACGAGACAGGACAAACATCAGTTCTGTACAAAGTTGGTTCTCTGATACCCTAAATATGACAATAAAACCATAGTTTAGCAATATACAGATATTCAAGTTAGAAAAAGCAAACAATTAACTAATGTCACTAACATAGGAGCTAAGTCCTGGTTGTGAGTGAACCCCTTTGATCTTCCCTGATAGCAATGAAATTAGCATACATATGTCGTAATAAAATATCTTAATCTAAAGCACGTTTAAATTAGTGGCATGTATTCACACTTACGCCACTGAAAACACAATGAAAGTTGGAAGTCTGTATTGCAAACAAAAGCAGGATAAATCAAACATTAGATAACGAATTGATTCTACATTTTGACCTTCCTATTGACCTTTGGCATTCTTGTTGGCATCAGTTTAGTCCTGTTGCAATGGCATTCAATTTGATATGCAACATGACCCTGTTTGGACAATAAAATATGTTAGATATCCACCCCTATCCCACCAAGTCCAGGCCCAATGCATGACCCTATGCAAAAAAATAAAACACTCCATAAAGATGTTAGGCATGTAGAAACATTTGTACATATACGTGTTATTTAAAATTGCTAATTCCGCAACAACCTCAAGTACTGATTGCTAGGTGAAACGTTAACCCAACCCTTTCGGCTTTTATCTTGTTGTGTACATGGATACAATTTACAAATATAGCAAAGTCGATGGGGGAAGGATCATCGCAAATATCTAAACTTCACTGTCATGTAAATTATCTAGTCAAGTACTTTGTCAAGTATGAACATACTCCTTTAACTGACGTAGAAATTCAGGTTACATGGAAACAATAAGAATGCAAACAATTTTCGATAACAATGTTTATTTTTTATATGAAGCTCATTGTGATGAATTTGGCCTTTTGATCTTGGCCTCTGCAGTCTGAAATCAAACAATACATTTGAACGTTTGTTATTATTTACACATTATAGGCAACCACTGTGCTAATCTTTTAACAGATGTAGACGGAGTTAAAACTACGAGGACACAATTAAAATGCATGCTGACCACATATGGCCAAACGTCCTATAACAGATGTAGAAGGAGTTTAGATTACGAAGACACAATTAAAATGCATGCTGGCCACATATGGCCACAAGTACATATACCTGGAGAGGAAGGTCAGTATATAAAATCGCGAAGCCCGTTCTATACCCCCCGGGGAGGAAGGTCAGTATATAAAATCGCAAAGCCCGTTACATATGGTGTGTGTATATCATTATTAATTCATTGTAAATGTTTCATTAAAAACACTGAAAACTGAAGCTTTAATGTTTATTTTAATGAATTTAACCTTTAGACCTTGACATCTGGCCCCAAGAATCAGACGTTGTATTCGAAACCTTCGTCGTCATATACACATTCTAAGCAACCAC
Source organism: Cyrtodaria siliqua (assembly GCA_037043455.1). Classification (NCBI taxonomy): domain Eukaryota; kingdom Metazoa; phylum Mollusca; class Bivalvia; order Adapedonta; family Hiatellidae; genus Cyrtodaria; species Cyrtodaria siliqua. Next base: position 235,512 of record JAWPHD010000963.1, read on the forward strand.
TTTGTTAAATATGAACACCCAGTCGCGTAACGTAGATGACGTCATAAAAACAACAACATGACGTCATAACTTCTCATACATATTAACAAAGTAAAGTGACAACATTAAAGTGAAACTATCTCGTCGTAGATGTGTTATGTTATCAATAGGATCTTACATTTGTGACTGTATATTATTGATTTTAATAAACTCCTTGGATAAAAAGATAAGACTGTCGACAGAGCCTCGTATCCAATCATTTTATCCAACTATTTTAGTAAAATTTTCAAAAACTGTCACTAAAGGTTCATTCTATTAGATCATTTTCAAATTTCGTGTGTAAACCTCACCCAACGTTAATAGGACAGTTGCATTACATATTGAACGCTCCTCGTATATTCTCAAGAGTATTAATACATTTAATTAGCATCACATTCAACGGACTACTGTGTTTCTAAAACATTAAAAGACATCTATCAATACTAGTATATTTACCCGTCTTTTGCAGAAATACACATGTACTTCCGGCCTTTGGTTTCGGAATTGCCGTGAATCGTTATGGTATTTGTGTACATGTTATCAACACCTGGAATAAAATCCACCTTTGAAACCGGTCCTACAGTGCTGCCTGATGTCAGATCAGCAGATGATTCGGTGATGTGTATTGTTGGACGTGTGCTGAAATAAACGTTTCAAAATCGCAAAGATAAGCATGCATGTATATAGAACATAGTTGATCATGTTGATTATAGCGGCAGACTAGTGGCAAATGCCCGCAATCGAAGCGTTTCACTCGTGGTTTTGACAATGTAATTTGGACAAAGTGATTCTATTAGTACACTGCGGTTGCGATACGTAAGTGTACCAATAAATACTAAAAAGTGGATCAATTGGAAGCAACAAACACAAACAAGAGATAAAAGTAGCAGACTCGGTTTGGATATTCTCTTTCCTTTCCTAGTTACATAGTGGAAACAAAGATTGCCTTTATGTGCATCCATAATGACCTTCGAAACTAAATAAAGACCATAACATTTCGGTATGGTCCTGATTTTAGTACATACATTTCGTATAACATGTACCGTGTTTAATTATAGCATATTAATGTATTTCGAAGTTACGGAGCAAAGAATATTTCGTCTTTAAGCCACCAAACTGCAACAAGCACAAACAAATGAGGAAATTAGCAGACCCCGTTTTATTGATTCTCTTCATGAGAAGTAATATAACTTGCAACACCTCTCACACCCCTTAGCACCGGCTTAAGCGATATATAACTTTAAAGTCACAGATTGGGCTTGATGATCCTAAAGGACCGGTAAGAAATAACACTACAGAATTGTATTCGGGGCGACATTTTACAGTCGCCACACATCACTTAACAAACACAAATGTGTATGTAAATACTGAAAAGGGGATCCCTTGGAAGCAACAAACACATGAGAAGTAAAATAATTTGGAAACACCTCACACGCCCAATACTCTCACTCCCACTAGCACCGGCCCACTACTCTCACGCCCACTATTCTCACGTCCACTAGCACCGGCTAATTTAAAACCACAAAGACTGGGCTTGATATTGACTTTAGGAGCCCCACTAACTGTACCCGCACTTCGTAATGGGTACAGCTTGTTTTCATGTAGATTTGGAATATAGTTCTATACTAAATGTTTATTCTCCGTGATCTTGTGGTCACGACTAACTCAGCGTAGGTGCTCTTATATTTTATATGGAAATGAAAATGGCTCATTATATTTTATATAGAAATAAAAGGTGACATTTTTGAAAAATATTTGACATTTAATTGAGTTCTCATAAGTTTTATGTAGACTATAGTGCTGAAGTTAAATCTCTTCAATGGCTACAGTTATGATAATTTATAAGAAGTATTGTTTTATGACACATAACCAAACTTGCCCCCGCAATGCACATGAGGGCACTATTGACGCCCACCCAGAGCACTGATAAACATAGAACACATTTAAACAATCTCCTTTTCTAAAACTGTAATTGAAACAGTTCTGATGTAATGCATGTAGCATTGCCTTATGATGCTGAATGTACGCGCACAATCCACTGGAGTAGCTAAGACCAGGCCTGTCTGCACTTTAATTTGTTTAAGGAAATATATAGAAACAATAAAAGTAATCGTTTCATCTAAAATGTGGATACAGCCGTGGAAGTTAACATGAACAGTTTGAGTAAAAAAGAAACAGTCTTTTGTAAACTATTTTTCTCATTTTTGTAAACCATTTTTTTTTTCATTTTTGTAAAGTATGCACAGCAGATAGATCACTGTACCCTTTCGAAGATTTATAATATACGGCCACCACTTTTGGATTATAAATTTACCTATCTGAAGATGTATAATATACGGCTATTACGCATGTAGCAGGTGTCGTAGAGGTGTAGTAGCAGGTCAATGTAGTTCCTTTTGATGGAGTTGGTGGTCTAAAGGTGATAGTGTGCTTTAAAATATAAATCATTTCAACGTTCATCAGATCAATGCGCGAAAGAAAAAACGGTGTTGAAGTAGTCAAAGTAAGATATTGTATGTGGAATATATATGTTTTCGTTAACTTCTGATGTTTTCTTTAATAAGTAACAGATAACATGGTTTATTAACGTTTTTCTCCTTAAACAATTGTTGAATGGTTACATTATTGACAATAGGAATGCTAGATCCCGCAGATGATACAGTCTAAATGATTATTAAATGATCAACTGTGAAGTTGCTTACATGAATACATACACACTTCCGTGGAAACATATATAACATATATAACATAATAATACATACACACTTCCGTGGAAACATATATAACAATATATATAAACATCGAACAGGAAAAGTAGCATTCAAGGACGACAGTCAACAACAAACACAAACGAAAACAAAGAACAGCTTAAAAGAGGAATAAAAGGCAAAATAAGACATCACAAACACAAAAAGATAGACAATAGGCAACCGCATTGGAACGGTCATAAGTAATATAAGCTTTTTAACATTTCGATGTTTCCTATATTACTAAATATTAGATGCTGGTATGACGATAATTGATAAGCAATTAGAAAATGACAATAAAACAATATAGTATCCATGTATTATATTACGTCATTGTATGTATATAGTTTCTTTATTTATATATCATTACAATATACTGCATTTACTATGAAATATCCATAACAGGTAATAGTACACATGTTTATCTCTATGACCAATTTTTATAATATACCACAATCTGTGTAATTCATTTACTATTTGTTCACTAAAAAATTATCATAGAAAATGTATTTGTTTCAGATAATTTAATTGTACGGTCTTTAAGCTTTGCCATGATTCTTAAATTGACCGTTAATAATAATAATGCTATTTATTTTGTGTAAATCAATGACACATATTTATTTAGATTGAGCGATCAGCATGGAAACCGTTTTGAATGCAATGATTTTAAAAGAACAAAACAACGATTAAACATGTGTTACGAAATAATGAAATGGATATTACTACTGTACTAAAACAAAATAGCTACTCACTTCACGAAACCAAAATTTGCTTATCGCTGAAAAGAAAAGCAAATAATTGTTCATGTATATAAAGCAGAAAAAATGGTAAATTTAAAGAAATATTATTGAGGAACATATGTCTGAACGTGTTCTGTCTTACCCTGAGATCTATAGTGAAACAACAGATAACGTACATACATTTATCCCATATTATCCATCCTATCAAACAAACTTGAAAGAAAAAATACAGAAGCAATAGTACATTTCGTGTATATAAAAAACGATGTGTTGCAGTGTCGGATCCTGGATCGAGAATGGGGTTAGTCATGTTTATATATTTTGAAAAAGGAGCTCAAACATTTTGTTCTGATTCCAGGTCAAACAATCTTATAGGTTAAAATGGTATTAATATAAGTTTTAAAATGGGGTAAGGCACATAGCACTGTCTTCTAAATCCATCCGTGATATAAGCGATGTTTAGTTTTACCTCTGCTGCATGTAGGGTCTCCTGTTATGTATCCCATACGACATATACAGACACCCCCTTCCGAACAAACACCATGGCCGTGACACGGGTCGGTGGAGCACCCAGTGGTTGCTATTTGATTGGACATAAAAGTACAATAAACATAAGTATACTGAAAGTCAACATGCCAAGACACAACTGTCAGTATGTTTATACTTCTCTCTTTGGCAAAGAAATACATGTTAATTGACGTTACATTGTCAGAAGAGTCTTTCCAAAGTTGAATTATCAAAATATAAACGCACGGGATACCTGCAGTTTGCATACATCAACACTGGACATTTGAACCCTGCTTTACAATAAACTGTAATACGTTGTTGTTGACATGACAACAACAAAACAAAATATTCGCAATCCTCTTTTTGCGAAGCTATATCGGTCGTCGTAATTTTAAAGCAGCCATTGACACTACTGACGGTGTAATGTCGGGGCAAGCATAACTCTTAATATCTTACCATTCAGATACTTCTGACGGTATAATGTTGGGGCAAGCATAACTCTTAATATCTTACCATTCAGAAACACGACAGTTAACGAGGACAGCTGAATGTTTTTGGTGACTACACCTGTGTTAAGTAATCGAAAGAAAACACGTTTTATTGAACAGTGTTTCTGTTTGTTGCTACAACTGCTGTGGTATATCAGTACAATTCATCCTGGGGTGTTTCTAATTATTTATTTGTGTATGGATATTTACAACAACATACAAATTTATCGTTAACTTATTTCTCTGGATGTTGACTTTATTTTAGAGATTTCCGTGTCTTGTGATATACATTTATTTACATTGCCTTGAGAAATAGCGAGGTTGTGTAAACTTAAAAATGTAAGTCAATGAATAGACCATTTTTCAAGTGAGTAACCCTGTCCTCTCCGCTCTTAATGTTGTGCAATGACTATTTGCGTTGCTCATTCGATTTAGTTGGTGGTACAGTGTAGTGCCATTGCGTTTGGGTGCTGTAGTTTCTAATTGTTACAACCCCTTTAGAGCAGCGTTTATTTAGATTGCCTAAACAATCCTTAAGTAAATTTAAATGCTAAACAGGAGATGTATTATTCAAAGTATTTATCCCGACTTCAACAAGCGAAACTAACAACAGATGCACACCGTTTCTAAACGTACTGACGACGAGGTATATATATTCATAACTTATATCTTTTGAGAATCCAAACTCTATAGACACAATATAAACGCCTTGGTTGAAGGCCAGATAAAACCCAAAAAATGGAGTGTCGAATTAAAGAGTTACCTTTTTTTTGCAGTTTCAATCCTGGGTATTTTAAGAAGCCGTGAATAAATATTTACGTTTAATAGGCACATATATGACCTGAACATTAGATGACCTGATCACCTGGATCGATCAGTGAATGCTACATTTCCTGTTCAACTTTTATATCTACCTTTTAGCGTAATTTTGAAGTTATTTGACGGATTAGTTAGCCAAACACATGTATAGAAACAATTACCAGAATACAAATAATGGCGAGGTATATGACATCACAAACATAAAAGGGTTGACACTAGGGTTACCGCCGTGGAACGGTCAGTGGGAAAAAGTCCGCTAGGGGTTTAAACAGGTTCTAGGTTGCACCAAACCTCACTCTTACTATATCGTCATCCCAATAAAACGGGACAATTTAAATAAAGACATACCCACCAGGTTATATTCTCTTCCAAACAAGGCAGCATTAGGAGGCAGCATAGATGATCATGTATACATAATTATAAAAAAGCAGTGTTAGAAATCCTCAATGCAAGTACTCAATGACTTGGCGGAAACCATACCAACAAGAGAACATCTCATTAAAGGTTTAACTTTTGTATGTATTTTGAAGCGAATCGAGAAGCTTAACCATACATACCTATAGGACAAATGATCGTTCCATGTGGCTCAAGTGGACACAGATCTGATTAAAAGACAAAATGATTACTGAATGAGTTAGAACAGCAAACAGCAAAAAAGGATATGCTTTGTAAATAGACGTCACCAAATATTTACAAGTTCTGTTTCTCAGTGTGAATTTACTTATGCAAGTATTGTATATAATGTATGTTGAACACAATTTGTGTTATGATTAATACACTGGTGATAGCCTTCTTTTCCATCTTTTTTAAGTATCTAACGATTATGTTTTATACAGTATCAAAAATATTAGATGTATAATTTCAATTCATTTAATTTAATAAACGATGACATAGTTAGAATAGATAGTTACATGCATTACTTTGACCTACCTGTTGAACAGTCTGTACCACTATACCGTTTATAACAAGCACATGAGTGACTCTTGACACCGTCCTTACATATACCGTGGCCATTGCAGGTATCTGGGTCACAATTGTTTATCTCTGAATGAAAACGTAAACACATTATTATCTAAATACTGGATAAACATACTGTCTGTATAAAGAAGAAATATTCGTTCTTACTTGGCAGATCAAATGCACATATATATATGAATTTGAATGAGATTTAACTGTTAACATTGAATAAACTGTATCGTAATATTTAATGGAACGTTTTTCTTCTCTCATTTTTAATTCTTAATTTCAATCTATACTCACATTTAAAACATTAACTTTATAATATTGAAACAAATATAATGTACTTAAGCACGAATTATCATGGTGCAACAACACAAAGTGCTGACATTGTATCCCAAAATATAATATTATGAGTAAATAAAATATCAAACCTTGCTCACAAGTGTGGCCAGTGTAATCGCCTGAGCAAGAACAATAGAAACCCACCGGCAGTGAAAAGCACGATCCATGCACACATGGATTAGATGCACAATGATCAATTTCTAAAATACAAATATGAAGAAATATACTCAAATATGTGTATTTAGATACACATGACCTTCTTTAAAAGGCGTCCAGCAATATTGACTCTAAGAGAGTTAGTTCTCTGTGCACATACTTGTTCTGTATGTATTTGATTTTTAAAAACCAAACAAATTAACAACGATATTCTACACAGTTCAAACATTGTAACTCTCTACACAAAAACAAAATGAAGAATCAGGGGCGTAGCTTGGCTGAATATGATGTGTAGGCCAAGTTCTAGAGGGGTCGGACCATGCTCCCCCGGAAAATGTTTTTCAGATAGACTGTCGGAGGTGCGTTTTGGCGTATATTTCGTACAGGTGAATATGTCTATAAGAGCATCAATATCCTTACTTTTTACCGTAAATTATATATCTTATAACAAAAAAGAAGCTGAAAAAATTTAAAGTAATTTAATGTTATTTATATTAACACGAAGTACTAGTATACCGTTCCCACCCTAGGCCTCCGATTTTTATTGCATTTTTGGAATTTTTATTTTTTCGATCTCTAAGAAAAAAGTGTAGGTCGCGGCCTACACGGCCTACACGGCCTATAGGAAGCTACGACCCTGTGAATAATACTTGTTGACACCTTTGCATTCGAAGTCACGGCAGATGTAATGTTCGTTAATTATTTCTTTTCGCCAAAGTAATTTGGGATCATCTAACCCAATCTTGGTGGCTTTAAAGTAGGATACCGCTAAATCCGGAGCTAGGGTGCGTGAGGGGTGTTGCACAGTATATTACCTCTCATTACGTCATAATTTTGCGTTGTTGTATATAATAAAGTTGTTTTACAGTTCTATGACGCTTTCGACCCATACGACACATTAGGTTGAGCCAAATAAAATATTTGGTGTTTGGTAGAAGTTTAGACATTGCTCCGTTAATACTGAAATTAGTTACTCTAATAAACATTGTTTGACATATTCAAAATTGTGCTGTGTGTTACACTTGTTAAAAAGAAGAAGTTTATCTGCCAACCTGTCTCAGATCAAAAGTAAGACTATTTGCAAATGACAATTAAGTTTACATGACTGTGTCCAACATAAAAGATGCAGTAACTGCAACTATGAGAAAATGAGTGGGATATGATGTTCAAGTATAATAAGGTCAATCACGTAAACGTTTAATAAAATAAACACTTCCTCAGGTATAAATTTGAATTTAAATGAACAAGCAGGAATTAAAACAATAACTTAATACTGCATTTACACTTTTGTGACTTTAAAGTCTCTATCGTGCCTTTAACATGCACATTCTATAACAGATGTACACCGTTTCTAAACCTATTGAAAAGAAGTAGACAAAACATGCATAATTTTAGAATCCAAACACTACAGACACAATATAAACGGCTTTAACAAGCAAGGCCGACATGGACTCGCGTAAATGTGGGATATTTACTTACTTTTTTCACAATTTCTTCCTTCAAACATATTAGGCAGACATTCACACAGGTAAACAGCTGGATCACGTGCATCCCGCGTACACACTCCTGAGTTCCTGCATGGCGATGACAGGCACGGGTCTGATAAAATATAGCAAACTTCTTGCATTTATATGAAATACTAGAATTGCATAATTCATGCAGACGCACACGTCGAACAGATAGATAGTGTAGCATTTCAAACAACACGCATTTTAAACGCATAAATTAATTGCTGACATCCGAAACAACTAAATAGCAATATATATATACCGCCATGAACAAACACATATCAGTTAGCGACACAGCCATGAACAAACACATATCAGTTAGCGACACAGCCAATCAGGTTTTATTATTGGGAGTTCTGAAAAAATTGCAAAAAGGTGAAAGAATTATTAAAATCGGATGATAAACAAAAATGATAGGACCATTTGAAGGTTGTACTCAAATGGATATGGGAGCCGCCATTTTGAAAACCATGACGTCATAGTTCCATATGACCATATATGGAATATTGATAAATATAATTTAAAGCAAAACAAATCACTGCAAATGAATGCAAACTCCTCAACTGCATTATTGACATTAGTTATACATATTCTTCATACAGTTACTTTATTTTTTTCCCCTATAAATGACTAATTTTTCATATTTATCAATATTCCATATATGGTCATTTAGAACTGTGATGTCATAGCTCTAAAAATAGCGGCTTCCATATCCGTTGCAACATAACCTTCAAACGATCATATCTTCTTTGTTTATCATCCGAATTTGATAATTCTTGCACCATTTTCCAAGTTTTTCAGAACTCTTAATAATAAAGATTGTTTGGCTGTGTCTCTATATTCCCTTTAATTAATTTGGAGTGTTCAAGTATTGTTTAAAGTGAACACTGTATTTTGCTTAAAAGCATGCGTACCATTGGTAGCAAACGTGTGAATTACGGAAGGGTTATTTCCTTGATTTCAAAAGGATAATTACGATAAGTTTTAGTTGACGTAAAACGTACCCTATTGTTAAGCAGTGACATTGGGACAATAGTGGGATTACCACAGAAGATTAACATTTGACATTTTTTGGACAATAAAGGCTCGTCCTTAAAATTCCTTTATGAAAAACAACACACCTAGAGGTTTGATATCCGAATTGATGCACGTCTCCTCGCTGGATGTACTACAACAGAAAATAAAGTAGGATTGTGTTATTTATCATATTTCAGATTCAACCGATATCCAATAGCACTTGTTATATATTGGTATTGTTATCAATTATATTGTATAAAGATGTTTTCCTTCATTATATAAATTCCCAACTGCGTCAATGAGCAGTATTGGTACTGGTCCAAATTAGATCTTATAGGCACAATTCACTTCGTATTGGCAGAGGTTATATCGTTTTGACCTTGTGAGAAATTCATATGTTCTTATTTCTCATTAACGCTTACAACTATTTAAATTATGCATTAATTATTAATCGACAATATCAACAAAGTAGATAGTATTCGTTCTCTATGATAAGTAAATAACATATATATTTACAAGCTAGTTTACATATAATCCATAGTTTTTAGTCACCTTTGTATTGGCAAACTAATATCATGTGACACATTGGACGCCATGTATTTACCAGCTGAAGTATCGTGCCCGATTATGTAGATTTAAATAATTACAAAATATGTAACAATGCAATGTAAACGACAGTCGTTTTACTGAAGAAAATAAATGGGGAAAAATGAAAACACTGATAGAACCAATGATTTACGTGCATATTGACGTAAATCCAATACATCAACACCAGACAGTTTAAGACGAACATACTATAGTTTGGAAAAAAGTGTTCTAAATTATTTAATTTATTTATAAAGCTGACATTCTATAAAATAAATAATGAACATGATACCTGTTGACGTCCGTGGCGATCAGGCAAAGTTCGTATACACCGTCTGTAGAGTGCATTACAGATAAATCGGTTCTGTAGTCCGCAGTTGCATCATGGGCAACTGGCAAAATATCTCCAACAGAGGATTTATCGAAAAAGTTCCTTGTTATAGTTATTGATTGTAATGCCCTGTAAAATTGCAGCATTATGTTGTAATCCTCAATAAACCTCAATAAGTAAATAACTAGTATTTCATTGTGATTCAAGTCACTAAATTTAACTTAAGTAATGTATGTCAGAAATTCCAACATTATGCTCATTTTGAAATAGGTGTATTTTAGCGGAACTGTTTAAAGGACTTTTGAATGGTGGAAATCGGTCCAAATATATGCAACAAAATGGGTTTAACGTTATAAAATAAATTAACAATTTACACTCCGATCAACAATATCTTAATGTAATATTACTCACGCTGTTGACTTAACGTACACGGGTATCATACATGTTGCGTTAATATTGCATGACACTGTTTGGTTGTTTGTTGGAATTCTCACGAAGTACGGTTTATTCTGAAATAGAAAATGTTATAATGCATGCAGTTCAATCAACCAATGTGATTAGTGAAAAATGCAAACATCTTTATAATTGTCTCGTAATATGATTCTCCTTGCATGCATCATTAGTGCTTCTCACAAAAAACAACTTTGGAAAATGTAACTTTTCACAGCGCCATTTTGAACAGTGTTTTTATTTGAAATTTCATCTTAGTTCATTGGTGATGTCATGGAAATATCTCGATATATGTCTGTTTTCGTATCATGCTTGGTATAACAAAATAACACGTAACTTAAAAACACAGTTGTAATGCTTTGCCTGTGTTGGGCAAAAATGCTCTTGTGAAATGGGCTGTAGAAAGTAGTGTATTGATGTTGTGTTTTGAAACAAAATCAACAATACCTACCTACAAGCCTGGCAATATTAACATTATAAAACAATTCGTGGTTTTACTAGAGCTCAAGCGTTCAAAATTGAAAACTAGAAATATTTATAAATATTTAGCTTATTTATTAAATATTAAAAGAAAGACAAAGTTCAAACTCTTACTGTTGATACAGGCGATAGATGGTTGAATATTTCGGCTGAAAGAAAACATAAAAGTCGATAAAGCATCCTTTATATACTGATGTATATTTACTTACATCTGAACATGCTGAAAGGAAACATAACCCTATACAGAAGTTAACTTTTCACTACGAAACATATATGCACACCAGATTTTTCTGTTAAAATAAGGAAAGCGGATCTATGTTTTGATAGAGAGCCGGGGTATACAGACATAGTTTCGTTCAAGTACCCCCAAATAAATGTAGGACTAACGCAGAACGAACGAAGAATGAACGGAGAATGAGCACAGAATTAACTCAGAATGAACGCAGAACAAACGCAGAATGAACGATGCCCGATTTGTACATTGAACTCAAAATGAACGATACATGCATTTCTTTAAAACGCTGAACTCTAATTACGAACGCAACCACTGAAATGCAGCTTTAAAAATGCACGCACATGCGAGTGTGCACATTTTATTAACCTATCATGATATTGTTATTAGAATAAACTGAAATGAACATATAAATATGCAAATAAAATTCATATATTTATTATAAAGATATGTGCAAAGAAATTAGTTAAGTTAATCATCTATAAAACTGAGAGTTCTTATCTATACAGTTTGCAACAAGACACCTTCAACAGTATGAATTAATATAAATGTAATGAAGGGGATTTATATTCATAGCTAAATGTGGTTTCTATTAGGAAATACTATACTAGTATATAAAAATGCATTTACCTTTAACTTCAATTGAAAAGCACCTGTCAGTAGAAGCATCAACTCTGAAAGACAAGTTAATAAAATCAAGCACAACGACTCCTGTTGATATTAGAACTACCAGAATATATTCTCGTTAATTACCCAAAGGCAACGGTAGTGTAAAATATAAGGCATGTGCTTAAGCAAAATATAGCTATGCCCAGTGTGACGGAGACATATCTTTTGGAAAACTTAATCCTAAACTTATCTACGTCTGAGGTTGCTGTCGCATACACTAATGTGTTAACGGGACGCAAGACTCGCGGCATGTTATTTTTGTTTGTTGATTGCATATGACCGTTAACAGTGCTTTAGATTAGGCTTACCGGACAGGCTGTCGACCCTATGAAGACGTCTACATAACGCCCAAACGGACGGTGACGTTTGATATTTGTCTGCAATCGTGTATTGTCGTGCCCACAATGGTTTGTTCTCTTGTTGCTACTAGGCTATTGTTGTTTTGTATTTATATATACACGAGCATCTTTGTGTTTTACTTATATTGCCTGTTAATGCTGTTTTGTTGGTAAGAGAATAGTTCATGGCGCGGATTTCTTTATTTACACGGTCCCGTTTTATTGGGATGGAGTAGGGTAAGTGTGAGGTGTGGTGCACCCTAGAACCTGGTTTAAACCCCCAGCGACCTTTTTTGCCACTGAACGTTCCAAGGAGGTAGCCCTATTGCCAACCCTTTTGTGTTTGTGATGTCTTATTTGGCCTTTTATTCATCTTTAAATTTGTTCTTTTTTTCTGTGTGTGTTTTTGGTTAACTGTCGTCCTTGAATGCTTCTTTTCCTGTTCAAGTATTTAGGAAGATTATCGATCGTGATAATTTTCATGAGTTATTTATTAAAATTAGAAAATTTATAAACAGATGCTACGACCGAAGTAATCCGCGGCGCAGTTCATGCTTAATTGTAGACCCTTCTACAGTTTTCCACGGTGGACTCTATGACAACGTGTTACTAAATATTTTAAGGCGGGAACTATTTGAAGAATGTCCTTCACTCCGTTTTGTCGTGCCCTTAACGGTTTTCCCATTGCTGCTCTGACTTCAGACAAGTCATCGAGTTACATATGAGATTAGCTTCTTAGGTTAACTTATTGTTTATATACTATATATATGAATATTACTGTGTTTTTCTTGTAACACCTATCTACGCTTTCTCAAATGTAAGGGGTTAACTCAGCGGGGTGATTATTTTTATTTACACTGTCCTGTTGTTTAGGGGTGATGACAGTGTAAGAGTGAGATTTGGTGCACCCATGAACAGGTTTAAACAGGTTTAAACTCGCCGGTGGTCCTTTTGCCACTGACCGTTCCAAGGCGGTATCCCTGTTGTCAACCCTTGCATGTTTGTGATGTGTTTGTTTTACTGAATTGAATAAGCTTTGCGTTGTAATACTTGTTGGAGTTCCTCATTGTAACGTTCAGTGGCGAAACGTCCACTGTGGGTTTAACCAGGTTCTATGGTCCAGCGAAACTCACTCTTACCCTGTTGTCATCACAATTAAACGAGACAGTGTAATAAAAATGCCCAGCTACGTAATAACCTCTAAAAGGTAGGCAGCATTAATAGACAATATATACTCAGCAAAAATAAAAAGTATCCACTTTGTTTTCCTGCAAAATCTGAGACAATAAGAAAGATCTAACAATTAAAGCATGTTTTTCTTTTAATGACATCTGTGTTTGATGTTCACGCAAAATTTCATCGAAATATACCGAATAATAAAAAATACATCACAGTTTAAAAACATAGGTGTGAAAACGAAATTAACAAAACTTAACAAATGTAAAGGTAACGACAATAGCACAGATTCAGCAGTCTAAGTCGATTTAAATACACCGAAAAATATTCAAAATCTCGCTAATATCTCGTGTCCACCGTCGCACAGAATACACGCAAAAATGCGATGTCGCATGCTTCTGAAGTAACGACTGACGAATTCTAGAGCTAATGCGTTTCATTCGCGGCAAGTGCTGCTGCAAGGTCCTGAACACTTTGGATAGGTTCATCCTGAGGTACACCACGTCTCAAATGTGCTCGATGCTTTGTCATTTGTTAGGGCATTTTTGAGTGTATTCGGTGTAACGGCTGACACATGAGATATATGCGAGGTTTTGAACATTTTTCTGTGTATTTGAATGGGCTTAGACTGCAAAATCTTGCTATTGTCGCTAATCGTTACATTTTTTAAGTTCTGTTAATTTCGTTTGCACACCTATGTTTTTAAAGTTTGATTTATTTTTTAAGTATTCGGTATATTTCGATGACATTTTGTGTGAACATCAAACAAAGATGTTATTAAAAGAAAATCATACTACAAGTGTTAGTTCTTTCTTACAGTCTCAGATTTTGCAGGAAAACAAAGTGGATACTTTTTATTTTTGCTGAGTATAAGAACAGCTCGCAAACATGATCATGTTTATATATATATATATATATAACTAACCGTAGTGTCAGACAAAAGGGATGCCTAACACTTGAGCATTGTTATTGTATTTTATTTCCACACAACAAAGACCTTCAGCGTATTGATACCTAGCGCACACACTCGCTGCATGTATGCTAATGTTTATCTTACCCTGTATTATCAACAACTCGGACACACACAATATGATGACCAATATCAGATGTCATTGGCGTCCAAGACATGTGTGTATATCTGACCAGAGGCCTTGCTGCGTCGTCGTGGATTGCCGAGGTCTTAATATCTTCAGTACCGGTATGTGTAACTACGAACTCATCAATTATCCTATAAAGACACAATGTTTTAATTATAACACACATTATTATTACATGTACATGTATTATTTGCAATTCAAAACGTAGTAGTTATTTTAAAGAAGGCACTGCTGATAACCAAATCTAAATCAATCGGCAGGACAGTCGTAGTTTAAGAGACATGTGTCGCTGTGTGTAATGGTCAACATCTCAGTTTAGTGCATTCTATCCCAGCTAGGACCAAATCTGAATTTAAATCTCGAAATACTTGAAAAAGAGCTTCACGGCAGTCCTTCGGATGAGACTCAAAACCAATTTTCTCGCTAAAATTCCTAGTGCAATACAACGAGGATATATACACGCTTATTCGCACACACGGTTTAGTGTCAAAAAGGCAGAGGAAACAAACAAACGTATGTGCTAGCGATACGTTTATATTTTTTCAATTTAAATATTTTCGCAGGTAATATTTACTGAGCAAAATAAATTTAGCACATTCAATGCATGTCATTTCCATAGACGAGATACAAGGCTGTGTTTGTTCGGGCTCAATGATAAAGTGCATAGATATGACCAATAATAATGCAATAATAAGTCATTTGCAAACGAAGTCTGTGATAAAAATAAAGCAAATAGGATGGCAACATATTTTATAGGTTATCGAAAATCGTTCTCATTTCATTAAAAAGGGAGGTAATTAAATAATTGCGAAATTTGGAATGCACATGTTTGAGAATAACTCTCCTTTGTGAACACATTTCAGCGGTTTTTAAACAATAACAGAATGGCTCATTCTTGTCATTGAACATTTCATTTGTTCAAAGCAATATTTGTATAATGATAAAAGTTGTTTTTAAAATATGGGAAGTAATTCTGATACTTCGTTTAGAAAATAATAAAATAACCCATTTTTTTTAAATTATCTATGTTCCTAAGAAGTGGTGGTAAACTGTTTTTGTTAAGTATATATATCTTTAAAGGGACACTGTCCGTAAGTAAGCAGATATTGAGCATAACCAAATAACTGGCTGACTTTTATTCAGTGAAATGTATACATGAAAACATGAGGATAGACCCTAAGAAGTATGTAGGAATACATTCGTGAGTTTGAAAAAAAAAAGTTTTAATTATTCTATGTAAATAAAGTGGGACCCACAATATTTACCTTTTCTGCGATCACGTGACTTCCATTAGCGCATTAGGTTTTCACCACAGTATGCATTGCGAAATATGTATAGCCCGCTTAGCTCAGTCGGGAGCGTGATCGACCACTTTACGCTCACGCACACTATTATTACTGTGAGTGTAATTTTAGTTTGGGCTGCGAGTTCAAACGCACAAAGCGGATTTACCTTTTTTTGTAACGCGATTGAATTCCGTTAAACAATCTTGCTTTTAATTAGTAAATATTCAATAATGTTTAGTGTGTAATGTTTGCGAACATAATTATTGTGTGTTTTATAAGCTAAAAGTTACGGACAGTGTCCCTTTAAGATTGCTTTAAATTTATTATCAATCAAATTAATTGATTTAATAAGAAATGAATTGTTTGCATGTCATCTGCTTTTTTTTCCAAAATTATTTTTATTGTGAATTAATAAAAATAAAGTTTAACTCTTAAATATGATTTTATATTAAAGATGTAGACTTAGTGATAATGAGACTTAAACCGAAACATCAACAATAAACACATCTGATAGATAATTAGGAGAAAGGTATACATGACAATTAATCACTTTTTTAAATGAGTAAAAGGATTTTTTTATATTTTATAATAAACAATGAAATATTGTATTTTATTAGTGAAATAAAAGCGGTATTTCACTCGAATGAAATATCGAGTTTTATTTAAGAAATAGAACATCGTTTACGGTAAATTATCGTTTAATATATCACGGTTTGGTGTTTAATTGTAAACAATAATTTCACGAGCCCGAAGGGCGAGTGAATTCATTGTTTACAATTGAACGACAAACCGTGATATATTAAACGATAATTCACCGTAAACGATGTTCTATTTCTATTCTAATACCCATAAAATGTGAAAATAATGCACACATCTGAAATTATTCGCATTTTTTTGCTTACTCTACGTTACAGTGATATCTTTCGCATTGCCTTGCTTATTCTCCTAACGTTGCAAACGTTACAGTAATATATCGTTGAATATAACGAGATATTTTAAACTAGGATATATAGTGCGGGTGTATTAGAATTTATGATAAACAATGAAATACTGTGTTTTATCAGTGAAATAAAAGTGTTATTCCACACTATGGAATAAAGAGTTTTATTTCCACAGTAGCTGCCGGGACTACTTTTTTAATGGGCAACCAACACAAATACATGCACATTAACAGGGCTCACAAGATATATTCCTACTGTTATACTGTTAAATCCACTGTTTATTTAATTACTTTCTTTCTGTGACGTTAATGGTTTCAAAATAAGGTGTATAACGTTTCGTTACGTCATCCTGACTAGGAAATAAACAGGGCGGGCAGCCAGGTGTATAAAACGGTTTTATTATTAAAATAATTGTTTGTAAAATCATAAAATAAAAAGAAAATTTGTTGTTGTGTCGTGAATAACAGATTTTATTTCTTCTCGAAGTGAGAAAACGTTTGTATGTTTACTCATGCTTCGAGTATAGAGGATATTTGTTGGTTTGGAGTGAATATAGGATTTATTTTCATCGAGAAGTGAGAAAACTGATATTTTCACGAGTTTCATCGAGAAGTGGGAAAACTTATATTTTCACGAGTGCTTTAGAACGATAAGTTTTCTCACTTTAAGATGAAAATAAATCCTATAAAGCACGAGTGAAAATATAAGTTTTCTCACTTCTCGATGAAAACAAATCCTATATTCACGACAAACCAACACATATTCTATTTATTTATATACTTTTTATCATGCAACACTACCAAACTGTTTCAAACAGAAAATACGTTTCGTTCCGACAGTTCCCCTTTAACGTATGCGTGGATAAATATAGTAACGCCAGCGCGTGAGGCGATTTACATATATTTAGTGCGCATATAATATAGTTCTAAAGTTTGACACGAATTATGACTGTTATAAGCAAATATAGGAAAAAGTAGTTCCATTTTTTCCGGCAGTGAGAATATGAGGTTTATTGTAACCATTCAATCCACCATTTCACTGGGAAGTACATAATAAAATGTTTTCTCACTTCTCTATGAAATAAAATCTGTTATTCACTCCAAATCAACACATATATTCTATTTAATATTCCGTACGTGATTGTCTGCTTCAATCATGGAGGCAAGTCCCTGCAATGGGCATGTTTGTAGATAATTTGGCTCCATACCGATTTTGATAATATGTATCGGGCAATACATGTTTTTTTTTAATTAATATAAACCTTAAAGTTACTTACGTGTTGCCGACTGCCTTTGCATAGACGTCAGTCTTCCATCTCGCCCCAACGTA
Organism: Cyrtodaria siliqua; assembly: GCA_037043455.1. Lineage (NCBI taxonomy): Eukaryota > Metazoa > Mollusca > Bivalvia > Adapedonta > Hiatellidae > Cyrtodaria > Cyrtodaria siliqua. The sequence goes on from JAWPHD010000963.1 coordinate 253,728, forward strand.
AAGAATAAACTCATTATGGTTGTTGTCTAATGTCGGCTCTACAAATTCCGGCTCCTTTAGATTGCCCAGTACTTGCACTATAAACTGTTGAAGGAAGTTATAACGTTAATTATAAAGAAATGAATTCAACAATAAATAGTGACATTTAACATAATATAAATATATATAATGTAGGTAGTACGTTGGATGGATTTTATGTAGTGATTCCTCCATATTAATATTTTATTTTTTTTTAATGATATGTAAAGTTTATTTATAACAAAATTATTTGATCTTTATTTTAATCCATATTAATATTGTTCGACATTTTTGACAATCAAAATTAACCATGGATAAAAATATATATATAGGAAACAAATGCAATTGATATTAGAAACAAATGCAATTGTGTTTAGAATACACATGTATTCAGTGGGAAATAATATCCGCATACATATGCCAACAAGCTATTATGTACGCAGCCATAAACTAACTGCCAATATAATGTATTTCAATAATATTGTTGTTTAGCATCAACACATAATAAAAATGAAACTGATAATTCATATCCTACCAAAGTAAACGGCAGTAAATATGCAACTGTACCGCGTTTTATCCTTTTCTAAAAAACAAAACAAAAACAACACCAAAAAAGGGTTCCAGAGTACCTCAAATATCACTGTGACTATATTTCATCCCAAATCAAACCATATGATGATGGAGAAATAGCTCTGTAAATTTCAAGACAAAGAAATTTTTAATTTCTGAAATGTTGTCTTAAGAATGAGTGGTTTTGGACTATAAGTGGCCGTTTTGCTAGTGACATATATATAGGTGTTATAGCCTGAATGTTGTGTACGAAAGATATATGGATATTGAAATGAATTTAAATAGTGTAACCTATTTTTAAAATGCAAATGTTGTTTAAACTTTGCCAGATTCCACTGCATCCTCTATGTTGTTAGAAACGGTCTCAGAAAATAAAAGCAGAGTAAACATGGTAAAGTGCAAGTCTGTCAAATAAATCGCAGATTGATAGCTAATAGAGAGATGTGAGATATTTCAATTTTTATTTGTCATACAAATGCATTAAACTGCTGCCTATGCGTATTTTGAACTTCATCATCGAAGTTGGTTACTTTGCAGGCAATCCGTCCTCTTGCATACATCGGATCGATCTGAAAAATCCGAAACATCGTGAAATGTAATGATTTTAAAAATTATAAAACAGAAAATCTGTATATATTTATTATGTATTAACCTGGACACTTATTCCGCTGAGAGACAGTGCTATCGGAGGATACCTTGCCTTTCCAAATGTGATTAGATTCCTATTATAGTCTCTAACCATCAACGCTATGGCTACCCAGTCGCCGTTTTTGTATCCTCGAGAGGAATTTGCGTTGATGACTACGCTACAGTCCTGAAAAAAAATTAACATAGGAACAACTAATCAAAGAGCATTTACTCTAAGAAAAACACAATAAAAAATTCAACGGTTTATAAAAGTATATATCTTTTCACGCCAGAGTGTTGGTTCTATTATCTTTAAACGACTCGGGAGAATATAATTTTCAGGCAGGCAATGTGCAAGTGAGTCCAAGTTCCCTGCCAAATGTTCAAATATGTAAAATATTACCGCCAAATTCCTCTAATTTCACCCACCTGCGGAAATTGAAACAAATTTGAAAACATTCATTAGCTCTACTTCTCATGAACCGCACCAGAAAATTTGCACCAACCTCTTTCGTTTCCTATCTTCATCAGAAAAATTGACAAGACAGTGTAAATATGTACATCCCATACCCTCTTACAATAAACCAGAGAACTTAGCAAACGATACACTTACAAATTTACATATAAAAACATAATTTTAATTTAGAAACATCTCGGTACGTACATATTAAATCAGTTGTTGCCGTTGAAGAGAAACCCAAAGTTATGAGTTAGGTTAGGTTGCAGGTTAAAGTTTAATAAAAGAAGGACGTAACTTTTTCTAAATAAAATTCAGATATATTGGAAATTTCAACGGAATTGAATAATTCATAAAGAAGAAGTGTATAAAGTTTAACGACCATAGGTCAATATTTTGACAAGTTGTATGCCAGGATATGTGGTCGGTTAACGTTTTATGAAACGGGGCATAAATCTGTCAAAATAAAAGTCAGAGTCCTTGTGATCAGATAAATATATTTGTGAACAAAGATATAAAAATTGAACAGGAAAAGCAGAATTCAAGGACCAGTCAACCACAAATACACACAGAAACTAAGAACAAATTTAAAGATGAATAAAAGGCCAAATAAGACATCACAACACAAAAGGGTTGACAATAGGGCTACCGCCGTGGAACGGTCTGTGGCAAAGAAGGCCGCTGGGGGTTTAAACCAGGTTCTAGGATGCACCAAACCTCACACTTAACCTATAGTCAAAACGGGACAGTGTAAATAAAGAAATCCCCGACATGAACTATTCTCTAACCAATAAGGCAGCATTTATAAGCAATATAACAAGAGAATAAACCACTGAGGGCACGACAAGACTTCATGAACATCGGTCAAACACTTTTCAAGTTATGACCAGTTATGAGCTTGGTTAGACTGCAAGTTAAAGTTTTATAAAAAGGGTCATACCTCTTCCGATATGAAAGTCAGTGTTATTGAACATATGTAACGACATTCCTTGAGGTAAGATGAAGATGCGTGGGAAGGTTCATGACCATAGGTATAAAACGTTTCAAGTTATGGCCAAGGTTAGGTCGCAGGTTAAAGTGTGACGGACGACGGACGGACGAAGGACGGACAATGTGATCCCTAAGTGTCCGCCATGCTACGCAGGCGACACAATAAAGAACATAATTTGCCACGGTTCTAAAGTGTTATCTTCTGAGTTCAAATAATCTCTTTCTTAGTGTGTAGTATGAAAGAAATATCAAAAAGAATCACACGGAAATAAGCATACTTTTAGATAAAACAACATACTTTATTTAAAAGATACAATGTTTGTATTAAATTTGTATAAATAAAATTGAAAAAAAAATGCCATTCTTTCTTTAAAGAATATTTATATAACTTGTGACTCATCAGCCTTACCAGACGGTTGGGTGTTTATTGTATTATTTAAAAAAAAAAAAATTTATTCAGAACACATATATCAACATTGTTTCTATATTTTCTATTCCAAAGCGTAAATGTTGGTATCATTATTATAGACGTTGTGATAACATCAAACGGAAATCACGTGTCACGTGTCAGTCAGTCGCTTCTTAACATATTATTTTTAAACAAACTATACTTTTACGTCTCACTACTTGAGCAATGGTTAATGGTTAAGTTTATCGACGAGGAAGCAAACACATTTTTTATTCTTACATATCCTTTGTGTAATAGTGAATCCATCGAATCTGAAAAAACATTGAACGACTTTAAAAACGCAACATGGAAATAAACTAAGATAACTGACATATTTCAAAAGAAATTAAATTTTAATTTCATCCATTTTATTTAACCATATCTACAGTTGAATTGCTGAAAATTTCATTCAAATTAATCAACATTAAACTTGTTAAATTTAAAATATAACAGTACTACCCCCAGAAGCAAAAGTCACAATATCCACCATTAGCGGCAATGCACGCCTGACATCTCCTACGCATATTGGTATATACCGGGTATTAAACTTTTGGGGGTCGTACTGTTATGCTCTGAATTTAACAAGTTTATTGTTGATCAATTTGAATGATATTTTCAGCAATTCATCTGTAGATTTTATTAAATATAATAGATGAAATTAAAATTTAATTTTTATTGAAATATGTCAGTCTTATTTCCCTGTCGCGTTTTTAAAGTCGTTCAGTGTATATATGCAACATGTTCTCCGAGAAGTCTGGTCACGTCAGACATTTTCTAAAAATTCTATATCTTAATAAGGGTATTACTTTTATTGGCATGTCAAGTATTTTTCGTGAGAATTGTGTTATTGATTCCATTCCAAAATATTGATTTTGATACATGTCGTACTCAGATCACCAATTACATTCACGAATTTAGTTTAAAATGATGCCTTAAAAGACATGCGGACCTTACTACATGGACAAAGTATATTTTTAAAATCATATTTACCCGTAGTAAGTTTTAGAGTTAACCCCTCTCTTTACTTCCTCCTAGACCTAAATTTCAGGTTCATAATTTGAAATCGGAAATCCAAGAAGTTCCTACATATCTGTTAAAGTTCCTGCTGTAAAAAGCTAAGAATTTACTAGAGTTTGACGGCTACATAACGTCATTTATTTCTGGAACTTGGGAGTACTTACTCGTATACCCCAGTTCAATCAAATGAGGATGATGTTGTTTCTACGCATATAACTCATTGCAACTCTTTCAATGCTAGGGTAGACGAACAGTAAAACAAACATTCAACTGTGTTACTATGTTCTGGAACCCGAAATTACACAAACATCCTTCAACAAAGCCCGTAATTTTCGAATTATAGTATCTTCACCACTACAAACATCTACTCGCCTTGCTCAATTTAAATATCACGTCAAACAATATTGCGCTAAAGCTTATGACAACTGTGGGATTTCCTAAATTTGGTCAACTAAAAGTTCAGAAGACGTTCTCGATAACGCAATAAGAGTCAAATTGTATTTGTCAGTACTTGTGACATTTCCACACTATATGCAAACTTACTACACAACAAGACTTTTTGCTTTTATTCAAATGACTTTTGCTAGAGAAAAAAATCTACAAAAGAAATATAAAAAGATCGGAAGTTTGACCTGCAACAATATTAAAGCGGTTCTTTTAGAGTGGGCAATTTGGACAATTACACTTTGTGGACGTGCAAAGAAGTTTGTGCCTGTGTTCCAATTAGATAATAGGTTTGTCAGGTATGGAACTACTGTTTATAGACAAAGGTACGGACTGTGCACCTTTTGTCGCAGACTTGTTTTTGTATTGAAAGAGACATCATGTTAAAAGCGTGTTTTTGAGGCTGAGTTTTCCAAATGATCATACTTGTTCGACTTTAGTATGTACTTTTAGAAGTTATTTCTAATCTATTCTAATCTACTGACAACGACTTGCTAAGTAAGAATGTTCCCCATATTATCATGATCAAAAAAATTATTGGTCCTTTAAAACGGTTCCATGCGAAGTTAATGTTTGTCAGCCTCAATGTTGCCGCTGTTACAATGCAAATATGTACTTTGATTAACATACAAGTGCATTGCTATTTCTTTTACCGTGGTTTCTTTCAACAAATTTAATATAAATATATCCTTCGTCTACATATATGTTCATATCTTATCCGGTTACTGCGAGTTTCCGTAATAAAATATAAGTATTTGTTTCTCTTCATTTACATATACTATGATACTCATATTTACCTCCGTTACTGTCATTCCCGACAAATCAGATATAGCGGTGCTGCCAGCCTCTATGTTCTTGGCTTTCTCGCATTTGATAAAATCACCATCAGGATCGCTTGTCGCTATGTTGATCGTGCTCACGGAGTTTAGTTTTACACTAGTATATATTGATGTTGACAATGGATTACAATACAGTTAATATAATGAGCTCAATATGATAATACATTGTACATATATGCACGAAAAGGCACATGAATATTATATATAAAACTTACATTCTTAACGTATGATATACAAGGTATACGAGTAAGCAATACTTAGTGTACTATATAGATTAGTGTCCATGACTGTGTTATTACTAAGCCAAACTCTAAATAACGCCTAAGCTCAGTAACATTGAACTGGAGAGTACATTCTGTATACTGCTATAAGAGATGATACAAATGATAATGACAGATTACTTATACATAAAGTATAAATATAAACAGAAAAACAAACTCACGACTTTCCAGCTAAGGGTATCAAGGAAAAAGTAAGTGGTGGTGGAGGAACGCAACTGTACTATTTTCTTGTGGGTGTGGTGCAACAGGTGTTTAATTATTGGTGGTGGAAGGTATTTTCACCAGTGAATTTTGGTGGGGGTTGGTGTTTAATAAAACACCAAAACAATAATTGCTAAAAACGTATGTAATAATATTGATTTTTTTTTTCAAATTTTTATTTCTTTTAACTACAGCCGATAACGTGATGTCCAAAAACAAGAACGTAGAGACAGCATTGTTTATGTTCACGTCTGAATAGAGAAATTGAAATGTATTCAAATTCAACCGTCACTGAAACGCTCATTGAAAGTGTGACAAGCGTCCAGATGACGTTGTTTTATCCTCATCGTTTTTTTTTGTATTTGGAAGTGACTCGTTTTTGTGACAAGTCTTGCATCAGGCGTGGGTATTTACGCGGAAAACATGAGACAACGGCATGCCTTTATTACAGAGATACGGTCGGCGAAAGACGAAGATGACCGTCATGGTTTCGCCCCAAGTCGTTTCGCCCACAGTTCATTTCGCCAATAAATGTCTTATTTTCCGTTTGAACTGTTTTAATTATGTAAAATGATTTAAACTACATAAGACAACTAAAAAAAATAGATGAGTTTAAACAAATAAGATAGGAAGGATTATTATTATTATTAATAATAATAATATTATTATTATTATTATTATTATTATTTTTATCATTACTTCTGTTATTATTATTTATTATAATTATTATTATTATTATTTGTATTTTCCCAAATCAGCACATATTATAAACAGCAATTACATATTATACGTTAACATTTGAGTACATTCTAATCTATATCAGGCATCTGTCACACACACGTGCACACACACGCAAACGCACGTACGCACGCAAGCACACAATGCACGTTTTGATGATATCAGATCAGAAGGTTATATAGAATTAAGAGCATGCATATAATATAATAGTGTGGAAGGTCATTATATAGACTTTCTTCAATATCATTCGATACATATTACTTTAAATATTCGAGAAGTACATAAAATCAACAGAATTTAGCTAGAAACCTATGTGGTTTATTATAGGATTGTCTATCCTCTCAAGGTTTACTACGGGAAATACGCTCACGCACTGATGTCTAGGTTGTTTTTGTTATATTACATAATGTAACAATACAAATATGTTCAGTTTTGGAACAAAGTTCCCGGCTCTGTTATCACAAGGAAGTCATAGCTCCATCTTATTTTTCAACACACATTTGTAGGTGGGATTTATATCTCAGATTAACCTCTCAAAAATGAAATATTCGCGATCGATATGTATTTAGATAATTGTATCATGTTATTATTAACACATGCTTACTTTGCAATCTCAATATTTATAATTGGTAGTTTGGAAACATGGCATTGGACTATGTTCGCTTACCGGTAATGTGGTTTGACGAGAGCTCTTGGACTGTCGTTCGACCTTCCTGTGTCGTTTCTGATATCTGGGAATATCTTGGCCTGGATGTGCCAATGAGGCGGACTACCCGGACTTTGTATCGACAGATCGTGCCATGCAGCGCCTTCATATCTAAATAGGGATAATAGCATAAGTCAATGAAACTTAAATGCATTTCGACATATGTCATATAGTTTACTTGGCAAAGGAAGAAAAAAATCATTGTATTTATTAAACTTGTTTTAACTAATATTCACTGTATCTAGAAGGTTGTCTGTAAAGCAGATCTTTAAATATAACCAGACAGTTTACGTCAAAAATAGGACATAAATTTGGTAAAATACAATACCAAGTTATGGATCATATTGATCATATGTCTACCAGTGCCCATGATGGTACCAAAGACATGCAAGCGTTATTTAATGTAGATATAAAACTCGAACAGGAAAAGCAGCATTCAAGGACGACAGTCAACCACAAACACACACAGAAACAAAGAAGAAATTTAAAGATGAATAAAAGGCCAAATAAGACATCACAAACACTAAAGGGTTGACAATAGGGCTATTGCCTTGGAACGGTCAGTGGCAAAAAAGGCCGCTGGGGATTTAAACTAGGTTCTAGGGTACACCAAACCTCACACTTACCCTACTGTCAACCAAATAAAACGGGACAGTGTAAATAAAGAAATCCCCGTCATGAACTATTCTCTAACAAACAAGGCAGCAATTAATAGGCGTTATTGATACATTACAAGGAACTGTTGAAATACATAAACTTAAATCAGAATACCAGTGACCTAGATGTTACTGAAGACATATTCTAAGTTTCAGTGCTGTAAGACCAGCGGCGCTGACATAATTGATAAAACAGTTAACCTACAAGACAACTCCGAAGGCAAGCAGACCCTTTACCCACATTGACGCAGAAGCACGTCATCATAGGGTATACAACCTATCCGATCATCGCACAATTAAAGAATATAGTGTTGAATTTTAATTTGTGAACCACACAAATGATTTTTTATAACGATTGTATGAAAGCAATCATGATCAAGAATGTTTCTAAGTGTGCAAATTACGTCATTATAGACGTCAGATTGTGAAAGTCCAAGTCGCAGAAGAGTTCTTCCACGGCAGATGAGTTAATCGGTAATGCATACGAGGGATGATTAGATACGATGTACAATCCCATTATTGAAACATTTGGTATTTATACTCGCTATTTAAATATTATAACGTTTCATTGTTTGCTATTTGCCATAGTATAACTCACGTGATATCCTCGTATTCTATGTTGTCTTCAAGCTCTATATTTACTTTCATCCACTCTTGTTCCCAGTTAGCTGTTTCACTTACGGCAAACACCACTTCCGTCATTGCAAGTAGCATGAACGAGTTAATCCTCGTTACGTTAGTGCGTCTGACTCCGATTCTCTTTATTTCTAAGTCCCAGTCTCCATAATAGCTTTCACCAGCGGATTTTCTTTTCTGCAGCGTACTTTTTCCAATGTCAACCTTGTTGCAGGTAAGTCCACAGGGACCGGTACCCACTTTCCAACCGGTGATTATGTCAAGGTGGACCTGAAATTATTTTGAAAAGTTAGCAATCTGATTACTATGGTAAATTTTCTTTAATGCAGTCAGTTTATTTTGAATTTCTTGATTTGAACGTATCTATAAAGGTCAAGCAGGAAATATAGCTTTCAAAGAACACAGTCAACCAAACACACGCATTAAAACAAACAACAATTATAATGTTAAAAAGCAAGGCAAGTGAGTGCCATAGTTATGACATTCAATACAAGTTTCGCTCTTCATTGTTAATTTGTCAAGTGCATGCTCAGAAAATTCAATTTTACGTTATTTGTGAGACAACATGTGCAATTTTTACAGGTGATTCTACCTAATGTACAAAAATGACAGCTCGGAACTATACATTGATGTACTTGCCGATCAATAAAATGTGCAATGGCCCAGAACACCATGCAATATTTGTTTTATCATACAGACACCTTTATTCTGTTGTCACAAAATCGTACAAACTTTGAACGAATGACCTAGTTGCCTAACCTTTTAAATAAATAATGTTTTATAATTCAGAAAAAAACTCGCTTAAATTTATTATTTATATTGCTGGTCACTGTATTTTATGTTGATATATGGTATATGCATCATAACAAATAGTTCAAGACAGTGAGTAATCATTACATCCATCTTGGGTATGACACTATCCAGGCATCTAATCATTATATGTATGTACTATGTATGACTATCCAGGCATCTAATCATTATATGTATGTACTATGTATGACTATCCAGGCATCTAATCATTATATGTATGTACTATGTATGACTATCCAGGCATCTAATCATTATATGTATGTACTATGTATGACACTATCCAGGCATCTAATCATTATATGTATGTACTATGTATGACACTATCCAGGCATCTAATCATTATATGTATGTACTATGTATGACACTATCCAGGCATCTAATCATTATATGTATGTACTATGTATGACACTATCCAGGCATCTAATCATTATATGTATGTACTATGTATGACACTATCCAGGCATCTAATCATTATATGTATGTACTATGTATGACACTATCCAGGCATCTAATCATTATATGTATGTACTATGTATGACACTATCCAGGCATCTTAACATCATATGTATGTACTATGTATGACACTATCCAGGCATCTAATCATTATATGTATGTACTATGTATGACACTATCCAGGCATCTAATCATTATATGTATGTACTATGTATGACACTATCCAGGCATCTAATCATTATATGTATGTACTATGTATGACTATCCAGGCATCTTATCATTATATGTATGTACTATGTATGACTATCCAGGCATCTAAACATCATATGTATGTACTATGTATGACACTATCCAGGCATCTAATCATTATATGTATGTACTATGTATGACACTATCCAGGCATCTAAACATCATATGTATGTACTATGTATGACTATCCAGGCATCTAATCATTATATGTATGTACTATGTATGACTATCCAGGCATCTAATCATTATATGTATGTACTATGTATGACACTATCCAGGCATCTAAACATCATATGTATGTACTATGTATGACACTATGCAGGCATCTGAACATCAAATGTATGTACTATGTATGACACTATCCAGGCATCTGAACATCATATGTATGTACTATGTATGACACTATGCAGGCATCTTAACATCATATGTATGTACTATGTATGACACTATCCAGGCATCTAAACATCATATGTAGGTACTATGTATGACACTATTCAGGCATCTAAACATCATATGTATGTACTATGTATGACACTATCCAGGCATCTAAACATCATATGTATGTACTATGTATGACACTATCCAGGAATCTAAACATCATATGTATGTACTATGTATGACACTATCCAGGCATCTAAACATCATATGTATGTACTATGTATGACACTATCCAGGCATCTAAACATCATATGTATGTACTATGTATGACACTATCCAGGCATCTAAACATCATATGTATGTACTATGTATGTCACTATGCAGGCATCTAAACATCAAATGTATGTACTATGTATGACACTATCCAGGCATCTAAACATCATATGTATGTACTATGTATGACACTATCCAGGCATCTAAACATCATATGTATGTACTATGTATGACACTATCCAGGCATCTAAACATCATATGTATGTACTATGTATGTCACTATGCAGGCATCTAAACATCAAATGTATGTACTATGTATGACACTTTCCAGGCATCTAAACATCATATGTATGTACTATGTATGACACTATCCAGGCATCTAAACATCATATGTATGTACTATGTATGACACTATCCAGGCATCTAAACATCATATGTATGTACTATGTATGACACTATCCAGGCATCTAAACATCATATGTATGTACTATGTATGACACTATCCAGGCATCTAAACATCATATGTATGTACTATGTATGACACTATCCAGGCATCTAAACATCATATGTATGTACTATGTATGACACTATCCAGGCATCTAAACATCATATGTATGTACTATCTACGGTAGGATGCCCTTGACATTTCCATGACATATTCACGAGGTTAGTAAAGTATTATTTATAAACTATTAATGAGATGAGGTCTGTAATTCAGTATATGGACTAATTATTAACACAGTCATTTAGAAAATATTTCACGTGTTGTGTAAACATGGAGATATTCCATTTACATGAACAGGGTATTTACCTCATACTTGTTGGATGTTGAATTCTGGGTGATAGTGTAACTAATAGTTCCACCATTAAAAGAACGAATATCAGCCAACTGTACACAACCCAGCGTTAGCATGTAAAGCCATGTTATATGTAATGGCTGTAGACCACCGATAAATAACATGTTTAGATCTGGAAAAGAAAAGTATATCGTATAAAGATAGTTGCCTGTGCAGTGTGGCGGCGATGACACGTCTCCCCGTGCTTACAATCTGAACTGTTATTCATTCCGATCTTTGGAGATCGCTGAGCCCGATATTTATTTACAGATATCGGTGGTACATTCTCAAATACTTCGTTTTCTTACTTTAATTTTGAATATGTGGTTCCACTACTCCAGCCTTTAAAGGACATGAGTTTTGTTTAATAACCTCTGCTCCGAAATAAATTCCATTTTGTTGAGTCCGCTTATTGTTTTCTCATTTAGGGCAAAGTATTTTGTTAGAAACTGAAACCATACGCCGCTGATTATGGAATGGTATGAAAATACCACATTTTAGGTTCCATGTTCACCGTCATATGCATACTTCGAAATGGGTAAATTGTTCGTACTATTGGCATTTTTAAAATATTGAATTCGGCTCAAACCCGTGCTAGAGAGTGTGAACGGTAGCAAGCATATTTCACTACGTTCATGAACAGTCGCAACAAACTGAGACTGAAATATCTTTATATTTATCGTGTTCGGCGATTTCCAAATTGTTCCATTTCATACCCTTTTTCATGCCATTGTTTTTATGAATGCATTGTTAACGTGTCTGTTTACACTTAGTTGATAAAACCAAAACTCACAATATCAGATTAAAGTTTAAGGAATTTGAAAACAGTATGACATCTTTGAATTTCATTTGATTCCATTTGTGTGTAGACAAATTAACATAGCTCTCTGTTGGCAATACGTTTGATATAAATATAACTTGCAAAAATGATTCAATTCAATGTTTAAGATACACTTGATTTTAATATGTGTAAACTATTTTCCCAACGATTTTATATTTGATACATTTACAAATGTTATAGATAAATCATTCAATAGGATTAATGTTTATGTAAATAAAAACCAATATTGTCAAAAAAAATTAAACTATAAGCCTTATTTGTATTGCCTAACCTTTTTGTTTCAAAAACACAACACTCATCCAAATCCAAATGTTTCTAAAACAATGTCTACAGTTGCTGTAACGCTTATTTAGCTATTTAAACGAAGTCGTAAACTGTTTCTGGGAAATAATTTAGAATAGGAAAACCAACATCGCTTCCAACATTGTAAAAAAGAAAATTCCATTTCCAAAAAATGTAAACCAATCAACAGTTTAGCGATTCATTAACTAAGCAAATAATTCATAGTTGTTTGAATTAGGTATATGTACATTTTAGACAGTGTATACTTGGTGGATATTCTGACTCGTAGACTAAGGTATTGAATTGCCTAAAAATAAAGAAAACGCAGCACCCAAGCGAAATGGCACCGTAGGTACGAACTGTTTTGGAAAGGACCGTAACTGATGTTGTGATAAAAAAGAGTATGATAATGGACCTTTGGAAACGGCCGAGCACGACACGTACGAAATATTGCAGTCTCGGTTTGATTGAGACTGTTCATGAGCGGTAGTGAAATATGCTAGCTACCGCTCACGCCCTCTAGCCCCGGGTTGAGCAGAACTCAATATTCATAAAATCTATGGTACACAATTTAACCATCCCGAATATGGCATGCATACGGCGGTGGACATGGAGTTATATGCTTCCCCGTGTCGTACGGCGTATGGTCCCAGTATCTAATAAAATTAAATGCCCCGAAGAGCGAAATAAACATAATGGAATTTAGTTGGGAGCAGCGGTTATGAAGCCTGCGTATCACAAGTAACAGCCAAAAGACTAAATTAAAAAGCAGACAACATATCCTATAAGTGGTTAAACAATAGCCTTTTATCGGCCGGAGTAGTGGAACCACCGAATCAAAAATTAAGTAAGAAAACAAAAGAAATTGAAAATGTACCACCGATAACTAAATATAAGTATCGGACTCAGCGATCTCCAAAGATCGAATGAATAACAGTACTGATTAACTCGTGGTCCAATCCATTTGCAAATATTATTTATTATTGTAATTTGTATATCACATGTATTTATGTAAATAACATCAAGCAATAAAATATTATTAAATTAAACAGTACAACAAACTAATTTAAATGAAAAATTAAACAGCAAATGAATAGGACACAACACAATATAAAGAGTTGCGAAGACAGGGTTACCGACTACGGTAAGTAGATGATACGGACTACTGTTTTGCTTCAATCCATTTTGTGTGAAGACAACCTCGCTATTTTCCTGTCTTCATCGATATACATTATTGTATATAGTAGAGGTTTTTACTGACGGATTCTTTGCTCCGTTCCTGATTTTGAATTAACGACAGATGTCGCCTTTAAATCTTACAATTTGCCTTAGCACAAATATAGATCAATGTAAATGTATAATAACAGACTGGAATCATTATAGAGCAATACGTTTTCTACTGAGCATTTAATAGTTCAAATTAAGAATCAGTCTGTTAAAAAAACTAACATAATATCAATTATTTGTAGAACTGCCTTGTTGGCTAAATTTATCTCCAGTTAAATGCTAGTAAACATTAACATGCATTACGATAATCAAAACCTGTATATGTTAAGGGCACTGCTAACAATGTACAGTGGAGACTTTTTTGAAGAAAAAAGAAAGAATAAAAAGAAGACATGTTATATACCTCTAATCTGTGAACCGAGACTTTAAATATTAAAACGGTACTCTATTCAACTAATATATTTTATTTTCTATATTAGAAGCTATGCATATGTTGGTACTGTTGTCATGCCATTCGACAAATACCGCGGCGCGGCGATCCAATTTATTTTAGCTTTGGGGAACTTTTTCAATGTAAATCAAAATCTTTGTTTCGCTCATATCTCCGAAGAAAGATGGTTTACAAATGACTTAAGTTATACGATATTCAAAGTACAACAAGTAATAACTTATGCCAAATTATTAAAGAAATATATTGCTGTTAACTTGTTTTTTATGATATTTTGTAAAAGGTAATTTGCCCTGTTGTTTCGTTTGAAATATCAAAGCACGTTCAATTCCAATCACATTTTCTAACTTGATTTGATCTGCTGTTATAACGGAATTATAATAAATACAAATAAAATAAAGAAATGAAATAAGAATACTCAAACAAACTTCAACATGCTTATTTACACGAAGTCTTATACTTATTTGTTTCTGACTTCAAAATAACTAAAATACAATCATATAAAAAGCCTGATTCTGGATATATCTCATCAGTTAGATGAAATATGTGCTCACAAAATATTTGTAAAAGTTTATTATAATGCCTACCTGAATACGCATTTAGTTAGATCTCTTTTCACGTAGCAACTTTAAAACATTGACGTAGAACCCTGTCGTTCGTGTCTTTTATAGCATGTCCTCTTATGATATGTACCTCTAAGATAGTAATGTTTCACTGTCGTTGTAACCAGGCTCGTGTAGGATGACTATATAGGATTAGGCGAATTAGCCTAATCATAGTTTAATACGCATGATATTGGTTAATGCTTACTATACCTAAAACACTTCAAAGGTCGGACGTTATCAATCATGTTTAAGCACACTGACAACTGTGGCATTATAACTACGGATTGGTTTTGTCATTTTGTTTGTTTGCTCATTTAATTCCGTTAATGCGTAATCAATGTAATGTTTTCTTGATGCTTTACGAGTAGGCCATGAATAAATTAACTAAGACATCTTAATACATACCAGATTGTCAGTAAATGCTGTGTTCTTTGACCTTAAATCTCAAGAAACTAATATGTCAATAAGTCAGCGAGTATCAGATCATTAATGGCATCTTGTCATTGATTAAAGGTTAACAAATTTGAAACCCCGCACAGAATAATCATATTATAAGGATTGTGTAGGATGACCATTAAAGTCTTTATTTCATATACGGTCACAAGTGACTGACAGTTTGTAGTATACCTGTTTGAGGATTAATTTTAATATTGATATGTGAACTACGTCTTAATTGTGAATGATGTGTTTCACTCAGTTTTCTATTATCTATTATTATATTATTTACTGCATCTATTATTTTTAATATTCAGTTCTTTCATTGTGTTTTTACACGTAACTCCAGGCAGCCATTTTAAATCTTGGGATGACAATGGGGTAAGAGTGAGGTTTGGTGCACCCTAGAATCTGGTTTAAACCCCCAGCGGCCTTTTTATCTATTGACCATTTCAACGCGGCAGCCCAATTGTACATCCTGTTATGTTTGTGATGTCATATCATGCCTTGTATTCATCTTTGTAATTATTGTTTATTTCTGTGCGTGTTTTTGGTTGACTGTGGTCCTTGAATGCTACATTTCCTATTCGACATTTACATCAACTTTCTTTTACCTTCCAAGACCCACCATTAATCAAATCGTCTAAACGTAAATAAAAGATACACATGCAAATATTATTTTTTGGCTCCTGTGTCCTGTTTTATGAAACAACCTACAATAATTTCGATCATAAGTCTAAATAAGATACCTTCCACCATTTTCCTTAAAGGGGCACTGTCCGTAAGTAAGCAGATATTGAGCATAACCAAATAACTGGCTGTCTTTTATTCAGCGAAATGTATACATGAAAACATGAGGATAGACCCTAAGAAGTATGTAGGAATACATTCGTGAGTTTGAAAAAAAAAAGTTTTAATTATTATATGTAAATAAAGTGGGACCCACACTATTTACCTTTTCTGCGATCACGTGACTTCCATTAGCGCATTATGTTATGACCACAGTATGTATTGCGAAATATGTACAGCCCGCTTAGCTCAGCTGGGAGTGTTGCCGACCACTTTACGCTCACGCACACTATTATTACGGTGAGTGTAATTTTAGTTTGGGCTGCGAGTTCAAACGCACAAAGCGGATTTACTTTTTTTTGTACCGCGATTGAATTCCGTTAAACAATCTTGCTTTTAATTAGTAAATATTCAATAATGTTTAGTGTGTAATGTTTGCGAACATAATTAGTGTGTGTTTTATAAGCTAAAAGTTACGGACAGTGTCCCTTTAAAGCAATTATATGGAATCAATGAAATTAAGGTTCGTGTTTCCTTATACGCCATGTAATCACAAATAACTCACAAACCACACTGATCCTATTTATAACAATACAACATTTATAATAGTACAAGGACATGGACATAGATATGAACCAATGGTGTTTTACGTCATTTTAGCACATGTTAGGCTATATATGAACGTCAAAATGTTTATGTTAGAGGCAGAACCTACCTTTTCCTCGGCAGACCCAGTACTGTATGCCTCCCGCAATCCGTAAGCATCTACATTTTCCCACTTTACAAGCCGAGCTTCCAATGAGATCCGACCGCGCAACAGTGAGAGGCGAGAACGTTTTAGACGCAGTGTTTGCATGGACAGAGAATATTACTGTATATATAGAGGATCTTACATGAGTGCTCATTCATTATTGAATTTATTAAATGAATTGGCAATATTTTTGATAACGAGTTTAATAAATTCAATGATGAATGAGAACGAATGGTAGATTCTATTTATCACATAACTTATAACATCACATTACGTCAGAAAACGTATATTAACGTGACGTCACGTCCATAACGTCATTAAGGTTATGTTATACCACTAGTGGAATATCAAAAATATTGAATGGTGTTATTACGCTCCCACATCACATGTTATGTGATAAAATAGGATTATTACTATTTACCTTCGAGGGGTGATACAAGTTTCCAGAACAAGTTACTATAGTAATGATCCTTTTATTATATACCTCCCACATATGATTACAAATTAGAAATAGTTACATTTCTGTTACATACGTATGCAATAAAGAAGGTTTCTAAATGTTTCAAGGCTTAATATATCTTAATATATGTCGGGTGTAGTTACAGCTTACAAGTTCAAGTTCATTGGTGCGACGTATTTGTTTTGTTTGTTTGACGTAACGTCGTCTTGACGTTCTCGTGCAAACTGGTGTAAATGCGAGAGTTATTAGGAATGTCCGTGTTCTATTTTAAGTAAGATAGTGATACGGAATCTATTTTAGTAGCATACTGATACAGATTCAGAAAACCTCTAGAGGTGATACAGGTTTTTGTATTCTACTGTAAGAATGAAGGTACTATGTATATAATTATTGATAGGTATATAATAAAACAAGTTACATCACAGTACCAAACAAACGACACGAACGAGATGTAACTCACTCTTAATGCCGTGAGCAAATCAATTATTTTCTTACCTTCAAGCATGTAAAAACAACAGAAACAATCTTAGGTAATAGGCGTATGCATTCGGACAGAATAAACACAGCATTTCAATAAGAACATGTTCTGATCTGATCCAACTCCAGTGTGAGAAGAGAAAGGTCCCCCGGGTACAGGAACCAGTGACGGATGGAATACTTCTGAAAAATACTTTCTTAAACAACTTTCTTTAATTCAAATGTAAAAATAAATATTCCACAATTAAGAGATATGTATATATGCATGGAGATAACTATACACTATACATACATGTGTAAAAGGAGATAAATATACCCCTTCCATAGAAAACATAATTATAATAATGTAAACCAGTTCTCTACGGTATTGCAACATATAATTATATAAATAATGTATATAGTATCCATCTTTAAAAATATATAGAACATATTACAGTATAATGAAGGTTGGGTGGGAGGGACACACTAGTAGTCTTCCAAAATACAAAGCCTCAAGTGATCGGATCAATAACCCGCACCAGTATATATACCCAAGACACGTGCGGGAACGGAATATCCAAATGCACGAGAAAAACTAACCGAGCACAAATATAATGACGACATTATGACTTACATGCTGTTCCCATACGAGATTAATTTCATGTACATAAACACTGGTTACATTAAGCAAATGTATTTTACAACATTGTTGTTTAATGCTTTCCATATGTATGAATCGTCCATATGTATGAATCGTCCATATGTATGAATCGTCCATATGTATGAATCGCAGGGAAAGTAAAGAAGACGAAAACATTATTATTTTTATTGTAGTAATTTTTTGCCATCCACATTAGTTCGTCGATATAATAATGAAGTTTCCTTATTTGTTTATTTATTAATTTATTGCTTTTCTGCCGTTCTGCATATCTTGAATAGAATGTGCGTCTGTATCAGCCAATCAGAAACAATACCAGAATCTCGGTAAAATGGCTGCCGCGTCAAACTATTTTTTAGAAGAACTGTTCTAGACGTTTGTCTTGAAAATAAGCAAGCGTTGCAGATGATCTATACTATTTAAGAAAGTGTTATTTTGAATTGTCGTTATTTTTGCTCCAGTTCAGTACCGTTTTGTATGAATCGTCCCTATTGTGTTTCGTGTTTAGTAACGTGTTTTATTGCATAGTCAGTTTTCTTCCTCGGTTTTTCCAGTACCTGTTGTATTGAATCTACTTACATACCGTAAAAGAACCACCAGGTATTATTTTGCATATTTTTCAGTACAGTTAAACATTCTTGTTTGGAAAGTTCTCCGTCGTAAAGATCGCGTTTGAAAGAACGTTCTAAAAGGTCGTTAATTGTGTTTAGAAATGGATTGTTTAAAAATCCTGTTCAAAATTTGGAATGGCTCCTGGAAGTTTGAGGTGTATAGGTAGTTATACAAGAGCTGTCGGAGAACAGCGCAGCTCGACTATTCGATTTTTCAGAGAATAATAAATTATATAGCTAGTATATACCATCAGAAAACAAGGCTAAAACAATGTGGGGTGGGGTTGGGGCGCAACATAGCTATGTGTAAGTTTGAGTGGGGGTGGGGGAGAGGTGGGGTGGGTGGTGGGGGTAATGGGGTGGTGAGGGCAATATATATGTGTAAGAAGCTATGTAAAAATTCACCAAAACAACACAAAAATATTTAATTTTTTTTTATTAAAAATCGAGTTTTGAGTGGGGATGGGGGAGAGGCGGGCAACATATATGTGTAAGAATCTATGTAAGAATTGACCAAAACAACACAGAAATATGGTAAAACAAAATACAAATAAAAATATTTCGACTGGGGTTGGGGGGAGAGGCAGGGAATGGGGTGCAGGGGGCAACATATATGTGTAAGAAGCTATGTGTAAGAATTGACCAAAACAACACAGATATATGTAAAAAAACAATAAACATTAAATAAAAAATATTCCATTTCGAGCGTGGGGATGGGGTGGGGGAGGGGAGGGGGGCAGCATAGCTATGTGTAAGAATTGACCAAAACAACACAGAAATATGTAAAATAAAAATAAAAATGGAGTTTCGGGTGGTGGGGGGGGGGGTGGTAGAGATGCAGGGAATGGGGTGGAGGGGGCAACATATATATATATGTGTAAGAAGCTATGTGTAAGAATTTACCAAAACAACACAAATATATGTAAAAACAATAAACATTAAATAAAAATATTCCCTTTCGAGCGTGGGGGTGGGGTGGGGGAGGGGAGGTGTTACAACATAGCTATGTGTAATAATCGACCAAAACAACACAGAAATATGTAAAAAAAAAAGTTGTGGAGGGGTGGTGGGTGGGGAGGAGTGGGGGCTTGGGGGAGGTTAAAGTCCATGCCCCAATATGAGTGAAGTATGAATAAGATGCATAATGCTATAAGAAATCCCAAACCAAAATTTATAGATATATACATGCTTACATGCAAACCTAGATCTGCCTTTATTGCACATTTTATGGGCCATCACTATTTGGGTTCCATGGGAGCCCAGAATTTGCAGAAGACAAAATTAATTACCCAACCCTTTACAACATACTATAAGGAAACCAATTCCAAAACTTAGTTTAGCTAGGACAAGAAATGCAAGAGATATAGACCTGTAAACACGGCTTACACGCAAAATTTGATGTGAAACAGACACATTTTAAGGGCTATCAGAATTTGGGTTCCATGGGAGCCCAGGTGTTACAGGAACCAAAATTACTTAAGCAGCCCTTAAGATAATGCTATAAGGAAGCTAATGGCCAAATATGATTGTGCTAGGGTAAGAATTGTAAGAGATATAGACTTGTAAACACAGCTTACACGCAAAATCTGATGTGAAATGGGACACATTTTATGCCCATGGGTTACAGGAACCAAAATTGCTTATGCAGCCCTTAAGATAATGCTATAAGGAAGCCCATGGCCAAATGTGGTTTTGCTAGGATAAGAAATGTAAGAGATATAGACTTGTAAACACAGCTTACAGGCAAACCTTGATGTGGGACGCCGACGCCGACGCCGACCCCGGGGTGATTACATAAGCTCTCTTATCAAGTTTTTCGAATAGTCGAGCTAAAAATGTATTCTACTCTTGTAAAATATATTTTACATTATTTATTTCTGTACCATTATTTGTCATCAACTTTGATATAATAATTTCAGTATATTGCCCTTTTTCTAAATTGCGAAAGTATTTTGGGGATTTGTTTTTTTACCTTCTACATTCCATTTTGCTTTTGTTCTGAGAATAATTCCTTTGATGTTTCCACAGTCTCATATTGTATATAGTAATTATAATTTGTTTTCAATCTCTTGTATTGTATTACCTTTTTCCTTTTGATAAACGAAGCATATGCAATTGACTTAGCCCTAATAATTGGTTTCATAGTTTCCCAAAATAACTGGTTATTTATACTAAATGTGATATTATCTATATTGTTATCATCAGTTTGTAACATGTATTGGTTTTCAGTTTCGGTTATGATTGTTTTAACAATATGTACATATTCGGAGTCGAACTCGCCCCACTCCTCCACCTCCCCACACCTAGGTTGATCGATAAAAGAGAATGTAACTGATATTGGAAAATCTGATATTGGAAAATGCTCCGACTTGTAACCTATTCCTATATCTGAACTATCGACGAACATTTGAAGGTCTGACGAAAGAAGAATGTAATCCAAGCGGTCCCTCCATGTATATCTTTTTAAGTCTTCATTTTAAACTCTCCATACATCATCTAAATCGAAACTGTCCATAATATTCAGCATTTATTTATTAGCTTTTGTGTTATTTTTATGTTTATACTTATATGTATCGGTTTCATAATTTAAAGGAACGTTCCAATCTCCGCCAACAACTATTGATGTATTTTCAAAACTATGTATCAAATTAAAGAAATCTTGAAAAAATGGGGCTTGTCCTCATTTGGACCATACATAGCCGCTATTCATTTTTTGTTCTCAAATTATTACATCCCGAATAATAAAGTTACCATTGATATCAAAAATAACATTTTAGCATCAGAGTCTCATTCGCTTCTCCGATGTAATTCAACATCATTTGAGGAATGTGTATCAACTAAAAAAGAAATATCATAACAATCTTTGCATTTAGAGAAAATATCATGCCTTTTTAATCTAGTTGAGGAAAGCCCCCTACAAATTAAACTTCCTAATTTCACCTTACTCATAATACAAGTGTATAAATGTGTTGTTTAAAAGCAGACAGTTACGTTGTTATTGAGGAGCTATGAGGATGTATTGATATTGTATACATACATACACAATGACATTTAGCTTATTCATACATACGCACTCAACTTCCTTAACCATGTTGATATACAATTTCAGTATGAGTCTCTGAAAGCTGTATACTAAAAGTGATAATTGATTTAATAAAGATAATATAGGGAATTGGAATGCTATGTTTCTGATGTATGTATATATTGGGAGTAAGTATTAAATCATGTAAAAATAAAATAAAATTATTCAGCACCTACTCGCAGTATACACATACTCTTAAGGTGTCTGTATCGATTGAGTGAATGTGTACAAGCAAAGTCAAACATAAGGCATGTTTGGTATATCAAAGATAACAAAATGAAAATGTCTGCTATACAGATAAGATCACAGTAACCAACGTTAGCAACACTTGATGTCAAACAATAATATCTCGCATATCCAATGAACTTAACATCACCTACATCGAACGCCGAAAGGGGCCCTTTAATGCAGTAACGGACCCGTTCTGCCGAACACATCTCTGATACCAATTCTAAACTCCCGATAAATATCTCTCATTATAGCTCAAGCAATTATTTCGTAAGGTAGCAGACAACAGTTTTAGCATCAGTTTCGAATTGGCCCCGATGAAATTCTGAAATAAGGGGTAAATGTGAATATTGAATGCTTAACTCTTCTTGAAATCATGTGTCTATGCTTTCTGTTATGACTTGTGAGAATGGAGTTTGAGACACAATTTGACAACTTTCCCTGACACCCTGACTGATTCCCATAGAATTGTATAGGGTTGAAATGCGAAACTGAGGCTTTGTGGAAAATCTATGAATTTTGTGTTTCTATTAAAATGTCAACAAACATTTTAAAATACTGGAACTTATCAATGGATGGTGGGTATATTGGTATTGATTTATAGGTTGTACTTCATGTTGGCAGCGAGAATAAATGCAGCACTTTGTGATATAATTTGCGCCTAACCTGTGTGTGTGTGTTTTGACAAATGTCCACTTCGACTCGGAACAGCAACAGTTTTCGCGACTTTGTTAGACAGATTGAGTGTGTCAGTATGTTGTAAGAGCTGTGGTTAAATGTTTCTTATATCTGATTTGTAAAGCAGTATGTGTTGTAGATTCATTGTTGTGCTATTTCTTTTTCAGGTGTGTTACTAACTTGTACAGAGGGAGTTTAATCCGGGGCCATCCGCTCATCTGATACTGAGAGAAAACTGTTGTCTGCCCCCTAAGAACGGCCCCAAGTATATATTGTATGCATGTGCATCTATACTTTAATCATTCACGCTTGCAGCAATTTATCTTAAAAAAACAGTATTTGTCAAATTGACATGTTTAATAAACAATACACACATAAACTGTTCACAGTGCGTGGACTTTGGTCATCTTTGTGGCTTTAAAGTAGAATATCGCTTAAGCCGGTGCTAGAAGGCGTGAGAGGTGTTGCACTCGACATTACCTCTCATGAACAGACTCAATAAAACCGAGTCAGCTACCTTTATCTCTTGTTGTGTTTGTTTCTTCCAAGGGATCCCATTTCAGTATTTATTTACAAACTATTGTCCCAAATAACCCAGTGAGTATTTATTCCCATTATAGTTTTATGTAGATTCACGTTTACCCGCTCTCAAGTTATGAACTCAGGGGTTTCGGTATGCGTGCGTGTATTGTCCATAATTCGTTTATGTACGTTAACCTTAGAAGCTCTATTATGTCAATGAATATTATTATTACTATTATCATTTATAAAAGTATGAACACTTTCTTAATTCAGTTTGTCAAGAAATGAAAATGTATAAATATGTTTTTGTCGATCTTCTGTAATCCAGTATACACGAAACTCCCACAAGATAATTACATAATAGGCTGATTAACTCGCAGATTGATTTATAATGATTGAGCTTTTGTTTTTACAAAAACATAAACCATATGTTTAATAAATACTGAAAAGGTGATCCATTGGAAGCAACAAACACAAAAAAGAGAGAAAAGTAGCAGACTCTGTTTTATTTAGTCATGAGAGGTTATTATAAGATGCAACACCTATCACGCCTGATAGCACCAGCTTAAGCGATATTCTACTTTAAAGCAACACAGAATGGCCTTGATCATCCCAAAAGACCAGTTAATAATAACACTACTGATCTGTAGTCGGGGCGACATTTTATGGCCGCCACACAGCACTAAACTTAAGTCTATCTTTGTACTTCCATGTTTTGAATTTGAAGCATAAATATGTATTTGTTGTTTCAAATAATTTCGATACAAACATGTTCAAACAAGAAAATCGGTAGAAACGATATATGCTCCCCGAAATGTATCCTCAACTTATCATATGACCTTATATCAACCAGCAGATTTCAAGTTGCAGTTCATTAGTAGTTTTTTGACTTATGCTTTGGACAGGAATTACAAGTGTATCATTAAAATGGGCAATAACTCTAATTTGAACAAAGATTGGTTGTAGATCTCTGCACTTTCTCTCATTGCCCTTTATCATTATGCGAAGTTTTACTGAAGTCCCTAAGGACATAAATTATAAGTACAAAATTCCATAGGACAATAATTCTATTTTGAATTTAGATCGAGTTATGGTTTTGAGCTCTACACTTCGTCTCATTGCCCTTTATCACTGTGTGAAGTTTCATTAAAGTCCCATGAGTTGGTTTTAGCTTTGCTGGCCTGCGAGTTGTCCGTCGTCCGTCCGTTGTTAACTATTGACTCGTTAAGACAATAGGAACTTCATTTTTCATCAGATCTTTCCCAAACTTTACCAGATTGTTAATATCAATGAAGCTCGGACAAGTTCGAAAACCAGCCAGATCGGACCAGGAACACCGGAGTTATTGATTTAGTGAAAACTTCTATATTTTGTTTCGTTAAGACGATAAGGCCTTCATTTTTCTTTTGATCATTACCAAACATTACCATATTGTTAATATTAATGAAAGCTCGAAAAAGTTTAAAAACCAGCCAAATAGGACATGAAACACCCGAGTTATGGCCCTTGATTTAGTTAAAAAGGCTATATTTTACCTCGTTAAGACGATAGAGCCTTCATTTACCATCATATGTTTACCAAACTTTACCAGATTATAGCTCGGAAAAGTTCGAAAACCAGCTATATCAGACCAGGAACACCAGGTTATGTGCCCTTGAATTATTGAAAAATGCCATTGTCAGCCTTGTGAACACTCTAGCGCCTTCATTTTGTATTAGATCTTTCCCAAACTTGGCCAGATTATTGATATAAAATAAAAGCTCGATCGAGTATGAAATCCAGCTGGATCGTATTAGTAACACCGGGGTTATGGCCCTTTTTCAATTTTTGGTAATGTAAATTGGAAAACCCCAGTAGTCGTAGGTCCAAATCTCACTGGAAGCTTTTTTTTACTTTATAAGAAACCTTGGTTCATGGGTTCATGGGTTTAATGTTTAATTATTATTATTATTTTACTTATTTTTTCATAAGAAACCTTGGTTCATTTTTCTTTAATTGGGAGCTTAGGTGCCTTTGTTGGATCAGTTTTACATAGAGTTATAGGGAAGAACTTTAAAAATCTTTTTCTCTGAAACTACAAGAGATAAAGGTTTAATATTTTTTTATTTATTATCAGCTTATGTATCCTCTACCATTTTGTTTGGATCAAATTTGGCCTCGCCCCAGGGGTCACCGTTTTATATAGACGTATATACATGGTATAGGGAGAAACTTCTCTGAAACTATAAGAGCCAAAGGTTTAATATTTTGTATTTACCATCAGCTTAGTGTTCTGTACCAAGTTTGTTCAAATGGTGACCCGGGGTCAAATTTGGCCCCGCCCCAGGCGTAACAGTTTTACATATGCTGATATAGGGAAAAACTTACATGAGCACGTTGAAACTACAAGATCTAAAGGTTTAATATTTTGTATTTATTATCAGCTTACGTTTATCTACAAAGTTTGTTCAATGGTGACCCTGGGGTCTAGTTTGGCCCCACTCCAGCGGTCAGTTTTACATAGACTTATATAAAAAGGTTTAATATGTTGTATTTAAACCCAGCTTATGGTCCTCTACCAAGTTTGTTTGAATGGTGACCCATATTTAGCCCCACCCCAGGCGTCTCATGTTTTAAATAGACTTATATAGGGAAAAACTTACATGAGCACGCTAAAGAACCCAAGGCCTGGTTTCGATAGTAAGAATAGGGAACCGTTCCCCAAACGGCTTATTAACAAAGCATTAAAACATGTACTTATAAACCGTTAATAACTAACAATTTAATTGGTTAGTCAATTTGCGACTATTGTTTTGCAATTGTACTATGATAACTGATTTATATTAGTAAGCCAAATACGAATTCTATGACAACTTTCAGTACAAAACTCCATTTGCTGTGAATAAAGTATATATGTTTTTTTAATTATAGGAGGAAACGATAACAATTAAATGCCTATTATTTCAAAATGTGAAAATAATCATTATTCCGTACATTTTGAACAAATTCAAAAAGCATGCATTAACGTTTAAAACCTATATACAGAAACTGAAAAATATAAGGCACCATTAAAAAGTAATTATAATGCAACTATATTGTAACACCTTATTCCATTGGCTTACGCCACATATTTGCCACCGTTCAATCCGCGATTTACCGGCTGAAAAGTATGTGACGTCAACGTCATTGTATGACGTCAACAAAATGCCGTTACCGATGAATTTGAAGTCTCATAGAAAAAACAAATACGTATGTATAAATTTACCCTTTTATTATGGAAAAGCATTATAATTGAGATATATACGGCGGAGCCGTAATACGATATTCTCAGACCGTAAAACCACTCACTTACCGTGAGCATGACATGGTTATCTCTTAAGTATAAAAGTCGAACAGAAAATGTAGCATTCACAGTCTACCAAAATCACGCAATAAAACAAACAACAATTACACGGTTAATGAGAGGCAAGATGTGTACAAAGTTGTTACACCTTTGCTGGAATTCACCAACCATTCTTCAAACTATTCTTAGACTTGAGCTCAAGAACTGAAATTTTGTTCTCAAATATTCCCAAGACCTTTAAAGATAAGCAATCGTACGCTATTGATTAGTATTGATTATATTTATACACAGCAGCTTGTTATAAACGTTTATACTTTAATCTTCTACAAATATTTGTGATTGAAATTTGCATACTTGGACTTAAGTCTAAGAATATTCTCAAGAATGGTTGGTGAATTCAAGGTCTGTTTACAAGCCGTGATGTCCCATATTTTTCCTTGTAATTATTGACTGTTTTGTATGCGTCATTTTGGTAAACTGCATTCTGTTAATGCTCTAATTCATATTCACTTTATTAAACGTGTTAAAAAGTTTATCAAAAGGTGTTACATGTAGGACCTTATCATTTTGAAATGCACGTCATGTTTAGTGGTTGACCCATTTATAATTCACCACTATGCTTTCCTCTTTGATTATGTGATGACCGGATAGATTGTGGACCCTATAATGACGTCTCCCTAAAGCATGAGAGGACGGTTAACGTTTTATATTTGACTCTATTCTTGTCTTTCGTGCCATTAATGGTTAATTTTCTTGTTGCTTTGGCTTCTGCCAAGTCACTGAATACTTGCTTTGTGAATATCTAGACCTTACCTTTCATTTGTCCTTGTAATTATTGCTCTGATGCGTGCTTTTGTTTGACTGATCTACGTGTATATCTAATTGTAGCTACTTTCAATCCTTTTCAAATAATATTGAAACATATTAAGGTGAATGTACTCTGAAATAATATCAAAGTTAAAAGTAGGATAACTGGAAAAGCGACTAAATGTTTTACACGAAACTGACAGCACATCACATAATTATCATAAAAAACATATAAATACTAAAATACTAAAAACAAATCTTAATAAAGATGTTTTTAAACAATGCAATATATAGTGCACCTAGCAGGAATTAGAACTCTTCAAGGTCAGGTTTTTGTATATTACTTGCAAAACTATTATATTACCTTGATATCCTTGTCTAGGTTGTGCCGGCCATTAAAAAGCAAACAATTCTGTATAAAAGTGTTTTATTGCAACTTCTGTTTAAATCATCTGTCTTGAAATTAAATATTGTGAGTAGCATAATCTATAAATAGAATATGTACCAATCAAATACCATAACCAGGTATGTAAATAACATTTGCATGCATTTCATTTGTGTTTTGATTATGAACATTTATTTTGTTTCTTAAAAACAACTGTCGTAAAAAGTCGCCCCGACTACAAATCAGTACTGTTATTACTTAACGGTCCTTTGGGATCGTCAAGCCCACACTTTGTGGCTTTAAAGTATAATATCGCTTAAGCCGGTGCTAGGAGGCGTGAGAGGTTTTACACTTAACATTACCTCTCCTGAACAGACTCAATAAAACCGAGTCTCTTACTTTTATCTCTTGTTTGTGTTTGTTGCTTTCAAGGGATCCCCTTTTCAGTATGTTGACAGGATTATCTGATTTTTTTATTGATAGCACCATCAAGCTAAGGATATCAAGGTAACATATTGCAAGCTTTATTGTAAAACCAGATTTATACTGATATGTGGAGTTCTACGTCCTGTTGGATTCACTTTTAAGTGCTCTATTAAAAAAGCTTGATTTATACAATTAAGTTTTGAAATCATTTTTTTTGTTTCTAACTATGATAATGAGATAAGGTACTGCAAGTTTCATGTAAAAATATGCAGAAGTGTTTGACATATCCAACACAGAATCGTTTTTCATTCCAGGGGACATAATCCTTAAGCTAAATTAATTTAACTGTTTCAATTTACTGACCTTAACATGCTTAAGGAGATTCACGGTGAACTAACGTTACCAACGTTGAACAAGGAGGTGAATAATAACTTTAACACTTACAAATGCGTTCAATTTTATTCATGTGTACTGTTATAATTTGCATACAGAGTGAGTCATGCTATGTGGTTGCTTACTTTTTTACTTATGCTTTTAAAGTAGTAGATCAAAAGTATTTGTACTGCTGCATTCGTTTTGTTTTTTTTAGTAAATATAGATATAACAATCGAACAGGAAAAGCAGCATTAAAGGACGACAGTCAAACACAAACACTGCATTTTATTCTGAATTAATCTCTTGAGGTTTACATGTTTTACATGTTTTAAAACCTGCAGTTGTTCTAATAACATGTATTTCATTTCTACACTCTTCTATTTGGTGCAAATGCGCTAAACGTTAAGTGGTCATTTGTATAGGCTACGTAGTCTATTTTCAACGTTCAAATTGCCAAATAATACTAATTTACTTTAATGTACTTAGGTCTCATAAGAATAATCAGTGACATTGTTCAGTATAACGTTTTGGTATCACACGCTGCTCATTATATTTGTTAATTGTGTTGGTTGACTGTGGTACTTGAATGCTACATTCCTGTTCGACTTTTATATCTTTTTTTAAATGCATCGAGAGCTACGAGATATATCTTATATTATCAAAACAATTGTACAAACTTACAATAAATTAGCATTCCATGGTGTACAGTTGAATGCTAAAGGTCTACATGTATATACTATTATGAATAATTGGAACTGCAAGTACAATATTTAGAATATAGAAATGTATTTGACTTATTCTGGCAATTTTATGTTTAACATGTTCGTGTAATATTTATATTAAAATACATCAAAATGCGGTTACGTGCATTCAATTTAAACATATCATCTCTTCGAAATATGCAATGTTTTTATGTGGCTGCAATTCTACCTCTTTCAAAATCACACATTGTAAAAGCATATTGACGAGGCAATCGCTAAATTGTGGAGCGAAAAAGCAACAACAGAGAAATCCATTCAGTTTCTACTCCTAATGCATTTAATAAATTTAGTGATTCTTTTCTTTTAAGTTCATTATATTTAACAGCGATTATTTATTGTTTAAAACAGTAGATCTAATCAATTAATCAAATTGTTATGCACACACGTCAGTTTAGTTACTCAAACCGCATTCGAAAAAGTATAAAGTATACGAATGTATTAAACCTACTTCATATTTTAACAGTTGAGGAATTCCTTTGAAAATTGACCAGTTATTTCAGAAGCTATTTTTTCAAAATGCCAAATTGTTTGACGAGAATGTGTTGACGGAATTTCGAGGTGGTCATGGTGTCGGTTTTCTTCTTTATTGACCAGTCACTTGAGAAGTATTCGTTTTTCTAAAATGCCAAATTCTTTGCCGTTATTGCTTTGACGGAAGGTCGTGGTGGTCGTGGTGTCGGTTTTCTTCGTTCTCCTGGTTTCGCTACCGGTTCTATGTCAGCCTTCTGACCTCTCGTGGCAAAGACATAGATGCCTATCACTAAGGCCATTGCTCCTGTCATTCCTGCTGCCCCGAAACCAGCCACCTCTGCTAACCGTGCCTTAGTCGGAACGGGCCGCTTACGTATGATTTGTACTTTCTTTCCTTTAACCATACAATAACAACTCGCAAACCCTGCAGAAACACTCTTCCGCTGAAAATACAGATTTGATATGATTTATTTAAATATAAATAACGTGTTTCTGTACGCTTGTTGTGCTTAGAAGTATACATGTAATCTAAATGCGTACTTGAATTGAACTGGATTTTATAGTCGCAGAAACAGAAAAGGTTGTATGATGACTTTCCAGCTTCCATTTTTTAAGTAAGACCAAGGTTCCCCTTCGGGCAATTTTAGTGCAGGACGGATACCTGGACCATCGACGTCCAGCAACCCAGCTGGAGAGCTTCCTCACATAAATATTCCAAAGCCTCTGAGGGATCGAACCTACAGCGATGAGGGGCAAGTGATTTCAAGTCAGAGACTCTGACCACTCCTTCACGGACGCCCCCTTAAATGCGTACTAAACGAGCTCTAAAGATCGTATAAAAACATTCTGTGCTATGTGGACACCAGTGATATGATACTGCCACGCCGTATCTAGCAGAATTGATATAGATGTTTACAAAATAATAGGTACGGGGTGAGAAGAATAATTTTTGAGAAATAATTACAAATTGAAAACTTAATACGTTTGACTTACTAGTATATGTAATCATCTCATTTAGTACTTCTGACTAAAGCGATATTGTTCGGTGCTTTTTTATATCGATGTTATTTGTGTTAGTCCAAATGTATCGAGTCCCAGAATTAGGGAGGGGTAAACAATTGGTCCGAAATTATAGTATTATAGTTACTATTGCCTTCTATCCGCTGGCTTTGGTATAACTTCCCAGGACTATGATTTTTCACATAAAATAAGAGCAATATGAAATCAAATGACAATGATATTGTTATGTACAAGGTAGTGGAATCAGAATAAGTATTATACTTACGGCATAAATACTTGCTGCAAAAGACGAAAACAGATGTTTTATGCATGTTGTAAAACTCAAAACGCAAACAAATGACATGTGTTATTTTAATGCTGTTGAAATTAAAATTAAAACGGAGGAACCATTCCTGTACGATTCTGTGTTAATTTTAGTGACATCCCGTCATCACAGCTGTTAGCAATGTTGTAATTTGGTGCTTTTAGTCATACTTGAAAACATCCCCCCACATCGCCTACACTCAACTGCTTAAAGTAATGGATATATCAAGGAAAGTGCTCTTCATAGCAGTAAATTCATGATTTTAACTACAAAGGCATAAAGTTCAGAAAGAGGCCACACTAGGAAAATATATACATATTCAGTGTAACGTTAACTTTTGTTTGGCAGTATACAGTAATGGTAAATCCACAATGTCTAAAATGTGTATACAGTATACTATCACTATGATAGTTTATTCTACGATAATAATGTGCTGTTATTAAAATGTACATAGATAAGCATCATTGTCAAACAGGTTTGCTACATCACAAGATGTACTGACGGGGTTCATTCTTTTCTTCTGGAGGCGATGTTGAAGAGTATTTGATACAGTACAAATACAACAGAAATCCCTCATAATGTGCATCAGTTTCATATGAAATGTTCACATGCATTTCATAAGCCGCATATTAAAGGAAATATAGGCAACCAGCCAAACAATCTCTATTATTGAGAGTTCCAAGGAAAGGGTGAACGACTGGTCAAAATCGGATGATAAACAAGGAAGGTATGATCAGTTGAATGATTGTTTGAAACGTATATGGCAGCCGACATTTTGAAAACTAAGACATCATAGTTCTACATTTCCATAAAATATCAAAATGGCGGCACCCATATCCATTTTAGAATAACCTTTAAATTGTCATATCTTATTTGTTTATCATCCGAATTTGATCATTCTTTCACCTTTTTCAATGAAGTTTCGGAACGCTCAGAAGTAGAGATTGTTTAGCTGTATGTGTATGTGCCTACATTCCGTCTAAGTTCAGTTGAAAATGTTTGGACTAAAAATACGCCGACACGGTTTGTTTTTGTTGTTAAATCAGCAATATAAATTCATATTGCTAGCAGTTGTACATATTAATAAATAAAGGTGTAATTAGATCACAAAACAAGAATTAAGTATAGCCTTAAATCATCATTGAAATTAATGTTATTGTTGTAAGCACCAAAACTAGCCGAGTCATCGAGTATTCCCGCCCGAACTATTGCATTCACATTAATTAAATCGATTATTTTATGAGGCCTAGTATGGACACTGCATATGCAACTGAAACTCATTATGATGGGTTTACTCGTATTTGGATTGATACCCATCGTTCTTCCAAATCGTCCCCAGCACCTTTAAGGAAGTTTTCTCCTTCTTCTCAAGCACAACACGGCTGACTATGGTTATGATTGTATAACAAAATATACCTTGGTAGCGGAATGTTTAAGAAAGATCACATTTGTTGGAATGTCTTTACCATAACCATAGTAACAGTTACAGTAATATTTTAATTTATAAAGTAGCTAAAGTAATCATTTAAGTTGCACTGGTTGTACAATATAGGTAGTTTAATTGTCGATTTGCTGAAATAAAACAATTACCTGCTTTTAAGTCACAATCTGAAACAAAAAAACAAAAACATAATTCTTCATAATAATAAAAATAAATAATTTAAAAATATTTAGGTGTAATGATTAAACATGATCTAATGGACAAAAAAAACATAAATGTATATACGATACAACAGTATGAATGAAGTGAAAGCATTATACATTGGAATACAAGGACACAAATACAATAAAGGCAACCAGTACACCATTCATTTTGTTTTAGTATAATTACAAAAGCTGTAAATGGAGAAATGTCCTTAATTTTGCTATATATATATATGAACGACAGATGCAGGGTGGCGACAAAGACTAAAGCTAATCTATACATTTTGACAAAGTTTCATTATGGTATTCAAACCACTAAATATATTTATATAAAGACTCCCGCATTTACAAAGGCCACAGCATCTTGATAACACAAAGGGTGTGGTCATACTTACTTTGTACACAAGTGGTTCCATTCTCGACATGTGTTTCCTTGCACTGACATGTGGGTCCAGCTCCCGTGTTCCTACATAGTGCATCAGTGGTAGCACAATAACGACTTGTAGTTGCTGATTCTACATTAGGACAGGATCCGCCTAACGTGATGATTGCCTCTGCAATGTATTCATATTTAAAGGTTGCTGATTTCGCATTAGGACAGGAGCCACCTAAAGTCATGGTTGAGTGTAATATATTCATATTTAATCGCCCTAACTCGATATATGTAGTTAACTGTATCCTGAAGTTGCTGATTCCACATTAGGACAGAAGCCACGTAACGTGATGGTTGACTCACGCAGTGCATTAATAGTTAAAGATCCGTACATGATATCTGCATTCAACTACGATACCAGGAGTTAGAAATACCCGGACAAACATTACTCCATTCCTAAAGGATATGAGGGATATTTTCGTTATATCATTCAAAACAATGTCGGTTATTCAACACGAGTGGACAGAGATAGTATACTTTATGAAATACATCCATAAAACAAAAGCACGAGATATTAGCACAATATTATTTCAAATCATATTGGCAAAAGGAAAGGTGGTGCAAACGTTGATTAATTTAACAAGAAATAATGTAATACTTTGTATACATATGCGTCCACTCTTAAAATGTGTATCCTTGCATATAGCCTCAGTGAAAGTACAATATATGCTTGAGTTGCTGGTTCTACATGCGGAGAGGGGCCTCCTAGAGTGACAGTGGTCTCTTTAATATTTATATTCGTATGCAGGTTTACATTTTGCAAATAATTGATGTTTTCTAGAGGGCGTTAACGGTAGCTAGCATATTTCACTACCGTTCATGAATAGTCTTAATCAAACCGAAACTGCAATATTTCGTGTGTCGTGTTCGGCCGTTTCCAAAGGTCCACTCTCCTACTCTTTCCTATAGTGTACGTTAAGAATATATTCCCAGCCTATAGTAGTTTGGGTTGTGGAGAGATAATTGGTATAGATAACTTTCATCTACTCTTAGGTATTCAAATGCATGAACACACTGAGTTATTTAACATTGTGTTGGATGATGCGGCCCGTTCAATACATGTTTTGTAGCAAACATATTAAAACATAGAAGCAAGATTGTTTTATTTGTGTTTGGTTTTACTTTTGTTCTAAACACAAATTATTTAGTATAGATAAACTGTTTACTGCAAAGACTATCACAACCTGACTTCTATGGTGTCGTGATTTACAAACTGTCATACAATCTTTAATCGAAACGAACTGAATGTTTAGTGGTCGACCTACTGCCGTTCGTCACTAAGCTTTCCTCTGTTTGTGCGATAACCGGACGGATTGTTGACCCAATTATGAAGTCTACGTTACTCCATGCTTTGTGGGTTTCTTGTATTTTATATTCATATATATATAAACATATATGTGTAATACCTTTTCGTGCCTAGTAATCATTTCTAGTTTGTTGGAGGATATAACCACTGACAGTTCCAAGGCGGTTATCCTATTTTCAACCGTTTTACGTTTTTGGTGTCGAATACTTTGCTACTATGTTTCTTTGTAATTGTTGTTTGTTTTGAATGCTTGATTTGTGTTGACTGTGTTCTGTGAATGCTTCATTTCCTGTTTTACTTTTATATGTATTTGTTTGTTTTTCTTTAAAACAGAAAGTACAATGTATTACACAGATAATAACATTAGATGATATTTATCATAACAATGCAATTCGAAGACCAATCTGCAATTGGACGTTTATTTATAAACTTGAGCGAATCACTCAAATGGCATTTTATAGTAAATGTGCGAGTTTTCATACTCGTTTAGCGGCAGCGTTCAACAAGTTGTGTTGGGGAATATGTCTCTAAGTGTAACTGACAGGATAGCACAGATTTACCAAAATTCATTACATCATAATGAATGCAATGAGTATGTATGTCTACGGTGTACGAGGAATTGTGAGACATGCAAAACGACACGACGCTGATAGTAAACTTGACCAACTGCCACGATTATGCCCAGTTACAAGAGCTAAAATCAAGATAGCAACTTGTATTGCGGTAATGTCTGTGATATTAAAGTATGCATCTTCAGCATTATGCCTCTCAACATTGATGTGTTACTTACTTTGTACACAAGTGGAACCACTCTCAAAATGTGTATCCGTGCACTGACATTTGAGTCCAGATCCCGTGTCCCTACATGTAGCATCAGTAGTAACACAATATGTGCTTGTACTGCCTGACTCTTCACTAGGGCAGGTCTCTCCCAGAGGAGTAACTGTTCTCTCTGAAATATATCAGTTATAGATTGGCATCTTTTATATTTCTTACACGTTCTACTGCGCGAAATCAAAAGATATTTGCGGCCTCACAATTGTATAAACGTTTTATAATAGATGCCTTGTTGAATGTTACTGTTATAATTTGTTTACACTAAACGTTATATCTTACTTTGTATGCACATGAATCCACTATCAAAATGTGTGTCCTTGCACTGACATGTGGTTCCAGATCCAGAATTCCTACAAACAGCATCAGGGGTAGCGCAGTATATACTAGTAGATGCAGAGGCTGATTCTGCTGTAGGACAGATTACTCCCAAGATGATGGTCGATTCTGGAATATATTCACAGGTATATGTATTATACTCTATAATTCGATAACAGACGAAGACAAACGTTTAAAAACACAGTATACAGCATTGCCAAATATGCAGTAGGAGCTGACAGCGCTACAAAACTATAAATAAAACGGAAACACAAAAAATAATAATTCAAGGGCATGGAGCAAAAATGGGCTATGTGCATATTTCAAAGTTTTGAGAAAATGAACTTGAGGCATCTTTGTACATTAACACTCCGTGTTTACTGAACATATTTCGGAAGTTCAAACATGCATTCTACCAATTGCCAGTAAAAAGAGGCTATCTGCCATATATCCCTCTGTTGCATTAACCAAATATACACATTCTTCGAGCGTATAGTTCTTGCTTGGTTTCACTTCTGTTATAAAACTGACAGACTTCACAGTAATTATCCAGTTTTTGTAAAATGCATGTTTTTACTACAAAATATTGTCGCCTCACACTTTCTACACTAATTCGAAGTCCACTTCTTTCACATTTGCCTCTGGTAATTTGTCCTGTACCTTTGATGATGTTGGTAGCTGTTGATATAAGTAATGAAAACAGTCTGGTATTATTTTTGACATGCATA
The DNA here is from genome assembly GCA_037043455.1 of Cyrtodaria siliqua. Taxonomy (NCBI): domain Eukaryota; kingdom Metazoa; phylum Mollusca; class Bivalvia; order Adapedonta; family Hiatellidae; genus Cyrtodaria; species Cyrtodaria siliqua. Next base: position 290,562 of record JAWPHD010000963.1, read on the forward strand.
GTGACATCAAGTCTTGCTTTTTCGGGACGGAAATGATGCACAAGGTCGTCCTATTCTTGTAGTCTTCTTCAGTTATATTTCCATGTAAACTTTCCTGACAAAACCATAGTTAAACAACATGCTTTCTGGCTGTGAATGTCTTATTTCAATCAATTTGTTATCCGGTTTATTTTCTCGCACGTAATTGTGCTTTTCATGTTGGTAGTTATTGACTTTTTGTAGGATTTTAAAAGAGTAAGAGAGTGGACCTTTGGAAACGGCCGAACACAAAGTCATAAATGTCATCATACGTGATAGGTATAACAAGATATGGATTATTTCGCCTGGACATTGCTATAATTGTATCTCACTGTGATACACATTAGTATTTCTTTAAGCATGTTCTAATGCTTTATGCATAGAATCGCACTCCATCTCGGAGTGACCCCACTCAAATAATGTATGCCCGATAGTTTCAATATTCTCATTTTTGTGAACTACAGTAATCCAACCGTAACAAATTGGTTTTGGTTTTGTCCCCCACATGAATCGGAGTAAAACAAAACCGATTTTGTAGTATTTGGCAATGAACTGATAAAGTGTATCAAACATGTTTCTATTTCACAAGAACCTCTGCTACCATTTGTTTCATCCCATAAAAACATGTTCCCTTTTATCTCCAAGGGAGTATATTGAAAGGCTGTATGATGACAAGTAGCGCTTATAGTACACATCTCTAATTTTAGTGTGTGGTGTTGGGAGAACTGATTCTAAATCAAATGTTGTTGCAGAATAAGAAGGGTCATTTATAGCTTTTACTTTCATTTAATTGTCAGTTTGCTTTTCTTTTCTGACTGTCTCTTTTAAAGTTTGATGTAGTTCATACTGCACATCAAGGTCACTTTCTGCTACTCTATGTTCTTGGTTTTCTTTGTAAACCGCACAAGAGTACATTTGTCCTTGTTTTTGGTATTTGAAATGATAGATTGTACTCGCTTACAAACACATTTCTATAAACATTGAAATTATAAAGCACACTTCCTCTGCTTCTGAAATTGCTTTGATATAGCTCAAATATTTTTCTAATAGACAATTTTGGATCGAGGTACTTTCCTTTCTATCTTGTCTGGTTTAATGCGATGATACGGTTGAAAAGATTCAATATGATCTCAAATTTCTTTCAATTTGTCATCTGGTGTTTTATTTTTAGATGACTGTTGCCCTCTCCTATCGTGTACAACGAAACATCCATGAACTTTATTTTTTATTCCATACTCAACTACCTTTTTGTCTATTTTCGGTGTTCCTAAGAAGAACTTCATATAGACTCTCATATGTTGTGTATTTTCTTTCTAGTTTCATCTGTGATTGGCAAATACAATGCGCATATTTAAAGCGACATTTGTCACAGTCTTTGTATTTCATCTTTTTTTTGACAATTTGTTCGCTATGTATACTCAAATCTATGATCCCTGCGATATATTCGTATGTTTCTTTTCCATTGATCAGTGTGTCTTTTTCTTTGTCTCGACAATGTTTCTTATCAGGGCTTTAATAGCCTGCTTGTTTCCGTGGGGTCACCTTAGGGTATTCTTCATTTGATTCATGTACATCTTGTTCTTGTGGTTGTGTATGCCCCGAATTGCCTTTCAGTCTTGTTCCGACATAATGCTCACAACCTGTGCAAGCCACATTATGTTAATTACATGATCACATGCTTGAATAAGATCCGGCTTGACCTCCAGTACTTGCGAAGAAATATTGATGGAGAATATTCAAACTATTAACTTAAACATATTTGCGACTGCAAGAGGCATGCAGTCAGCCAACTCAGTATTCCAGTGTCCACGTTCTGACATTTGCTGGATATTTTCATCAAATAATTGCGATCTACTGGATTCATCTGCATTCTCAGTGTTTAATAGGGACGTAATGATCTTTGTTTAACTGAAAGTGTTCCATTACGTTTTTTTCTGAATGTTGTAACGTTGCTAAATGTAGCACCTTCTGCTAACTGTGGTGAAACAGAATGGAATAAACAGTCACCGGTGGGACTGATTCGGATTCTTTCCAATCTGTTACTGGACAGTAGATATCCAAGTCTTGCCTCGTGGTATTCCAGCACTCGCGCCTTCAGAATAGCCATCATCTTACTTTTATTTAGTGTTTATTCAAGTTGCGTGTTGTCTGTCTTGTCACTGATATTACGCTTTTTCCATGGACCAGAAGGATGATGTTTGTTGCTGGATTGTGTGGCTTTCAAAACAATGTTTCTTTGTCTTTTAGTCCTTTTTTCGCAAATATTCAGCCTCAGTTAACACCATCTTATCACTACAGCTAAGCAAGGAATGTATATCCAGTTCTAATTATCACTTATGCCCTTGTCTGATTTATAGACTATAATATCACTTTACAGAACTGATAACAATAACATTTTCTGCAAGGCCAACAAGGTGACATGTATCGCCATGTTGCTTAACGAAAGTGTTGATGTCCCCTTGTTGCTCTCAAGTTTTGGATGTTTTACAGATAACCCCATTGTGTTCTGATCATATCTGGAGAATTATTTAATAACCTATGCTAGATGTTTTACATATCATAGAATGGCACTAGAAGAATCATAATACTATAAAATTCAAAGTATGCCATTTTGGTATATTGCCCCTTTTTGCTCTAGGCTTTCGAATTGATGCTGGACAATTTGATTAATAAAAATACTTTACTTACTTTTTACACACGTTGATCCTCCCTCAAAATGTGTATCTTTACACTGACATTTGGGTCCAGATCCCGTGTCCTTACATACAGCATTAGCGGCAACACAATAAATGCTTGTAGTGGTTGATTCTGCATTAGGACAGGAGTCTCCTAGAGCAACTGTTGATTCTGGAATGTATTCAGTGTTAAAGATCCTATCATTACACAAAGATAACATGAAAACCAACATGTTTGATGAAATATTTCTATCCTTAACGAATTGAGAGATATTTTCTTTTAAATAGTGTCACTTACATGTATGATATCATCACATAGATAGTGAAATAAATAGAAACTCGCGCGATACCTATTTAAACTAGAACTGTCGCGCCTCCGGACAAATACCCCCCGCTGGCATCTTGTTGGGGGGGGGGGGGGGGTAAACATACAAGAGTTTGTTCCTGTAAGATATATAGACATATAGTATAGAGAAAAAGCCCGGACAAGAATTTTCTATTTGACTACCAAGTATGAAAGAAATTAAAAATACAAAGGGCCGTAACTCAGTGGAAAATTATTTAACCGGAACGTCATGACATTATGCACATCTCCACTGGATCTTGATACTTCCTAGCAAGTTTCAATACATTCTAACAAGGAGTTTTAGAGAAATAGCGCGGACAATAATTTTGTATTTCACTACCAAATGAAGTATGAAATGCATTAAAAATACAAAGGGCCAGAATTGCGTCTACGTACAGATATAAGAAATACAAAGGGCCATAACTCAGTGGAAAATTATCGAACCGTAACGTCATGATAGTTTGCGCATATCCACTCGATATTGATATTTCCTAGCAAGTTTCGTGAAATTCTAAGAAGGAGTTACGGAGAAATAGCCCGGACAAGAATTTAGTCTACGGAAAGACGGACAGACGGACGGACAGGGTGATTCCAGTCTACCCCACCCACTCACTTTGCGGGGGTATAATCAGTCTCAAACTGAACGATGTTGCAAATCAATCATACGAATAAATACTGATAAGAGTGTTCCTTTGGAAGCATCAAACACATCCAAGAGAATAAAGTAGCAGACTCGGTTTATAGTCTGTTCAAAACTATGGTTTACTTACTATGTACACAAGATGATCGACTCTCGAAATGTGTATCCGAGCACTGACATTTGAGTCCATATCCCTTGTCCCTACATGTAGCATCACCAGTAACACAATATGTGCTTGATCTGCCTGACTCTTTACTTGGGCAGGTTTCTCCGAGAGATGTAACTGTTCTCTCTGAAATATATTCGCAGTTATAGATTAAAATGTTGCATATATTTCACACGTTTTAATGAACTAATCAAAAACAAAACGGGGTTTGCTTTATCAGAATCCTAGTATGAAAGAACAATCAAGGGTAAAAGTAGATATAAAAATCGAACAGGAGATGTAGCATTCAAGGACGACAGTCAGCCACACACACACACAGAAACAATGAACAACTTTAAAGTTTGATAAAATGCAAGATAAGACATCACAAACACAAAAGAGTCCACATTAGGGCTACCGCATTGGAACAGTCTGTGGCAAAAAATGACCACTGGGGGGTTAAACCAGGTTCTATGGTGCACCAAGCCTCAATCATACCCTATTGCCATACCAATAAACGGGAGAGTGTAAATAATGATATCCCCGCCAGGTTATAATCCCTAACAAACAAGGCAGCATTAGCATGCAGTATAAGTAAATATAGTTATAAAAATCGAACAGGAAAAGTAGCATTCAAGGACGACAGTCAATCACAAACACACACAGAAATATAGAACAAATTTAAAGATGAATAAAAGGCCAAATAAGACATTACAAACACAAAGGGTTGACAATAGCGCTACCGCCTTGGAACGGTCAGTTGCAAAAAAGGCCGCTGGGGGGTTTAAACCAGGTTCTAGGGTACATCAAACCTCACACTTACACTACTGTTAACCCAATAAAACGGGACAGTGTAAATAAAGAAATCCTCGCCATGAACTATTCTCTAACCAACAAAGCAGCATTAATAGGCAATATAAGTAAAACACAAAAATGCTCGTGTATATATTACATGTCTGTAGATAATATACATATAAATACAAAAGAATAATAGCCTAGAAGTACTCAGTGACTTGGCAGAAGCCAGAGCAACAAGAGAACAAACCATTAAGGGTACGACAACACAAGATTAATGACAAACATCAAACGATACCGTCCTATTAGGATTTAGGTAGAAGTCATCTTAGCGTCCACAATCTGTCCGGTCATTGCACAATCAAAGAAGGCATAGTGGAGAACTGTAAATGGGTTAACCACTCAACATGCAGTGCGTTGCAAAATGATAGGGTCAGAAGCTCTTTTATAATCCTACCAAAAAGGTTCTAAATTTAATACTGTAACTGTTATATATTTTATAAGATATGTCATGTTGAATGACACTGGTATAACGTGTTTGTATTAAAAGTGACATCTTACTTTGTTCACAAATCGATCCACTTTCAAAATGTGTATCTTTGCACTGACATTTGGGTCCAGATCCCGGGTCCCGACAAACAGCATTAGCAGTAGCACAATATATGCTTGTAGCTGCTGATTCTACATTCGGACAGGAGCCTCTTAATGTAACGGTTGACTCTGGAAAATATTCAAAGTCACATGTCTGTATATAATATATAATTAACGCTAATACGTTATGCTATGATTACAGGAGAAACTGGTTGATACACGTTTCGCTTTTCTAATGGTTAGGATGAATATTTCTCGCTACACCGTATACATACTTGTAATTTATAAACGACAGGTCTGAAAATGAAAAAGTTATAAAAGGGAACCATTACGATCATCCATGCGAATTTAAAGCTAAGGTACAATTATTTTTTAACCGATTAATTATTAGATTAATGACAAGGGAATTTGATTTTTTCTTACTGAGTACACAATTGAATGATCCAGTCTCAAAATGTGTATCTTTGCACTGACATTTGGGCCCAGAACCAGTGTCCCTACATACAGCATTAGCAGTAGCACAATATATGCTTGTAGTGACTGATTCTACTTTAGGACAGGTGCCTCCTAATGTGACTGTTGACTCTGGAAAATACATATTAACAGTTATCTTTACATTTATAGTTCCATGGTACAACAAATGTATAGTAGATATAAAAATTCCTAAGGAATTTGAGGAATATTTCTTAACGAATTATCAGATATGCACGAAACAGCCAATATCGATATAAAACATACTGTTAGGTATCCATGAAAGATAAAACTCAAGAGATACGAACATAAATTTGAAGTAGGTTTCCAACTTTTAGCTATGGTCCAAAAGTAATGATTAAATTAAACAAAAATGAGTATTTACTTACTTACACGTGGAACCACTCACAACATGTGAATCTTTGCACTGACATTTGGGTCCATAATACGTGAGCCTACATACAGCATTAGCGGTAGCACAGTATGTGCTTGTAGTTTTTGATTCTTCATTAGGACAAGAGCCTCCTAGAGGAGCGGTGGTTGTCTCTGAATTATATATCGTAATATAATGTATCTTTCACATATCACTACACTAATGGGAGAACAGGTATTGCTTCACTGTTCAAATAACTGGCATTTATGCAGCAATTCATGAAGGCTAAAGTCGAATAAACAGGGGTTAACGATTATGCTCCTATCAAACAAACGTTATGATGGTTATATATCTATATTTAATTTGATACAGGCAGCCGTACAGCATGAAACTGGTATATATTGTTTGTATTAAACGTGCCATCTTACTTGTTTTACAAATGGATCCACTCTCAAAATGTGTATCCTTGCACTGACATTTGGGTCCAGATCCAGTGTCCATACACACAGCATTAGCGTTAACACAATATATACTTGTGGTGGTTGATTCTTCCTTAGGACATACTCCTCCTAATGTAACGGATGACTCTGTAAAATAGTAAAAGCGTCTTTTAGGTCCGTAAATAGCATACAATAAACGAGTTTTTACACTACGCGCAAAACGATGACAGGAGAGAAAAAAAAAATATATACTTTGTCATTTCTAATGGACTGAATGAATGATTATTGTTACACTGTAAGTAATATTCATTTGTTTCTTACTTAGTACACACATGGATCCACTCTCAAAATATGTTTCCTTGCACTGACATTTGAGCCCATATCCGGCGTTTCTACATACAGCGTCAGAGGTAGCACAATATATGTTTGTAGTTGTTGATTCCGCATTAGGGCAGGAGCCTCTTAGAGCGACAGTCGACTCTGGAATATATTTACAGATGTTTGTATATATATGACATATATTGACGTTTTTCCATCGGCAGTAGACGAACTTTTTCTTTGTTTTGTATGGAGCTGGAGGGATGTTTCTTGTTACACTGTCAATAATTGTCAGTAATGCAATAAAAATAATATCGATATAAAACATAATTTTAGATTTCCCTCAAGTATTAACTTCCCATCTTGAGTTACGGGAAAAATATTTTGATTGATTTTATAAAAATTAATATATACTTACTTTGTACACACGTGGGTCCACTCTCAAAATGAGAATCCTTGCACTGACATTTAGGTCCAGATAAAGTGGTTCTACATACAGCATTAGCGGTAGCACAAAACAGACTTGTACTGCCTGATTCTGAGTTAGGACAGGAGCCTCCTAGAGGAGTAACGGTAGTCTCTGAAAAATATAACCGTTATACTGGGAGAACAATGTTCCACGAATTGTCAGTTTTGCATCAATATGTAAACATTATAATATTACCCAAAACATTCTAAAGGTAACACAACTATATATAATTATATTAAAAAATACCTTGTCGTATGATACTGCTTGATGCTTGATATCGAATGATAGAGCTTGATGCACTAAAAGATGTCTTACTTGTTTCACAAATTGATCCACTTTTATAATGTGTATCTTTGCACTGACATTTGGGTCCAGATCCAGTGTCCCTACATACAGCATCAGCAGTAGCACAATATATGCTTGTAGCGGCTGATTCTAGTTTAGGACAGATACCTCCTAATGTTACGGTTGACTCTGGAAAATAGACAAAATTATACGTATGTTTATATGTACATGCACAGTAATACATGTTTTACCTTACAATTCGATGACAGGAGAAAAAACTGTCGGTAAATATTTCGTCATTTCTAACAGATTGGCGGAATATTTGTTGTTACATTGTACACGTACTTTTACGTTTCTAAACATAAATGGATAGCATCGGTCAACGTGATGAAAATTAACCCTTACGAATACATCCCAGTAGTTAAGACTAAGGTATTATTATTGTTAAGACTAAGGTAATATTATTAATTTACATCAAAACACTGTCAAATGAAATACCGCTTCCATTGATACAAGTAATTCACGTAAAATACATTTGTTCCTTACTTAGAACACACGTGGATCCAATCTCAAAATGTGTTTCCTTGCACTGACATTTTAGCCCAGATCCAATGTTTCTGCATAGAGCATGAGGGGTAATACAATATATGCTGGTAGTGTCTGATTCTGTATTAGGACAAGAACTCCCTAGAGTGCTTGGTGACACTGAAATATATTAACGGTTATGTTTATGTGTGGGACATATTTTGACACGTTTTATCTATATCTATAATATTAAAGTCCTTAACTCGACTGCAAGCTCTAGAAAAACGAATAAGTCGAAAAACATGAACGTGGAACATCCCAGTCAGAGTGCGGACAGATATCAACGTTAAACATGAAATCACCTCTCTTAAATGTGTTATTTATTTATTTTTTTCCACTTTCGAGAGATGTAAATCGAGAAAAGAAGCGATAGTATCAGCATTATTAACTTTATTCAGTTGCAAATGTCAGGATAAATAATACCACTCATAGAAGAAAGGAAAGGGTTGTCAATGTTCAATATATCATCGAAATACCTATAAGTTAGAAAGCGTCGATTATAAATGATGCCTGAGTAGATGAATAACGACTCAACGTGAAATCGCTTTGGTAACAATACACGGCAAATTGATGTTTTCTTCAGATCTATATACACAGAAAAATGTTTTGACATGTGCCCACACATGTGTTACTTCCTTATTATTTGCATGTTTCCTTCATATATAAATCACGTTATTTACGTATGTTCCACATATGTAAATGATACATATGTATCACATATGTACTACAAATATTGTTCATGTTAAAATAATACACCTATGAAATGTATACATTTGTATTTCATATGAAACTTTCATGCATAAAATACATTGCAGAATAATGTAGAAAATGGTTTAAACATTAGTTAGTAAAACATATTTTCATATGTATTACATATGTATTACTTTCATATGAAATACATATGTAAAATACATATGTATCACATATGTAAAACATATGAATTTCATGCCTAGTTATTTTCCTCTGAAGGAATGCCAACAATTGATCTATTTACGGTAGTTTCATATCAGATGAACTTATTACATATTAGGAAAATAGTATTATTGCATTTAGTAATACGCACGTGTCCCGCAGGTTGATCCTGTATAACCAGCTGCGCATGAGCATAAACCAGGAGCTGTTCCGGAGCAGGTTCCCCCATTCTCACACACATGAGGTACATTGCAGTTAATGACTGAATTGCAATAAACATTTAGTCAAAAAATAGTGTATAAGAGTTGAAGACGTTAAAGGTGATGAACATTAAAGGAGTTGGCTTGGTGTTTACATTTATAATATGATGTCACTGATTGATCATTGAATGCTGTTTATCTCTTAACTCTGGCTTAAAGAGGCACTACCTATATCTACGCGATTTTTAATGTAAAATATTAAATACTCAATATTTCTGCATTTATATGTATACAAAGCTATTTTATGAGTATTCTAAGAAGAAACATGGTTCGTATTCCAGTTCTGTAAATTATTAATTATGATCAAAACAATATCTTGAATAAAATGCTGCCCAGCCGTTTATTCCTGCCGGAGAACTACGAGTTTTTACGATTTTCTAGGACATGCGCAATGCGATTACAAACTATTCGGCGCAGTTCCGATAGCAAACGAATCGATCGGAACTCTTCGCTAATCAGACGAGGTAGTTCCGATTGTAAACGAATAGGATCGGAAAATCTCCGCAATCGGCTTGTCTAAAACAATTACGAATACAATTTCAAAAATCCGATCTTTTCAATCCTGTTTTCCCCAGCAAAACGCATATAACATTGGGTGAAATTATTGCCATTTACCTTTTTCATAGTCCTCTTTATAATTAAGTAAAGTTTATATTAATTGGTGGACAAAAAGATATAGGTAGAGCCTCTTTAACATTCGCAAAAGAAAGTGAACATTAAATCTGTATTTGTATTATTAGTTTTAGATATACAAATTATAATGTCAAGAACAATTCAGATGGATAAGTGCAGACACATAATAGTATACATTCTGACAAAGTGTTCTCTTTCAAGCAATAAACACAAACAAGAGAAAAACGCAGGACAGTAGGTCAGTCCTGAAACAACAGATTAAAGTAAAGTCTGACTCTTTGGCAACATAAGTTATTAAGTATAGCACTTATTTCAGGAGGTGTGTGATATTGAGCCAGTAAATAGTGTCTGGTGGATTGATTCATCTAGGTAATAAGTTATTAATTCCATGACAAATGTGAGGTTAATACCGATTATACTAACTTAATTAGAGGTGTGAAAAAATGAAGGAGGCTTGGTAAATCTACTGCATTTTATTTATAGAAATTTATTGAAATGAAGAAAGCAAATGATGAATTCAGCTAATTTTAGAGATTTTGATTCCTCTTCAAACCACTGCGTAACAATCAGATACGTTTATCATATGACTTTAATTACAGTACTAGTAGTAAGCGATGTCATAACAGCGTAAAATAATAAAAGAAAAAAAGCATATTTTCTCCCATTTCTAGTCATGTCAGATTAGTGTTTCTCCCTTTCTAGTCATGTGAGATGTCTCAAAATTTTAGTCATGTGATTGTTTTCCTCAAGTGCATTTTATATGAATCTTTCGAAAGAAGATAGGGAATTCCAACCCGTGTCATAAGTGTTTTTATCGGAACCGAGGCTCTGCCGAGGTTCCGATTAAAACACTTATACCCACGGTTGGAATTCCCTATCTGAACCGAATACCCATGATAGTTTCATTTTCTTACATATCAGAGTCATGTTGTGCGTTGACGCCGCCAGCTACTAACGTTTTACAAGTTTTCCTGCATACCGGATGTGAATTTTATCTCGACCCTAGGGTGAGATGGAAATATCTACCCCCGGTAAAATGACGGATATCATTGTCCGGTACTAGTATGCAAGAAAACTCTGTCTTACATAACTCTATCTTACATGAGAAGTCATTACGTCACGTTGACGTCGCCTTATTTTAGCGTTAATCAAATACAGTTATTGAAGGTACTTATTGTTGTATGCCTGCACCAAGCGCATAAAGGAAGAGGCTGTGCCGAGTTCCTGGTTGCAATTCTGACCCCTAGGTGCGATTTCCCTATCTCACATGGATAAACTCATGATGGATTCATATCATATATTCGTGAAATATTACCTGTTTCGCACGCTGATCCTGTATAACCAGCTGCGCAAGAGCACACGCCAGGAGTTGTTCCTGAACAGGTACCACCATTCTCACACACGCTAGGCACAGTACAGTCAATAACTATATTACAAGACACATTTGCGTCAATAGTGTAAATGCTATTAAACTGTTTATAGCTGTTGAGCATAAATGCAATTGTTTGGTGTATACAATTATGCTAACCTGTTATTAAATTGTTGTACACGTTTGACCTAAAGTTTAACATACGGTATTTGATAGTCATACTGGTAATACAAATATTTCTAAACTATTATTATACATGTTTATAGTCTCGAATGAATTGAATTGAATTGAATTTTATAGTCGCACCAACAGCTAGTCTCGAATAAACAAACCCTTCAGCTCAGCTGAATATATTTGCTACGGTGAAAGCTTGTATACAGAATTCGAGAATGCATAAAAGTCGATAATTGAGAGAAAATGAAAGGATCGAACCAAAGCTGTATTCAATGTTTGTGATAAAAACTGTACCTCTTAAGGTTAAGGTAAAACATATTCTAAGTTATGACATTGCAACAACGTAAACTCATCCATAACAGCCAGTATTATGTTGTTTCACATACTTTTGTTGCACGTTGATCCTGTATATCCAGCTGCGCATGAGCACAAGCCAGGCGATGTTCCGGAACAGGTTCCACCATTCTCACACACGTGAGGTACAGTGCAGTCAATAACTGTATGATAATAAACATTTACGTTGAACAATAATTTATTTGAGTTTAAGGTCTTTAATGTGGTAAGCATAACTTCACTTGGTGAGATGTATCCATTTATTATATAATGTCATTGATTGATCATTGAATGATGTTAACCTCTGAAATCGGCCTTAACATAAGATACTCGACATTCATAGATTAGTTATAAAGATCGATATTTAATCTGTACATTTATGGCAAACAGTATTGTATATTCTTTAAAGAAGTGAGCATTAATGGACTTGGTTTGGTGTTAACATTTATAATATGAAGTCATTGATTTATCAGTTGTTAACTGTTTTTAGATATACAAATATAAGTCAACAACAATACAAATGGATCAAAGCAAAGACACATACATGTAATAGTATTAATACTGTAAAAGGGATCTCTTGGAAGCAAACAACACAAACAAGAGAGAAAAGTAAGACGGTCTATGTCAGTTCTGACACAACATATTTAAGTTAACGTATATATAAAAGTCGAACAGGAAATGTATTATTCAAGGAAGTCTGACTCGTTGTCAACATAAATAATACTTATTTCAGGTGTGTGATATTGAGCTATTCAAATTTATCAGGTGGCTTGATATATCTAGGTAGTACGTTATTAATTCCATGAAAAATGAGGTTAATACCGATTACAATATATATACTCAGAGGTAATTACTTTTATGTTGTCTCAAGTACAATACAGATGGGCGAATGCAGAATCATTATAGTATACCTGCAGAAAGGGGGATCTCTTGGAAGCAAAACACAAACAAGAGAGAAAAGAAGGATAGTATGACAGTTCTGAAACAACAGATTATCCAATCAAACATTGTGTAACAATGAAAGCATGTCTATCATTGGCTGATCTGGAGTTGATATTTAAGTCGAGCAAATATACTGGTTTATTATCTTGGGCCAAGGTATTTTTTTGTCAGGTCGCTATATTCATCTTGGTAATACGGTATTCCATGACAAATGAGTGTAATAACGATCATTATAATATCCATTCCTAATCAGAGTTGTCTGAAGAATGAAGGGAGTATGGTCAACCTACTTCGCTTTTTATGTATTATTCATTTAAATTCAATAAGCAGTGATGAATTGAGCTTATTTAAGAGTGCCTGATTCATCTTCAAGGCATTGCGTAACAATCAAACACAGTGTTTAGATGACTTTGAACGATAAGGCAGAAGAAACTGCAGAACGACTATGTGAAGACATTCACTACTGCCCGCGGTATGTCTGATAGGGTCTATGTAAATAATTGTTAAGATTAGTGATACTGCTTTATTATTTTTAATTCATGAAACAATGATTAATACACGTTTTCGATTGTGTCGATACCACCTTACCTTGTTTTTAATTGAAACATTGAACTTTGTGTTCAGACTTGTATCCTTTTATATACATGTGTATATTCCCGAATGGACAGAAGACTTCAGATAAGCTATATATATATATATATATATATATATATATATATATATATATATATATCCTACGTCAGCATCAACGTCATCCATGAGCTAAAGTTGTTTTCAATGTGTGCGGTAAAACTGTACCTTGCAACAACGTAAAAGCATTCATTACAACCCGTATTATGCTGTATTCCATACCTTTTTTGCACGTTGATCCTGTATATCCAGCTGCACATGAGCACAGACCAGGCGATGTTCCGGAACATGTTCCACCATTCTCACACACTTGAGGCACATTGCAGTCAATGACTGTATTGCAATAAACAGTAACGTCAAACAATATTGTATATAAATTTAAACTGTTTAAGGTGGTGAGTATACATGGACTGGATTTGTTGTTCAATTTATAGCATGTCTATAATTGACCACTGAATGCTGTTTGATTCTAACCGTTGGCTTAACAAACGGTACTTGACATTCATAGACTAGTAATATAAATCAATCTTTAATATGTAATTGTATATTGTTTTAAGATATACAAATTATGTCAAGAGCAAAACAGATGGATGAATGCACAGACACATTTTAATAGCAATACTAAAAAGGTGATCCCTTGGAAATAACAAACACAAACAAGACAGAAAGTAGCATAATATGTCAGTGCTGACACAACATATTCAACAATAAATTATCCAAGTAAAATGTTATAACAATGAAAGCATGGCTATCCTTGCCTGAACTGGAGTCAATTTTTTAGTTGTGCATGGAGATTGTTTTTTAATGTCTTGTCGTGCCCTCAATGATTTATTCTCTTGTAGCTATGGCTTCTGCCAAGACATTGATTACCTTCTTTGTGGCTTTCTAGGCTATTGTTTTTTGTATTTATATATACACGAGCTTATTTGTGTATTTTTTATATTGCCTATTAATGCTGATTTGTTGGTAAGGGAATAGTTTATGGCGGGGATTTCTTTATTTACCATGCCCCGTTTTATTGGGATGATGGTAAGGTAAGTGTGAGGTTTGGTGCAGAACCTGGTTTAAACCCCCAGCGGCTTTTTTGCCACTGACCGTTCTAAGGTGGTAGCCCTATTGTTAACCATTTTGTGTTTGTGACGTCATGCCTTTATTTGTTGTTAACATTGCAATTCATGTTTGTCCTTTTGCGTGTTTTGTGGTTTACTGTGTTCTGTGAAAGCTGCATTTCCTGTTCGACTTTAATACTTATTTTTATTGTCTTGGGTTTATAGTCTTGGGCGCTGGTCTAACACATCGGCATCATAATGAGTAATTATAATGCTGACTTTGATAGCTGTTTGTATTATCTTTTTCGATTTTGTCAATATCGCCTTATAGTGATCGATATTGAAACGGTTTGCCATTCGAAAGGTTTTGGTAACAGATGTATTGCATGAATGTGACATGCTGACGACGGTATTTTGTGATTTTGTGTTTAGATTTGTAAATAATTGTGTATTTGTATAGTCCCGAATGAACAGAACCATTCAATGTTGCTGAATATATAACGGCTGAAGCTGGTACAGAGAATGCATGCAATTCCTCGAAAATGAGCGAAAAAAGAAAAGATCGAGCCAATACCGTCTGCAATTTGTGCGGTACTATCTGTAGCACGTAAGACTGCCGAAAATGCAGTAAGTGATGTCATTGCAACACGATAAAAGCATTTATTACATCCCGTATTATGTTGTATGACATACCTTTGTTGCATGTTGATCCTGTATATCCGGCTGCGCATGAGCATAAACCAGGAGATGTTCCGGCACACGCACCACCATTCTCACACACTTGAATTACGCTGCAGTCAATAGCTGCAATACAATATACATTTACGTCAAACACTATTTTACATGATTTTAAATTGTTTAAGGTTGGTGAGCATCAATTTACTTGCTTTAGTGTATACATTTATAATATACTGTCATTAACGACTGCAGTTTACGGCTGAGCTCTGGCTTAACACATAGTACGTAACATTTCTATATTAATTATTGTATTAACAACAATACATTGTATGTTATTGCATATAGTTGTAGCATCCGTAACTAGTATGTCAAGAACAATTCAGATGGATGAATTAACAGACAAACGGAAGTACGTCAGTGCTAACGCATCATATTCACCTCAGATCTCTCTTGTGGCCAACACATTAAACAATTATAATGCGTAATTTGGGAGGTGTTTGGTGTTGAGTTAGTCGATTGTGTCAGACGGTTAGATTCATCTCGGTAATACGTTATTAATTCCATGAAAATTTAGTGTAATAACGATTGTTGCTAATCAGAGAGGTCGGAATAATGATGGTTGTATGGCAAATCTACTACACTGTTTATTTATATTACTTTATTTAAATGCAAGGAGCAAGTCATGAACTTAGGTTATTTTAGTGTTCCTGATTCATCTTTGAATCAATGATTGCGTCATAATTCGGAACGTTACTCAGGTGCATTTGGATGACAAGGCGAAAGAAATTGAAAATGAATATTTGAAGAAATTTCCTACTACCCGACGAATGTCTGATACAATAGCAGCTCATATACTATCTCCCACAAAAGTAATTAAGATTATAAATACTGCTTCACTATTTTTAAATTTATGAAACATGCGTTAATACATGTTTCCGATTCCATCGATATCGCGTTATAGTGAATCGATATTGAAACTATTTGCCATTCGAAAGGTTCTGTTAACATATTTATTACATGTATTATACATTATACATTCTGGCGGTAGTTTGTGACTTTGTGTTTAGATGTGGAAATATGTTTATATTTGTATAGTCCCGAATGAACAAAAGCCTTCAGTGCCGCTGAATATCTATCCTACGGTTCAAGCTTGTACAGATAATGCATGAAAGCATTCGAAAATAAGCGAAACTGAAAAGATCGAAACAAAGTTATACGTAGGATTATCGAAATGCAGTAAGAGATGTCATTGCAACAACGTAAAAGCATTCATTACATCCAGCATTATGTTGTATGACATACCTTTGTTGCATGTTGATCCTGTATATCCAGCTGCGCATGCGCACAAACCAGCAGATGTTCCGGTACACGTACCGCCATTCTCACACACGTTACGTTACACTGCAGTCAATAGCTGCAATACAATGTACATTTACCTCAAACAATATTTTACATGTTATTAGATTGTTTAAGTTGGTGAGAATTTATTTACCTCCCTCTGGTATTTCTATTTATACTGTCACTAATGACTGCAGTTTACAGCTGAGCTCTGATTTAACATATTAAGGTATTTAACCTGCATAGATTAATTCCTTCATTAAAAAAATATCAATTTTAAGAATGTCATTGTAGACAATGTTTAGCATCCGTAAACAATAGCTAATTGTTATTATGTTTTTCGATTTGGGTCAATATCGCCTTATAGTGATCGATATTGAAACGGTTTGCCATTTGAAAGGTTCTGGTAACAGATGTATTGCACGAATGTGACATTCTGACCGTGTTTTGGGATTCTGTGTTTATATTTGTAAATCATTATATATTTGTATAGTCCCGAATTAACAGAACCATTCAATATTGCTGAATATATAAAGGTTGAAGCTTGTACAGAGAATGCATGCAATTCTTCGAAAATGAGCGAACATGAAAAGACCGAGCCGTTACCGTTTTCAGTATGTGCGGTACAATATGTAACAAGTCAGACTGTCGAAAACGTGGTAAGAGATGTCATTGCAACACGGAAAAGGCATTCACTACATCCCGTATTATGTTGTATTACATACCTTTGTTGCATGTTGATCCTGTATATCTGGCTGCGCATGCGCACAGACCAGGAGATGTTCCGGTACACGTACCACCATTCTCACATACGTGTATTACACTACACTTAATAGCTGTAATATAAGATTCATTTACGTCAAACACTATTTTACATGATTTTAAATTGTTTAAGGTTGGTGAGCATTAACGTACTTGATTTGGTGTAAATAATTATAACATACTGTCATTCATGAATACAGGTTATGTGAGCTCTGGCTTAACACAATGTTCTTAACATTCATAGATTAGTTCTTGTAATAACAACAATGAGTTGCTGTATATCCAGAAATGAATTGTATGTACGAGGGGCATTCATTATATAATGCAACTATCACTAAAAAAGAAGACATAACGATTATATCCACACAATTTGTTTTATTTCATCCCTTCAAAGTATTCCACATTCACACGAATACACAAATTTAACCGGTTCACCCACTTCCGGAAAACGCTGGCGTAGTTCTTTTTAAGGACACCATGGAGATACTGGAATATGGCAAATATGAATTTTGATTACTAGAGTTTCTGATTCATCTTTACAGCATTGTATACAAATCAGACACGTTGTTCATTTGACTTCAGACGAAGAGGCAGAAGAACTTCCAATACGACTATATGGTGACATTTGCTACACATTTGTTTTGATACATACTTGTATCGCATATTGATCCTGTATAACCAGCTGCGCATGAGCATACACCAGGAGAGATTCCGGTACACGTGCCACCATTCTCACACACCTGATCCACACTGCAGTCAATAGCTGTAATACAATATGCTTTAACGTCAAACAATATCTTGCATGTTTTTTAATTGTTTAAGGTTGGTGAGCATTAATATACTGGCTTTGGTGTATACGTTTGTTATATACTATCATTAATGAATGCAGTTTACGGCTGAACTCTGGCTTAATATAAGGTACATAACAGTCATAGATTAGTTCGTGTAGTACTAATTCATGTTAAATATTTAACTCTATATAGTTTTAGCACCCGTTAATTAATATGTCAAAAACAATACAAACGAATGAATTAACAGACACACTGAAATTAGTCAGTGCCGACACAACATCTTTACGTCAGTTCTGACTTGTAAGCAACATAAGTAATTAATTATAATGCTTATTTTGGTATATGTTTGACAATGAGCTAGTTGACTGTGTCAGGAGGCTAGATTCATCTAGGCGGAAAAGATTGCATATGGCTAATGTCATGAAGAAGTGTCCTACTACCCGCAGTATGTTTGATATAAATGTAGCTCACATATGTAATTATTAAGATTAGTGTTACTGCCTAATTATTTTTAATTTTATGAAACATGCTTTCATACATGTTTTCGATTTTGTCGATATCGCCTTATAATAAATCGATATTGAAACGATTTGCCATTCGAACGGTTCTGTTAACAGATGTATCACATGAATGTGACATTCTGGCGGTATTTGTGATTTTGTGTTTAGATTTGTAAATAAATATATACGTGTATAGTTCGGAAGGAACGGAACCATGCAGTGAAGCTGAACATATATCGGTTCAGCCTGTACAGATGATGCATGCAGTACTTCGAAAATACTATCGATCCAATACCGTCTGCAATGTGTGCGGTACTATCTGTAACAAGTAAGACTGCCGAAAATGCAGTAAGAGATGTCATTGCAACACGATAAAAGCATTTATTTCATCCCGTATTATGTTGTATGACATACCTTTGTTGCAAGTTGATCCTGTATATCCGGCTGCGCATAAGCACAAACCAGGAGATGTTCCGGTACACGTACCACCATTCTCACACACGTGACTTACACTGCAGTCAATAGCTGCAATGCAATATTCATTTATGTCAAACAATATTTGAAGAAAAGCGGTACAATCTGTAACACGTAAGAATGTCGGAATTGCAGTAAAATATGTCATTGCAACAAAATAAACACATACATTGTACCCCGTATGTTGTTGTATTACATACCTTTGTTGCATGTTGATCCTGAATATCCAGCTGCGCATGAGCACAAACCAGGAGATGTTCCGGTACACGTACCACCATTCTCACACACGTGAATCACACTGCAGTCAATAGCTGTAATACAATACGTCATTTGCATTTAAATTGTTTAAGGTTGGTGAGCAGTAATATACTGGCTTTGGTGTATACGTTTGTTATATACTGTAATTAATTAATGCAGTACGGCTGAACTCTGACTTAATATAAGGTATTTAACATTCATAGATTAGTTGACGTAATAAACATATGTTTTAAGTATGTAATTGTATAGGTTTAGCATCCGTAAATTTCTATGCCAAGAAAAATACTGATGGAAGAATTAACAGACACAATGAAGTATGTCAGAGCTGACACAATATATTTAGGTCTGTTTTGATTCGTTATCAACGTAAGTAATTAATTATAATGCTTATTTTGGTAGGTGTTTGATATTGAGCTAGTCGATGGTGGCCAGCGACTAGATTCATCTAGGTTATACGTCATTAATTCCGTGAACAATGAGTGTAATAAGGATTATAACAGCTGTTCCTAATCAAAGAGGTCGGAATAACCAAGGGAGTATGGTAAATATACTGTGATTTTTATTTCTGTTACTTTATTTAAATGCAATTATCAGTGATGCATTTAGTTTATTTTGGAGCGCCTGGTTCATCTTCAAAGCATTGCCTATAAATCACAAACGTTGTTCAGTTGACTACGGACGATAAGGTGCAAAAGAAACTGCAGTACGACTACGGGAAGACATTTTCTACAGCCCGCAGAATGTCTTGATACGCACGTGTAGCGCACGTTGATCCTGTATAACCAGCTGCGCATGAGCATACTCCAGGAGATGTTCCGGAACAGGTACCACCATTTTCACACACGTTAGGTAAATTGCAATCAATAACTGTAATACAATATATATTTGCATTTAGATCATTTTATGAGTTCCTGATTCATCTTCAAGCATTGCGTCATATTCAGAAACGTTATTCAGATGACTTCGGACGTTATCGCCCAAAGAATTGCATTACGACTACGTGAAGAAATTCCCCACTGCCAGAGGTATGTCTCGATACACACGTGTAACGCACGTTGATACTATAAAACCAATTGCGCATGAGCACACGACAGGAGGTTATTCGAAAATATAGGAAGAGATGGCCTTTCAACAACGTAAAATCATTTATTACAGCCCGTATTATGTATATTACACACGTTTTTTGCACGTTGATCCTGTATATCCAGCTGCGCATGAGCACAAGCCAGGAGATGTTCCGGAACAGGTACCACCATTCTCACACACGTTAGGCACAGCGCAATTAATTTCTGTAATATAATATCGTACATAGTATTAAGATTTGTGAGCATAAACGCACTTGCTTTGGTATATACATTTATAATATATTGTCATTAAAGAATGCTGTTTACGTCTCAACTCTGGCTTGACATACGATAAGTGCCATTCGTAGACTTGTAATTAAAATCGATATTAAATCTGTATTTGTATACTGCGTTAAGATATACACATTATTATGTCAAGAACCATACAGATGAATGAATGCACAAACACATTTTAGTATACATACTGAAAAGGGGATCTCTTAGAAACAACAAACACAGAGAAATGCAGACTCAACAACAGATTCAAATCTTAATTATACAATCAAAAGTTGTGTAACAATTAAAGTATGGTTATCATTGGCTTATTTGGAACTGAATTTTAGTTAAGCAAGTAGATTGGTTTATACTCTTGGGCCCTGGTCTCGTTGGCAACATTAGGATTAAATAGTGTAATGCTTTGGAAAGTGTTTGATGTTTAGGTAGTAAACTGTGGAGGCGACTATATTCACCGAGGTAATACGTCATTTATTCCAGGCAATGTAAATAACTACTAAAAAGGTGATCCCTTGGAAGCAACAAATACAAACAAAAGTAGCAGACTCGGTTTTATTGAGACTGTTCATGAGAGGTGATTATAAGATGCAACACCTCTCACGCCTCCTAGCACCGGATTAAGCGATATTCTACTTTAAAGCAACACAGTATGGGCTTGATGATCCCAAAGTACCAGTAAATAATAACACTACTGATTCGGGGCAACTTTTTACGGCCGCCACACAGCACTAAACAAACGCTACTGTAAATGTGAATAAATACTGAAAACGTGATCCCTTGGAAGCAACAAATACAAACAAGAGAGAAAAGTAGCAGACGCGGTTCCTATTGATGCTGCCTTGTTGGTGAGAGTTTAGATCATGGCGGGAATTTCTTTATTTACACTGTCCTGTTTTAATGGGATGACAGTAGGGTAAGTGTGAGGTTTGGTGCACCCTAGAACCGGTTTAAACCCCCAGTGGCCTACTTTGCCACTGACCGTTCCAAGGCGGTAGCCCTATTGTCAACCCTTTTGTGTTTGTGATGTCGTTTGCATTTTTTATTACTTTTGCCTTTTCGTTTGTCTGTTTGCGTACTAATGATCCCAGAATGATTTAGGTCGGCATTAGAAGAAAACATTCACTTCCGCCCAGATTATGCCTGAGTATGTCTAATTTAACATACCGTTTTTGCACGTTGTTCCAGTGTAGCCAGCTGCGCATGAGCATACACCAAGAGATGTTCCGGTACAAGTACCACCATTCTCACATACCTGACTCACAGCGCAGTTATAGCAGTAATAAAAAAAAAGAGATATAAAAACCAACTATTCAGATGTTGGTATAGATAACTGAATTCGTGATATCTTTTTTTATTTACAGTATATCTAAAATCTAATTAATGCCTATTAACATGATTAAACTGAAATATTTCTAAAAATTATGGTAATTACATAGCGTTATTGTTTATCTGATAATATCGTTAAATGGGGATATTCAAGTTAAAACGGCCTAACATACGGAAGATACGTTTGCATTTACTACTTATTACTAGGTAAATCATCTTTCCCCATACAAATGAGAACAAATGGTCCAATAGGAACCGCAGCAACCAAACGAAACGGCATCGTAAGTCCACAAACTAAATACCACAATCGAAATAAAATGAACACAGCAGATTATCAACGGACAGAAAAATACACAACGAAGGTCTCTATGAAAAACGGCTTTCTGGTAAGCTCAAGTCCCTTTTATTTATTCATAACCTCGCTATTATTCTTTCTTTTGCATCAATTTGACAAGATAGTGAAAGTAAAAGTACATCCCATCAAAAGTAAATATTGAAATATCAAGCAAACAAAAGAGAATTTAGCAAACGTTAAGCTTAAATTGTTTTAAATATACATGTATATAACAATACAGACATTAAAACACCTCAGGATGTATCCAAAATTGTATTAATTAAACAGAGCAGCTGCATGTGATATTGAATTGATTTCAGACCTGTATACCTTTTTACGCTTGTATAATCCCGAAATAGTGTGCCCGACAATGCGGCTGAATAAGTATCTTTCGTTACAAACCTGTACAGAGAATGCCTGCCAGTCTTCGAAAATGATCGAAATAAACAGATTGAGCAAACTGTGTTCCAAAAGACTGTGGTACAAATGGACCTCGTATGATTTAGGTAACATTGTCGAAACGATTTTGTTTTTGATGCCATAAACCTTGTCACTTACTTATCCTTGTAATTGTTCTTTGTTTCCATGCGTGTTTTGGTCGACTGTGTTCCTTGGAATGCTACATTTCCTGTTCGACTTCCATATCTACTTTTAGGTTGAAAATAGTACAAAATAGTACTACAACATCGTGAAGGCATTCTGTATCTCCTACGTTATATCTTACACTACATACCTTTTTCACATGTTAATCCAGTATAACCAGGTGCGCATGAGCATACACCGGGAAAGGTTCCCTGACAAGTACCACCATTCTCGCACATTTGAGGCACACTGCAGTCAATAGCTGTAATTTACAAAAGAGTCATTTAATTAAAACAATTTACACGCCTCAAAATAATTTAAGGACCATGTTTAGATTTTGACATTTTTTAAAGTGCTGTAAATGAACAATTTACTGTCTTTTGTGACATTTTTAATTTTAGTTGTATTCTTTTACAATTTTTACATTGCACACATGTATTAACATTTGATATGAATATGAAATCCATAATAGTAAATATAGAGTAATTATTACTGTTCTATTTTGTGGTCCTTAAACTATTTTGAGGAGTATATAAACTATTGATAGGCAGGGACCCAAGTCTGCAAAAAGCAAAACGTTTACCCGGAATGATATACGCCTGAAATGTTTTAAATATTAAGATATATTAAGATATTAAGATATATTAAACCAAACCACTGAATAGATTGCTAGCATATTTTGCCGCGTATTTTCTACGGTAACCCAATGATATCAAGCCGTTATATCGCTTAACAAACAGTCAAAGGGAAATAAAGAAATTTAAACACGGCATTTTATGCAAATAGGCAACAGTGTATGAAACCAATATGTGTTTATGAAATATCAAGCGTTAGCTAGACGAATATGTTGAGAAACATAGGCCCCATAAACATAGGCCCCATAAACATAGGCCCCATAAACATAGGCCCCATAAACATAGGCCCCATAAACATAGGCCCCATAAACAGTTGCTCCGGAAATAAATTACAATCTGAATTAATATAATTAGGCGCGTTTATGCCTTCCTTATGTACAAAACAAAATCAAAGCCCAAAATTATTAGCTTGTTCATATTCTTTCTTTGAACGTCAATATTTTCTTATCACATACTTAAGAACATGCGTTGGTGTTACGTAATGCAAAGTATGCCATAAATCCCTACAGTGGTTTCGTATATATCACTGTTTCTGCAAATAATATGCAGAAAATCATGGGTATATCTTTCGGGAGAAAACAATCGTTTTTTTTTTGCACGATGCCAGCTGGGTCTCTGCATATAAACACGCTTACTACAATAAGAACATAGGTAACATTTTACGCATGGAATTGTTTTTTTTTTTGTTTTTTTTTTATTGTTTTTTATTCAGTATTTACATAAAAAACAAATATATAGACATGAAATACAACATTGTAACACTATATGTGGACATATTCCACCATTTTGTTTCCTTTTATTAATTAATTGAACCAGTATACATTCGTTCGTTCTATCATTCATTCATTCATTCTATCATTCATTCATTCATTCATTCTATCATTCATTCATTCATTCATTCTATCATTCATTCATTCTATCATTTATTCATTCATTCATTCATTCATTCATTCATTCATTCATTCTATCATTCATTCATTCATTCATTCATTCATTCATTCATTCATTCATTCTATCATTCATTCATTCATTCTATCATTCATTCATTCATTCATTCATTCATTATATCATTCATTCATTCATTCATTCATTCATTCATTCATTCATTCATTCTATCATTCATTCTCATAAACGCACTCAGTAAAACCGACATACATGTTTTCCATTGTATTGTCTCGAATGGATTGTGCACTACTAAGAATTTTCATATAAATCCTTCGTTTCAAGCTTGTATGGATACTGCATGAGAGTCTTTCAAAATGAGCGAGATGAATAGATCGAGCCAAATTTATTTATTCAGGATTGCAGGATTGTCACACAGTAGTACAAATGGATCTCGTATGCTTTTGGTCGAGAATAGAAGAGAATGCCATTCCATCCCACCAACATTATGTCTTATATTACATACTCTTTTCGCATGTTGATCCTGTATAACCAATTGCGCATGAGCATACACCTGGAGATGTTCCGGTGCAGGTGCCACCATTCTTACACGCTTGACTCACAGTGCAGTCAATCTCTGTAAAACAATCAAACATTGACGTCAGACAATGTGGTTTTTAAAAATTAAAACTAGAGAGCTTCTGACGGAGATTTACTGAACATGCAAGTATGAAGTTTGTATCACTAAATCAGATGTAGAAAACATATATATATATATACTACAAATGTGTATGCAGTTATTTCGACTAGTTTTAGATACCGTTAAAAGTACATATACAAATCGAACTGGAAAAGTATCATTCAAGGACGACAGTCACACAAACACACACAGAAACAAAGAACGACTTTAAAGGTCAATAAAACACAAGATAAGACATCACAAACACAAACATGTTGACAATAATGCAGCCGCCTTGGAACGGTCAAAAAAGCCGCTGAGGGTTTAAACCAGGTTTAAGGGTGCACCAAACCTCACTCTTACCCTATTGTCATCCAAATAAACGGGACAGTGTCAATGAAGATTTCCCCGCCAGGTTATAATCTCTAACAAACAAGCCAGCATTAATAAGCAATATAAGTAAAACACATGTTAAACAAGTTTAAGAAAGATTGTATGAAAGTGATTATGACCATGGCTCTTACAAAGTTTTTAAATCACATCACCATAGAAGTCTGGTCCTTCTCACAGAAGGATCATTACAAAGTATTTAATTGTTGACATCACTCAATAGATTACTTCTGTAAAGTTAATGAGTACTTGCGTTGTGACTTTCTAGTATTGTGTAATGTTATATTCATATATACATGATCATCTTTGTGTTAAAAACATATTGATATAGTCAAGCCGAAATTCTTAATTTTCATACACTGTCCCCTTTAATTGCGATGATAATAGGATAAGAGTGAATTTTGGTATCGATATTGTCAATCTGTTTATGTGTGTACTGTCCCTTAATTTGCTCCTATGTTTCCTTGTTATTGTTATTTGTTTGGATTGCGTGTTTTTAGTTGACTGTGAATTGCTACTTTTCCTGTACGACATCTTTACCTGCTTTTATTAATTTACGTTTATTAATTTAGATGCAATATAGCAAAATGGTGGAGTGAGCTTTCCTTTGAGAGCTGCAGATATATACTTGCAATGGTAATGATAAAAAACGGTCTACCATGAATCATGTCTAAAATACCGCGGAATATTCAATTAAGACTACATCATAACGTGCACTATATCCAAAACTACGATTTAATTAGCAAATGTAGCGCATGTTGAGCCTGTATAACTAGCTGCGCATGCGCATACGTCAAGAGATGTTCCATCACAGGTATTACCATTCTCTGACACGTGTGTTTTAGTGCAGTCAGTCGCCATTGACATCAAAGGAAAAATCGGATTAGTTTACTTGATACCACTATGTTAAGAAAGAACTTTATGTTACGGTAATTCATCTTTAGACTAAGTGCTAAAAAAAGGTGTTATACGGTTATTTTGATCTGCAATATATAATTATGCATTAATATAACCTTTTTTAGAGATTGCAAGAATCGGGAGAAAATGAGGATGGTAAAATGTGTTGTGTTTACTTAATAGGTCACTATTACGTAATTCGAACAGGAAATGCAACCTAGTTTATGTAACATGTTAAATGTAATAATCCAGTTATGATTTTTGCTATGTCTGTGAATTGCAAATGTACGAAAATTGTTACAAGTTTTTGCTAGTTTGGACATTGTCACCTTGACTACGTAAGCGCATTCAGTAAAAGTAGGTTTAAACACCAAATAGAAAATGTAGCATTCACAGAACACAGTCAGCCAAAACAAGCATTCAAAACAGACTAATATTAAATGTTACCATCCTTTTCAAGATTTAGGTAGTCGTCACCATACGGCCCACACTCCGTCAAAACGTCGCATAATCAAAGAGAAAAGCACAGTGGCGAACTGTAAATGGGCCAACCACTAAGCTCATAGTATGTTATATTACGCTAATACGCACGTGTCCCGCACGTTGATCCCGTATAACCAGCTGCGCATGAGCATAGACCAGGATGTATTCCGGAACAGGTACCACCATTCTCACA
The DNA here is from genome assembly GCA_037043455.1 of Cyrtodaria siliqua. NCBI lineage: Eukaryota > Metazoa > Mollusca > Bivalvia > Adapedonta > Hiatellidae > Cyrtodaria > Cyrtodaria siliqua. Next base: position 317,575 of record JAWPHD010000963.1, read on the forward strand.
CACGTTAGGTACAGTGCAATCAATAACTGTAATACAATATACATTTACGTCAAACAATACTTTACATGATGTTAAGTGTTGTAAGGTTGGTGGGAATAAATGCAAAAGAAATGTTGTTTAGTTGTTTATGCCCGACATTCAATGATTAGTAATACAAGTGAATATTGAATATTTTAAAGTATTTTATCATTTGTAGACAAACACATTAAAACAAAACAGTCACTAAGTACGACACTTGTTATATTATTGTAAAATTATTATTAGTCATTTAAACATGTTAAATAGGTGTACCTTCTGAGCAAGTTAGTCCGGTATATCCGGCGACACATGTGCACGTGTCAGGGGCAGTACATGTTCCAGTAGCGGCACATGTAGAGGTACAAATAGCTTAAAGATAAAAGACGTTATACGTTTTTGTTGAGGTAATGCAACATTTGAAACTACTCCCGTCTGTGTATAATGACACTTACTTGTGTCATCATTTAATTTGTTTTAAACTTTTGTCTGTTCTTGAAAGTTGAACCAAAGAACAAATCTATCAAACTGAGACACCTTTTCATTGGTTGTACAAGAAATTTAATGGATACCTGCTCAACTAGTGTAAGAATATTGGTCAAACCATGGTAATGTGGATCAGCACAATTATTCAGTTTGTCATCAGATATAATATTAACATAATAATAAAATTAATAATATAATAATATTCATAATTTTCGCTTAAAGACGGCAAATTAATATAAGCTCGTGCCAGCATTTGAACCAACCACGCATGGAGTGTGTCAATCTTAAAGTTGGGAGAAACCGGCAGACCCGGTATAAACCTCTTAGCTTCTCACATTACTGCTCAGTCCGGGATTCAAACTTGATTCACATTAGTGTACTACTGAGTTTTAGAATTTCACCAAATTATTGATTAAATAGATGAGAAATAAGGGATTTGAAGAGATCGATAAGAGGTAAAAATGAGAAAAATGGTCCTATAGAAATCAAAGGACCCAAACGGAATTACACCGTAGGTCCACACTGCACCACAAGTAGCAAATAAAACGACATTGAACAGGATAATACACAACGCAACGAGTGGTGATGATAGAATTTCCGACTAAGAACGAACAATAGGCAATATGGCTCAATGGTTAGCTCAGCTCGATTTTATGTGTACACAACCTCGCTATTATCCTGTCTTCAGATTGACCAAACATTGTTTAAAATTTTGTTTTTTAATCATATTTAATTTTAATTGTATTAAGACTTATTCTGAATTCTATTTCGTCTAGTCATATCCTGTTATTGTACCTGTTTTACACTCACTACCCTGGTACCGGAACATTTACAAGTGGCGGTAGGAGTAGAAGGTGCCAGGTCGGCAATGCATTGGCCGCCGTTATCGCACAGTTTGCCAGAACAGGGAGAAGTTACTGAAATAAATGTCTTAAGTTAGTTTTATCACTGTATCGTTTAACGAGAAATAACTATAAATGCTGAATTCAAATTAAATAATTGATGAATGCCTTAGAATACAATAGTGTACACGTTTGTATTAAATGGGTAAGACATGTGGTTTTTGTTTTATAAATTTAAGCTCGGAACGCCAGAGTAACATACCACAACCGTGTAAAACTGGTTACCAGTATCGCGTTAGGTTGGCAACACACATGTGTAGACTAGACACTCAGAAACAGGATGATTTGAAACCACACACAACATGTGCAGCCCTGAACCGCGTATGGTTGGCAACACACATACACAAACTGCCACGCTGAACAGCATATGGTTACCAACACATATTAATATGTACATTTCTGAGCTGCGTATGGTTGCCGCCACACATTAGCAAGAGCAACTCTGAACTGCTGCGTATAGTTGTCAACACACATTAGCGTGAGCAACCCTGAACTGCGCATGGTTGTCAACACACATTAGCGTGAGCAACCCTGAACTGCACAAGGTTGTCAACACACATTAGCGTGAGCAACCCTGAACAGCGTATGGTTGCCAACACATATTAGCGTGTGTAACCCTGAACTGCGTAAGGTTGCCAACACACATTAATATGTGCGACCAACTCTGAACTGCGTATGGTTGCCAACACATATTAGCGTGTACAACTCTGAACTGTGTATGGTTACCAACACACCTAAGCAAACTACCACCATGAACTGCGTATGGTTGCCAACACACATTAATATGAACAACACTGACACATTAGCGTGAGTAACCCTGAACATCGTATGGTTGCCAACACATATTAGCGTGTTTAACCCTGAACTGCGTAAGGTTGCCAACACACATTAATATGTACAATTCTGAGCTGCGTATGGTTGCCGACACACATTAGCAAGAGCAACCATGAACTGCGTATGGTTGTCAACACACATTAGCGTGAGCAACCCTGAACTGCGTATGGTTGCCAACACATATTAGCGTGTTTATACCTGAACTGCGAAAGGTTGCCAACACACATTAATATGTACAACCCTAAACTGCGTATGATTGTCAACACACATTAGCGTGAGCAACCATGAACTGCGTATGGCTGCCAATACACGTGTGCATGTGCAACCAGAAGACCCACCTTCGGTTGGCAACACACGTGTGCAGGAAACAAGAACTGCGTTATATTGATATTGGTCCCATTGCAACACAAATGTAACATGACCAAGATATTCGACAACCTTTACTGCAAAATACATTATGCCAGTACGCCATAATAACATTCGTGAACGGATAGGTGTTAAACAATGAGTGTAAAATGTACAATGGATTAGGGTAGGCAATGCAAATATAAATTAACTATAACAAGACCTCGGTCTGAGGGTGTCTCGCCCACCGGCAAACCGCATATAAAATTTTATTAAATATGTGCTTAAATGATGTCCACCAAAGACAACACTTCATAGGCAATCACATACAGTTAACTGAGGTTGTTTCCTAACCAAGGTTAAGTTTTGGAAAAATAACGCAAAAAAATCCGAGCAGCGATTGTTGAGATATAGTTGATTTAAAATGTGACTGCTATATAGTGGGTAGCGAGACAAAAGTGTACCTTCTGCTTTAATGTCGGAAACCACATTTATATTGATACATCGTTCTTCTCCCTTCTTCCTGTAGAATAATATATCATTATTTATAAGAAATTAAATTACACAAATAAATCATAGCAAATAAATCATAGCAAATTTCACTTAAATATAAATGAGAACTTCGATTAGTATTGACTTTATAACTATATAACCAAAAAATATTTAAAAAATTAACACAAATGAGCGCAAACGGATCATTCATATTAACATATGTTTGGTAGGGACATATTGATATGTGTAAACATGCATCTTACCCTGGTAATACTACTTGTATACAAAGCCTATGTGTTGTACCACCGCTGGCCACTGGCGCTGTGTATATCACGTCACTATTGCAATCTGCCGCATTCAGAACGGATGCAAATATATATTGACCGGTGACAGCAGTGGGACTTGTTTCTAACAAGCTTGGACTGTAAGGTAATACTTAATATAATGGTTACCATTTCATTGTTTGCATTTAATTAACATAATACAATTAACATATGTATTATGTTGTATATAAATACTCGTTAACAAAAATCTTTATTTATTTTATCAACAACACATACTTAAAAGGATAATAACTGATATAGAACGCAGTCAAGTCAATCAAAATCACACATTATACCGCTAATGCTGTCACTGGGATGACAATAGGCTTAGACAAGTTTGGTGCACTCTAGTACCAGGTTTAACTCCCAGCGGCCATTTGCTACTGACCGTTCAAAGGCGGTTCCCTGTTTTTAACCGTTTTATATTTGTGACATCGAATACTTTGCTTTCATTTATACTTGTTATCGTTGTTTGTTTTAAATACTTCTTATAAATATTTACTTTTTTATATACCCGTTGACGGGCATTTGTTGATTTACATAATATATAGTTTATATTACTACCGTATCATCTCTTATTTGTAAATAGTTTTATCTTTATATTTATTTACATTGAATTTTAATTACTACTTCATTTCTTCATCTTTCGTCGGTTTTTGCGCACAATTTGACCTATTTATGTGTCGAGGTGCCGTAATACACCATGCATTCATTCATTCATTCATTCATTTTTTAAATACTTATTTGTGGTTGACTGCGTTCTGTGAATCTACATTACCTTTTCGACTTCTATATCTACATTATAGATTACACATAACGACAAAAAATCCATCACAACACAAAGATACAGCATCAAACAGATTATTGCCAATGTATCGGAATCACAATTCAGTGAAGAAAGGTTACGAAGACATCGAATTGGAACTGCTATTACCACAGCAGACAACGGAAACATTGGACACATCTTATATGCTAAAACGAGTAATGAACAGAGAATAGAAACTACATTATTTGATCTACTAATTCATGACCGGAAGAGACAATTTTAGAGACAGTCGTACTAGTTAAACTTACCATTTTCCAGTAAAACCGAACGAATCTCCATTGGTGTAATGCATGTCTAAGTGGCATGCCTCTCCTGCCTCGCACATTACTGTGGAATCCACGTTATACGTCGGGTTCAGAAACTGTGGCATTGTCTACATAGAATCAATCCGGAAATAAATTAGTTTGATTAAAGATATAAACGGAATATGATCATGAACTTGTCCTATAATTTGTTGTTTTTCCTTATAAAATTTAATAATTAATACTCATTTAAACATAAAACTGCATCTAAATGTTAATAGTGTATTGCTCATGATACCTAATCATGACAAGCCATGCATCGAATGACATACTAAAAAGTAGACAATGAATAACACAAGAGCTGTCGGAGAACAGCGCAGCTCGACTATTCGATTTTTCGGAGAATAATAAATTTATAGCTAGTATATACCATCAGAAAACAAGGCTACAACAATGTGGGGTGGGGTTGGGAGCACAACATAACTATGTGTAAGAATTGACCAAAACTACACAGAAATATGTAAAAAAAATATAAAAATAAATAAATATCGAGTTTTGAGTGGGGTGCGGGGTGGGGGGTGAGAGAGAGGCGGGGGTGGATGGTGGGGGGAGTGGGGGTGGTGAGAGCAACATATATGTGTAAGAAGCTATGTAATAATTCACCAAAACAACACAAAAATATGAAGAATTTTTTTTTTTTTAAAAATCGAGTTTGAGTGGGATGGGGTAGAGGTGTGGGGTGGGGAGGGCAACAAGTGTAAGAATTGACTAAAACAACAAAGAAATATGTAAAAAAAATAATTATAATAATTCAAGTGGGGTGGGGTGAGAGGTAGGGGGTGAGGGGAGAGGCGGGAGTTAGTTGGGGGCGGGGGGGAGAGGGTGCAAGAATTGACTAAAACTACAAAGAAATATGTAAAAAAAAAAAGTTCTAGTGTGGTGTAGGGGGGGAGAGGCGGGGGGGGGGGGGGGGGGGGGATAACATATATGTGTAAGAATTGACAAAAGTAACACAGAAATATGTAAAAAAAAAAAAAGTTTCAAGTGGGGGTGGGGTGTGGGGGAGGGGGCAGAATCTATGTGTAAGAATTGACTAAAACAACAAAGAAATATGTAAAAAAAACAAAAGTTTTAAGTGGGGGGGGAGAGGGGGGAGTGGTTTGGAAGAGGGGGGGCTGGTTGGGGGGGGGGGATTGCTAAAACAACAAAGAAATATGTAAAAAAAAAAAAAATTCAAGTCTGGGGCGGGGTGGGGGTGATGGGGTGAGAGGCGGGAATCAGTGTTTTGTGGAGGTTTATGTGTGTAAGAATTGACTAAAACAACAAAGAAATATGTAAAAAAAATCAAGTGTGGGGCATGATGGGTGGGGTGATGGCATGAGAGGCGGTGGGGGGGGGGGGGGGGAGCGGGGATGGTTGCAACATACATGTATAAGAACTGACAAAAGCAACACAGAAATACGTAAAAAAAAAAAAAAAAAAAAAATGTTTCAAGTCTTGGGCGGGATGGGGGTGGAGAGGTGATGGGGTGAGAGGCGTGGGGGTGGGGTGGTGGGTGCAGGGAGGGTTGCAACATATATGTGTATGAATTGACTAAAACAACACAGAAATATGTAAAAAAAAAAATCAAGTGTGGGGCGGGATAGAGGGGGAGGGGGGTGGGGGGATGGGAGAGGAGGGAGCCCATGCCCCAATATGGGTGAAGTAATAAGATGCATAATGCTATAACAAATCCCAAACCAAAATTATAGATATATATATGCTAACATGCAAACCTAGATCTGCCTTTATTGCACATTTTATGGGCCATCACAATTTGGGTTCCATGGGAGCCTAGAATTTGCAAAAGACAAAATTACTTATCCAACCCTTTACAACATACTATAAGGAAACCAATTCCAAAATTTAGTTCAGCTAGGACAAGAAATGTAAGAGATATAGACCTGTAAACACAGCTTACACACAAAATTTGTTGTGAAACAGACACATTTTAAGGGCTATCAGAATTTGGGAGCCCAGGGGTTACAGGAACCAAAATTGCTTATGCAGTCCTTAAGATAATGCTATAAGGAAGCCCATGGCCAAATTTAATTGTGCTAGGATAAGAAATGTAAAAGATATAGACTTGTAAACACAGCTTACACGCAAACCTGAATGTGGGACGCCGACGCCGAAGCCAACGGCAACGCCGACGCCGACGCCGGCCCCGGGGTGATTACATTAGCTCTCTTATTCTTCGAATAGTCGAGCTAAAATCTAAACGAACAATATGGCATCGTCTGCCGCTTTTAAAATTCTTACTTAAATCTATTAAGGTGTCGTTACTCTTATATAGTACACTATTTAAACACTATTAAACTATACCTGATCAATGGGTTGCAATGGTCCGCCTGAAATGTGAAAAAGGCCTATATACACGTTTCAGACTCTTTTTACATACACACTTGAGTTCATGTTCATTGAAATAATAAACATTGGCGACATCGCTAATTATAGTGCTAATATATATACAAATACATTGTGTGTATCTTGATATTATAATTCCGTATAATGATTTGCGAATGTCAATGAACACAAAGTCATTACGTGGTCCGAGTATTAAATTTCATACCCCATCTAGCCCCTTTTCCAAGTAGCGAAAACGGGGTTGGCTGGGGTATGAAATAAAAGCTTAATTTCGGCTTAAAACGTTTGCATATTGTAAAATTAAAACATTTAATAGGTAATTTTAAACAGATTTTCACATTTCTTTCAGTAAATCATCTTTTTAAACATATTAACGAAATATCCGCTATAAAATCCTGCTTATATAAGCTTTCCCATCGCGTAATGGACTTAAGGCGGACCACGTAATGGCGTTTAGGATGGTGCACTACTACTTATGTAATAAATGATCAGTTTTTTACGTTCCCAAAATGATGGCTAAACAAAATAAATCTACACTCATCAAAATTCCTTATTACTCAGATTTGTATCTACTAAATTTTCAGTTAAAATAATTTTTAGAATAATTGTGTGATAAGTATTTTGTTTTGACCAATTGTCAAGCGAACATTTTTTTTTAAATTGTTACATCTTTAGAGAGGTAACCTCAATTTATATGAACACGTGACATGTGCTGATAAAATACATAACATGAATCCAAGTCCGCGTAAAGTATAAGCTTCTTAAGAATGTAGCAAATGATATATTAAAAAAACATTTGCCTCATTCATTGCAGATGTTCCGTTTATAATAAAATGAAACCTAAATTACCTCCCTTATACATGAATATCGTTTCCAAGTTAATGATATATAAACGTTATCATTATAGATTTCGAAAATTTCTTTTTTGTAATGGTAATTCTAATAAAAATACGATGTGAAAATAATTTCGGGTAGCATGTATTAACATTTGGAACACAGAAAGCTGCACTAATTAAAACTACTTATTAATAACAAAATCCTAAGTACCCAGTTGTATAAATATTATTATTTATTTCTAAGAAAACACATGGGCTTGTAAGCTTTACAACGTGTTCATGTAATCAGAGCAGACGATTTAATCTCGTTAATTTGCAGTTCAACAATAACTACAATGAAGCATGAAATACACAAACCAATGAGAATATTATCGACATATTCTAGGTGGGTACTTAGGAATGTTGTATAGTATATACTATAAGAATCTTTCATGGGTATCCGGTGAAGATAGGGAATTCCACCCCGAGGTAAAAGTGTTTTTATCGGAACCGAGGCTCTGTCGAGGTTCCGATTAAAACAATTATACCGAACTTTGGAATTTCCCTTTCTGAACCGGATACCCATGAATGATTCTTTTTCTTGCATATCAGAGACATGTTGTGCGTTGACGTTGCCAATAAGTAATGTTTTACATGTTGTTGTTTATCGCATAATGACGTCATTCATCTTTCACGTTGTTGACGTCATTATTGATTTGCGTGACTCTTATCTGTACCCATAAAGATCTCTTATCTTTACCCATAAAGATAAACCTTTATCTTTACCCATAAAGGTAAGACTTTCCATCCCCAATGTAAAACGCGGATACCCGTATCAGGTATACAAGAAACATTTATCTTACCTTTAACATTTATGGTAATGCACATCTCATCTCCAATACGACTGCAAACACATAAACATAGGTGTCATAAGGATATATAACTCCGTCTACATACGGTGTGATACAATTATAACAAATTGAAAATGGTAGATTATTAATGAAAATGGTAGATTATTAATGAAAATGGTAGATTATTAATGAAGATGGTAGATTATTAATGAAAATGGTAGATTATTAATGAAAATGTAGGAAATGTCACGTAAATAGATCCCTTGGAAGCAACAAACACAAACAAGAGACAAAAGTAGCACACTCGCTTTTATTGAGTCTGTTCACGAGTGTTAATGTAGAGTGCAACCCCTCTCACGCCTCCTAGCACCGGCTTAAGAGATATTCCACTTTAAAGCCACACATATTATGTTACTTGAAATGTGTAGGATTAGAAAAAAGGTGTTGACGAGATTGAGAGTAAACTCGAATTTAATTTCACATAAAATAATCGTTAATGGATATCCAGTGAAGATCGGAAATGTACGTTTGTACACATTTCGCAAGCAAATAGATGGGATTAAAGTAATAAAGTCAATATATATTTAAAGTGGAGCGCTGTGGTCTAGTGGTAGAGCGTTGGACCCATGATCCAAAAGTCGTGGGTTCGATTCCCGTCATTGCCATATGCGTCGTGTCCCTGAGCAAGACACTTTATCTGCATTGCTTAGTACTTGTTCTACCCAGGAAGACATCGAGAGTGATTCAAATAAGTTCATAGAGCTTTCGTTACAATCGGTGTAAAATAAATAAGTTTAAACTAATATATATTTAAATTTAGACAGGAATTACTCATTACACGGTCCGAGTATTAACTTTCATACCCAATCCAACGATTTCTCTAAGAAGCGAAAACGGGGTTGGCTGGGGTATGAAATAAAACCTTAATTTCGGCTTAAAATGTTTGAATGTTGTAAATTTAAAACATATAATAGGCAATTTTAAAAAGGTTATCGCATTTTTCATTAAACTAGGTGGGTGTTCCGCGGTCACGTGTGTCGCCTGTCATCGCGCTTTGTCTGTATAACAAGGTTATTTTGACCCAGACAAAAGACCTTGACAGACTGGCCTGACTTAGTTTTCGTGAATAAAAAATGAGTACACTGACCTTCAGTGTGCCCTTGACCTTTATATTTTAGTATGTTCATGTCGATATTATTATGACAAGTATATATTGAAAAGAAAGATAAAATGATCGGACAGGGAAAGTAGCATTCAAGGAGGACAGTCAACCACAAAACACAGAAACAAACACGCAAACAGACCAACAAGAAGGCAAAAGTAATATTCAATGCAAACGACATCACAAACACAAAATGGTTGACAATAGGGCTACCGCCTTGGAACGGTAGGGGGCAAAGTAGGCCACTGGTGGTTTAAACCGGTTCTAGGGTGCACCAAACCTCACACTTACCCTACTGTCATCCCATTCAAACAGGACAGTGCAAATAAAGAAATCCCCGCCACGATCTAATCTCTAACCAACAAGGCAGCATCAATAGGCAATATAAGTAAAACGCAAATAGGCTCGTGTAAATATAATACAAAAAACAATAGCCTATAAAGTCACAATGAAGGTACTCAATGACTTGGCAGAAGCCAGAGAAACAAGAGAATAAACCATTAAGGGCACGACAAGAAAGATCATAGACAAACATCAAACGCCACCGTCCCATTGGGCTTTAGGTAGGCGTCTTCATAGGGTCCACAGCCTGTCCGGTCATCGTACAATTAAAGAGGAGAGCATAGTGGCAAACTGTAAAAGGTCCACCACCAAACATGCAGTACGTTGCAAAATGATAGGGTCATAACCTCTTTTGATAAACTTTTTAACAAGTTTAACAAAGATAGTATGAAAGTGATCATGACCAAGAATCTTACGAAGTCTATAAATCACATCACCATAGAAGTCAGGCTGTGATAGTCCTTGTCGCAGAAATGTCCTTAAATTACTTTTATATTTGGAAAGAAGATCAGGGTTACGATAATACAATTTTGCAAAGGTTTTACGAAGTTTATGGTAACGGTAACCCTGATTGAGTAGCTTTTTAGTTATACAAATATTACGAATATTAAAGTCCTCAACTCGAGTACAAGCTCTTGAAAAACGAATAAGTTGAGACATATACACCCCATACGAAGTTGCTCGGGGAACATTCCCATCCAAGTGGGGATAATTAACAATGTCAAAATTAAAATTATCGCTCTTGTCATAGATTTTGCTAATTATTTCACCATTTTCAATCGAGAGATCTAAATCAAGAAAAGAAGCTTTATTATCAGATGTATTAGCTTTGCTAAGCTGAAGTTCTTTAGGATAAATAGTATTAACCATAGTTGGAAAGAAAGGGTTGTCAATGTTCAATATGTCATCCAGATACCGAGAGGTGTCAGTAAAGGCTTCAATAACAACTGCCTAGGTATCTGGTGAAAGACTCAACATGAAATCTCTTCCATAGCAAAATAAAAACAAATCTGCGATAAGTGGTGCACAGTTCGTACCCATAGGGATACCAATTTTTTTTCTATAAACGGTGATTCCATACCTGACGACAATATTATCTAATAGGACGATGAGTGCTTCACAAACTTCATAGCAAGTCCACATAGTATAATTGTCTAAACTGCCGTTAGTAAAAACCGTTTAATATTATTACATGCCAAAAATGTAGTATTTTCTCTAGCGAATATTTTTTGAATAAGAGAAACTAGCTTGTCTTTAATAAGGTGATGTGGTAAGGTTGTATATAGTGTAGGGAAGTCATAAGTGCTTATTGATGAAACTTGACCTTTAATGAAAATTTTATCAAGAACGTCTCCTGAATTTTTTATAGACCAAAATAAATTAATCCCAGAATTTTCATAAGTTTGATCACAATATAGTTTAACGTGGTCTTTAACGGCAGTAAGACAAGAAGTTAAACGTTTGGAGATGTTTGTTGTGGTGCAGGCACTAGAATTCAAAATAAAGCGAGCCGTATACGGATTTTTATGTAATTTAGGAATCCAGTACATAGTAGGCAGTTTATTTTGCTTATCGTTTACACCAGCCTTGAAAGTAGTGCACCGAGTGATATGTGCGGAAACAACATCATCCTCAGTAGAATTAACTGGAGTATACGAATTGGTGCTGCCGAGTTCCAGAGATAAAACATTGACGTAATGTAGGCGTCAAACAATAATTACATTATTAGCTCTTTATCTGCAGGAACCAAAACAAATTTATTTGTTTGATGAAGAAATGTCAAGAAATGAGAAAGTTATAGCCAACGTTAAGTTTTCGTGAAAAAAGAACTGATTATTTAACCCATATAATGACCTTCAGTGTGACTTGACCTTCATATTTTAGTATGGTCATGTCTAAGTTTGCTGAAGAAATATCAAGAAATGGGAAATTTATTGCCAACGTTAAGTGTTCGTGAAGTTAAAAAGAGTATTTAACTTATATACTGACCTTTAGTGTGATCTTGCCAATGTTGTCATAGTGAGTATATATGAACGTTTGATGAAGAAATATGAAGAAATGAGTTTTCGTGACGGACTGACGGACTGACTGACGGAACTGACGGACAGACTGACGGACGGACGACAAAGTGATCCTACGTATCTCATTTTTCTTCGAAAAGGTGACACAGAAATGTTGTTAAACGTGTTTTATTGTCGAAATATCCGTAATAAAAAAACACCTTTAAACTAAATTTAACCTAACTAACATGCATTTTAAGGTGTCTGAACGTATCTTATCATATACGAGGGTGCTTCAAAAAGTTCTGTCACTAGGCATATATCCTCTGAACTGGATATTACACTGAGATAAAGTAGTGTATTTATAGTACTACTGGGTTCGCTCTCTTATATTCCACAACAAAAATGAAATAAAATCCGGTTATTTATACCCCTGAATTACCTCCCCCTACCAAACCTTTTGGAAACTGGCATCTCTGAAAATATCCTTGTTACAAAACGTTGTAAATATTATTTGAATAACTCTATGCTTTTAAATTTTCATGTACGCCATCTGTTGTTATTCGCCCATAACCCATGAAACTGACTGTCGCGAATTCGTAAAGGTCTTGCTGCAAACCAGTTATGAGTGAATGCATATCCCTTAATTTTAGCAGAAATAACACTGATTTTCTTCATTTTGTTTACGGAAATGTTATATTATCTTTTAAATGTCGTAATTATTCACATAGTATTAATATGTTTTCATATTTTTTATTACAAATCCTAGTCCTTCGGTGTTTAAATTTCATATTCAACACATTATTGTAGAATTTTGTACAATGTTTAGTGAAAATATTGATCATCCAAAAAGGCTATTTCAGAAGACTGCCCTTCCATTTAATGTCCATTTATTATAAAATTAATTTTACACGTTAGCTTAAAATGTTAATGTCTAAGACAAAGCCTTTTCATCTACCATGCTTAAATTCTGAATCTTGTAATGCACAGCTATAGCTGGTAATGCATGATAAATTTCAAAGGTCTTCGACAAGTACTTATAGAGAAACAGGCATTTAAAAAAGTAACAATTAACATACCTAAAAAAATCAGGACGAAAATGCCTCAGTATGTATAAGTGATGTGTATTAAATGTTCCATAACTTTCGTCACTCAAAAGATAGAGCAATCATTTTACCATCAATGGAATGGTATTGAAACTGTCTTTCATTTGGTATCAAACATCAACACTTACAATGAGCATATAATTGTTAAAACGCGTTAGTGACAGAACTTATTGAATGACGCTCGTACCATGCAAACAATTACACAGACACAGTGATTCGGTCCTCATTCGCATCTGTAATATACTAGTGTATTACGAGAAATAAGTAATGGCATTATTACACTCCCAGAACCCATGTTATGTGATAAATTTAACTATTGCACTTCTAATAATGCCCAGTGTGAATACAGATGACCCGCAATAACGTGTAAGTCCAGGAAGCTTACCTGTGTTCGGTAGTTTGTAGGCATACAGTATGTGTACCAGCCGTTAAGGGAGTGACAGATACAGTACCAGTATAATCTGTAGATGAATCACTGGTCGCTTTTACGTCGATAGCTGGCTTGCTGACCATTAGACTGAGGTCTACATACCCAAATGATATGTTCGGCCTTTTAAGTATGTAAAATAACAAACAAAATATAGCTTTAACCTATAAACACAAGAAAAAATAACATTTAATTTATTAATACCATATAATGTCTTCAACCAATCAAATCAAGATAAAACAACGTATTTTATTTCAAATTAAAGATTGTATGTGTATGGCGACGCTTTATCAAAATATATAAACACTGCGATAAATCGTTCACTGGTATTAAAGCCAGCATCACATCCAACGATATACCGAAATATACAAGTATTGTGATAAATCATCCACTTGAGAGCCAGCACCTTACACAACGACTATACCGAATACACAAGTCCAGTAATACAAAGTCCACTTCTTAGTTAATGATATTACCGAAATACATGTATACACGTACCGTCATACATAATCCGAGGTTTCTACTGCGGAACTTTTCCGTTTACGCTTAATTTTAAAGTAGCTATCCCACCAGCCATGTTTCTAAACCTAGTGACGACAAGGTATATATATAACTTTTTGAGAATCCAAACTCTACTCAATCAGGGTAATCGTTACCATAAACTTCGTAAAACCTTTGCAAAACTTTATTCTTTCCAAATATAAAAGTAATTTAAGGACACTTCTGCGACAAGGACTATCACAACCTGACTTATATGCTGATGTGATTTATAAACTTCGTAAGATTCTTGGTCATGATCACTTTCATACTATCTTTGTTAAACTTGTTAAAAATGAGCATGATAATGGACCTTTGGAACCGGACGAGCACAACACATACGAAATATTGCAGTCTCGGTTTCATTGAGACTGTTCATGAGCGGTAGTGAAATATGCTATCTACCGCTCACGCCCTCTAGCCCCGGGTTGAGCAAAAAGTTTATCAAAAGAGGTTATGACCCTATCATTTTGAAACGTCCTGCATGCTTGGTGGTGGACCCTTTTACAGTTCGCCACTATGTTTTCCTCTTTAATTGTACGATGACGGGACAGGCTGTGGACCCTAAGATGACGCCTACCTAAAGCTCATTGGGACTTTGGCGTTTGATGTTTGTCTATGATCTTTCTTGTCGTGCACTTAATGGTTTATTTTCTTGTTGCTCTGGCTTCTGCCAAGTCATTGAGTACCTTCATTGTGGCTTTCTAGTCTATTGTTTTATTTTGTATTATATTTACACGAACCTATTCGTGTTTTACTTATATTGCCTACTGATGTTGCCTTGTTGGTTAGAGATTAGATCATGGCGGGGATTTTTTTATTTAAACTGTCCTGTTTTAATGGGATAAAGTAGGTTAAGTGTGAGGTTTGGTGCACCCTAGAACCGGTTTAAAATCCCAGTGGCCTACTTTGCCACTGACCGTTCCAAGGCGGTAGCCCTATTGTCAACCCTTTTGTGTTTGTGATGTTTGCATTTATTATTACTTTTGCCTTCTTGTTTGTCTGTTTGGGTGTTTGTTTCTGTGTTTTGTGGTTGACTGTCCTCCTTGAATGCTACGTTCCCTGTCCGATCTTTTTATATTTCTCTATAGACACAATGTAACCGGCTTTAACCAACCTGGCTAAACCTCAAAACTGGAGTGTCGAATTAAGAGTTACCAACTCATAATTCATTTTACGCATATTCAGTCACGGGTATTTTAAGAACCATTGAATAAAACTATACTTTTAATCAGTACTAACACATTATTATATGACCTGAACAACTGGTTAGAGTTTTGATAAACGTATTCGCAGTTTATTTTTTCCCGTTATTTGGCGGGTTAGTTTCTTTAAAGAAAAGATAAAACTTTCATACGCCTTCCCTTGTTTCAACTCACGTAATATTTGGGTTTCCAGTCACCTGGAATGGTAAAAGACAGGGATGGTATGTACTGCATGTCAGTTCCTTCGGTATCCCGATGTCACCTCCAGTAAACGTCTGAAAGAAATTGAAAATACGATTTGAACATCATGATAACTATATAAGTATTTGTTACAATATTTAGAAACTATACATTTCAAAAATAGTCCCTGGAATATGTTACACCGATTACAATTATTTAAAATATTCAAATTATATTCGAATGAGTATCAGAACTGTAATTAAAATTTTAGTGTTACATTACAGATGGATAACAACAGCACAGAAAAACTCTGTGGCGTTATTAACCTAAAGCCTAAGTCACACTATCCCGACTATGGCCAGGATTCACCACGATTTATCACGAATAATTTAATCGTGATGAGTCGTGGTATGGACCCAGATTCTGGCGGGAAACTAACATCATACGGTGAGACTACGAATAACAAGGACACTAGAAGGGTTTCCTACGATTTTATACGATTTCCCTAAGGTTTAGATACGAATCCATGACGATCCATGGCGGCAACACCAAGGACAGTCCGGGTTTATTACGGTACACCATGACGCATTCGTAGAATACCACTGTAACACTACGGATGATGAGGTCGCCACAACGGTTTAACACGGTGTTAGTACGAGTTCGCAAGGAAGCGCTTCGGAAGCCGACGTTTCTACTACGTTTCGACGACGGTCACGTGACGGTACGATATAAGAATGTGAGCAGATATCGGACCCTATATATACCCAGTCCGCGTGGAAACCGTTATCAATCGTCATTAACCTTACTGCAGTCTTGATGGAAACGTCGTCATTCGTCTGTAATAGTATGTAATCTTGGATAATTTTGGATAATCGTCAGTCACCGTACTGGCACCGTCGTAGAACCGTCTCATACCGTGGTGGACCTACGATCAACCACGAATTTCCGTACCATATTTCTCGCCACCCGTAGAGCAATCCTACTGCATCCGTAACTCATCTTGAGTATTCGTACTGGATCTTTATGAAAAGCAACTAGGATTACCCAGGGAAGGCCAGGAATGGCCACGAATGCATGTACGGTGGCAGTACGAATATGCAGGATTGCGTTAGGGTTGCACTACGGGTTGACCACACCGTGGCTGTGCCACGATTGTTTTGAACAGTTCAAAACATTCGTGGCCGTTCCCGGACCAACAAGATTCTCCAGGGATCATGACGGATCATGACGGAGCCTTCTACGAGTTACCAGGATTCACGAGGATGCGCCAAGATTTGTGGAATCGTGGTGAATCCTCGTCAGAATCGGGATAGTGTGACCGAGGCTTTAAATAAGTAAACATATAAGAAGAACATGTCAGAGAGAAAGCACAGTGAGAAACTGTAAATAGGTCAACTAGTAAACATATAGTGCGTGGCAAATGTTAGGGTCATAACAAGTTTTGCTAAATTTGATAACGAGTTTAACAAGAGCTGTCGGAGAACAGCGCAGCTCGACTATTCGATTTTTCGGAGAATAATAAATTTATAGCTAGTATATACCATCAGAAAAAAGGCTACAACAATGTGGGGTGGGGTTGGGAGCACAACATAATTATGTGTAAGAATTGACCAAAACTACACAGAAATATGTTAAAAAAAACAATAAAAAAAAAAAAAACTTACGAGTTTTGAGTGGGGGACGGGGTGGGGGTGGGAGAGAGGCGGGGGTGGATGGTGGGGGGAGTGGGGGTGGTGAGGGCAACATTTATGTGTAAGAAGCTATGTAATAAATCACCAAAACAACACAAAAATATGAAGATGTGGCAACATATATGTGTAAGAATTGACAAAAGCAACACAGAAATATGTAAAAAAAAAAAAAAAAGTTTCAAGTGCAGGTCGGGGGGGGGAGCGGGGGGGGAAGAGGCGGGAGTGAGTTGGGGGCGGGGGGGAGGTTGCAACATATATGTGTAAGAATTGACTAAAACAACAAAGAAATATGTAAAAAAAAAATCTAGTGTGGTGGGGGGGAGGTTAGGGCGGTGAGGGGGCAAAATATATGTGTAAGAATTGACAAAAGCAACAAAGAAATATGTAAAAAAAATAAAAAAAGTTTGAAGTGGGGGCGGGAGGAGGGGGCAACATATGTGTGTAAGAATTGACTAAAACAACAAAGAAATATGTAAAAAAATAAAAAATCCAAGTGTGGGGCGGGGTGGGGGGGGTGATGGGGTGAGAGGGGTGGTGTGGGGGGGAGGGGGTTGCAACATATATGTGTAAGAATTGAAAAACGCAACACAGAAATATGTAAAAAAATATATAATAGTTTCAAGTGGGGGTGGGTTGGGGTGGGGTGGGGGTGTGTGGAGCGGGGGTGAGGTGAGAGGCAGGAGTGGATTGTGGGGGAGGGGGGTGGTTGGGGCAACATATATGTGTAAAAATTGACTAAAACAACAAAGAAATGTGTAAAAAAAAAGAGAAAAAATTCAAGTCTGGGGCGGGGTGGGGGTGATGGGGTGAGAGGCGGGAGTGCGTTTGGGGGCAACATATGTGTGTAAGAATTGACTAAAACAACAAAGAAATATGTAAAAAATAAAAAAAAATCTAGTGTGGTGGGGGGAGGTTTGGGCGGTGAGGGGGCAACATATATGTGTAAGAATTGACAAAAGCAACACAGAAATATGTAAAAAAAAAAAAAAAATGGAAGTGGGGGCGGGGGGAGGGGGCAACATATGTGTGTAAGAATTGACTAAAACAACAAAGAAATATGTAAAAAAAAATAAAAAATCCAAGTAAGGGGCGGGGTGGGGGGGGTGATGGGGTGAGAGGGGTGGTGTGGGGGGGAGGGGGTTGCAACATATATGTGTAAGAATTGAAAAACGCAACACAGAAATATTTAAAAAAATATATAATAGTTTAAAGTGGGGGTGGGTTGGGGTGGGGTGGGGTGTGTGGAGCGGGGGTGAGGTGAAAGGCAGGAGTGGATTGTGGGGGAGGGGGGTGGATGGGGCAACATATATGTGTAAAAATTGACTAAAACAACAAAGAAATATGTAAAAAAAAAAAAGTTTCAAGGCGGGGTGGGGGGGGGGTGATGGGGTGAGAGGCGGTGGGGGAGGGGAGGGTTGCAACATACATGTGTAAGAATTGACATAAGCAACACAGAAATATGTAAAAAAAAAAAAAAAAAAGTTTCAAGTCTGGGGCGGGATGGGGGGTGGGGGTGATTGGGTGAGGGGCGGGGGGTGTGGGGGGGGCGTGGGGGGAGGGTTGCAACATATATGTGTAAGAATTGACTAAAACAACACAGAAATATGTAAAAAAAAAAAAAAAAAAAAAAAAAGTGTGGAGGGGAGTGGGGGCGTGGGTAGAGAGTGGGGGGAGGGGGGGGAGGAGGGATCCCATGCCCAAATATGGGTGAAGTAATAAGATGCATAATGCTATAACAAATCCCAAACCAAAATTATAGATATATATATGCTTACATGCAAACCTAGATCTGCCTTTATTGCCCATTTTATGGGCCATCACAATTTGGGTTCCATAGGAGCCCAGAATTTGCAGAAGACAAAATTACTTATCCAACCTTTTACAACATACTATAAGGAAACCAATTCCAAAATTTAGTTCAGCTAGGACCCAAAATGTAAGAGATCCTGTAAACACAGCTTACACGCAAAATTTGATGTGAAACAGACATATTTTAAGGGCTATCAAAATTTGGGTTCCATGGGAGCCCAGGGGTTACAGGAACCAAAATTACTTAAGCAGCCCTTAGATAATGCTATAAGGAAGCTAATAGCCAAATTTGGTTCTGCTAGGGTAAGAATTGTAAGAGATATAGACTTGTAAACACAGCTTACACGCAAAATTTGATGTGAAATGGGGCACATTTTATGGGCTATCATAACTTGGGTTCCATGGGAGCCCATGGGTTACAGGAACCAAAATTGCTTATGCAGCCCTTAAGATAATGCTACAAGGAAGACCATGAACAAATTTGGTTGTGGTAGGATAAGAAATGTAAGAGATATAGACTTGTAAACACAGCTTACACGCAAACCTTGATGTGGGACGCCGACGCCGACGCCAACGCCAACGCCAACGCCGACGCCGACGCCGACGCCGACCCCGGGGTGATTACATAAGCTCTCTTATTCTTCGAATAGTCGAGCTAATAAAGGGTGTACGAAAGTGATCGTAAACCAAAGATCTTACGAAGTTTATAAATCATATCGCGATAGAAGTCAGGTTGTGATAGTAATTTCGCAGAAGATTTCTGTAAGTACTTTTATACATCTAAAGCAGATCAGGTATACGATAATGAAATGTTGCAAATGTTTGCCGAAGTTTATGACAACGGTAGACTAATGTAGTAGCTTCTTAGTTATACAAAGGTTACGAATAATATTGTCCTTAACTCGACTACAAGCTCTAGAAAAACGAACAATTTGAGAAATTATGCCCCATAGGAGCTGCTTTCGGTTTACCTCGTATACATGGGGATAATAAACAATATCAAAACTAAAAAAAAGCCTCTCTATTGTTATAGAAACTAAAAGCCTCTCTATTGTTATAGAATCTGCTTATTTCCAATGTTTAATATATTATTCATATACCGAGAGGTTCTTATTGTTTTACTGTTTCTTAGTGATTGAAGAAAAGCGTTTTATGCATATCTTTTTTAAATACGCTTTATTTATTGAAATATGGTTTCTGTCTTTAAGAAATACTTCAAAGCAGGAATTAAACTGAATAGGTGTATACGACACGTAGATCACAAAATCATTATACCGCACATATGATTTATAACCGCGTGTTAAAGAAACGCCAAAATCCACATGACAATGAGAAACTATGCTGAAAAACAGATAATTATCAAATTGCAAGATCTCGATTGCCGCCGAGTTTAACATTATTAAACATTCTACGATATGAAAACCATACCTGGACGGATGTTGAAGAAGATGATGAAGGTGTATTCACTGAAATGTATGATAAACACCAAGATTCAATTGATGAAGTTTAATCATGTACATGCTGTATGTCAAAAGCAACTTGATATGAAACATATGTAACGCTTTATTGTACTTTAATTTAACGAGCGTAATTAGATGTTTGTATGTCTGTCAATAAAAACTTTAAATCAAAATTAATGAAATTAATCAAAAATTAAACGACTTATTGACAATGTTAAACACATACGCGCACTCACACACGCATGTTCGCGCGTACATACATGCATACATATGCATAATATAACACACTGTTTGAGTACATAGGTATACTTCACATATGTTTACATGCAGTTCGTTTTATTGCAGAATGTTTACACATTGCAATTGCACAGAGACGCTGTCAGTACATGTACCTTTCTCGCAAGACAATCCGGAGAATCCATGTTTGCAGTAGCATACAGCTGGGTCCACATGTCCATTACAGAAACCGCCATTCTGACAATGTAATACCTGGCAACCTTTTCTAACTGGAACAATTAAACATAATTGGTAATGCACGTGTTTATGTTTCAGGTGACGCAAACTTTGTTTCTATTTATCCTTGTCCGTGTTGTTTGTTTTGTATGCTTGTATTAGATGTAGTGCCTGGTACCGGTATGCCTTGTTCTTTGTTTTGTATGCTTGTATAAGATGGAGTGCCTGGTACCGGTATGCCTTTTTCTTTGTTTTGTATGCTTGTATTAGATGTAGTGCCTGGTACCGGTATGCCTTGTTCTGTGTTTTGTATGCTTGTATAAGATGGAGTGCCTGGTACCGGTATGCCTTGTTCTTTGTTTTGTATGCTTGTATAAGATGGAGTGCCTGGTAACGGTATGCCTTGTTCTTTGTTTTGTATGCTTGTATTAGATGGAGTGCCTGGTACCGGTATGCCTTTTTCTTTGTTTTGTATGCTTGTATAAGATGGAGTGCCTGGTACCGGTATGCATTGTTCTTTGTTTTGTATGCTTGTATTAGATGGAGTGCCTGGTACCGGTATGCCTTTTTTTTTGTTTTGTATGCTTGTATAAGATGGAGTGCCTGGTACCGGTATGCCTTGTTCTTTGTTTTGTATGCTTGTATAAGATTGAGTGCCTGGTACTGGTATGCCTTGTTCTTTGTTTTGTATGCTTGTATAAGATGGAGTGCCTGGTACCAGTATGCCTTGTTCTTTGTTTTGTATGATTGTATTAGATGAAGTGCCTGGTACCAGTATGCATTGTTCTTTGTTTGTATACTTGTATTAGATTGAGTGCTGGTACCAGTATGCATTGTTCTTCGTTTTGTATGCTTGTATTAGATTGAGTGCGTGGTACGAGTATGCCTTGCTCATTGTTTTGTATGCTTGTATTAGATGGAGTGCGTGGTACGAGTATGCCTTGTTCTTTGTTTTGTATGCTTGTATTAGATGGAGTGCGTGGTACGAGTATGTCTTGTTCTTTGTTTTGTATGCTTGTATTAGATGGAGTGCCTGGTACCAGTATGCCTTTGTTCTTTGTTTTGTATGCTTGTATTAGATGGAGTGCCTGGTACCAGTATGCATTGTTGTTTGTTTTGTATGCTTGTATTAGATGTAATGAGTTATATGAGTATGCCTATTTCGACATTTGCATCTACTAGCTATTTAGTGTGGCATGTGTTTTTTTTTAATTCTGAGAAATAGTCCAGACAGTTATATACTACTCAAAATTGGCAAAATTTTATCCTTCCATATAATTTTATTAGAAATTAATTCACAATAACGATATTAATTTCATTGATACTTCCACAATTCCACAATTTGTGTCAAGTCATGAGATCACATGACCATACACCGCCCTAAATAATTTCATGTAAAATAGAAATAATGCTATTTATTTCAGCAAGAAATTTAGACAGCAAAAAAGTGATCTTCAGCAAATTTTGAGTAGTAAATATAAAACTATAATACAAAACAGTATTTTCTCAAAGGTAACTTTTTTAGATTAATAAAGGCTCAATCGTATGTTTAAATAAGGGAAACAATAACGTAAACTCATAAAAATTATTAATACATATCTACATATATATTATAACACAATGATAACTACGAAAACCCTTAATTATTAGGTATGTCTGATACGAATAGTTTGCGACAGATTCATTATAATCCTCAACAATTTAATCACGTTTTTTTATTTTTAATAAAGAAAATCTACCTGTTAGGTCTGCCTGTGCTTTAATTGAAACATCAAAACATCGTTCTTCTCCTTTTTCTTTGTTTCTGTAAAGGAAACCACGTTTATCAGTATTCACTGTGTAACAACGCAAAAGATAACACTTCCGTTAAAGGTAACAACTGCCGCTAAAGGTAACAATTCCGCTAAAGTTAACAACCTTTGCTAAAGGTAACAAACACCCCTTCCGCCAAAGGTTACAACTTGAGGGCTAACGCTAAAGGTAACTCATTTGTTCAACATCTACAGTTCAATGACAATTGAGTAAACGGGTTCATTTTAGTTACTGTGGCACCTGTGGCGTAAGCGCTGTTACTTTTAGCGGTACAGGTAAGTGTTACCTTTAGCGGAGGTTGTTACCTTTAACGTTGAAATTGTTGAAATTGAAATTGTAACCTTTGTTTTCAGTATTTAGCGGAATCGTTACCTTTTCTATTGTGCTAGGTAGATTATGTAAAAATATCGCCGCTTATAAGTTACATCGATTTTATGGTAAACAGTATGACTTACAAAGTAAGTGACGCCACGAGGCAAACTGTGCTTTTCTGTCCAATCTCAGCCATTGTGGGCACCAGTGTGACGTCAATCGAGCAATTGTTATTTCCGGTGTTGCCCGGTTGACAGTTTTCACAGGAAGAGAACATCTTACTGTCTTCAAACGGCATCTTTGAAAATTTCACGTCGGTACTGTGTGAGAAATTTATTTATGTATTACGTAAGTCTGACAGGTAGAAAGTAGGGTAGTAGGTGCACATACATATACTAATTATTATAAACTCCGCTTAATTTACGGGTATGTAATGCAACACGTATTTCAAATTGTTTTAATGCATATGAGAATAGATAGCGACAAAAGTTCTGGCATTTATGTACGTTTTCCTGTGCATGACAAAGTAAATATATATATCAACCCAGGAATCAGATTACGTACTTAAATAAAACAATTATTAACAATAATAGTGAAAACGTGTCCCATGATGATACAGTGTTTGTCGGCCAGCAAAGCATAATGATTCAAAACGAATCGATGGTGACGGGACACGCCCCTTTACTACAAAACGAATCGATGGACACGCCCCTTTACTACAAAACGTAAGCATTACACCTGTCACAACAAGAGAAAAGTCACATGATGATATAGTGAGGCCAGGTCAACAAAAACAACAATAACTTACCCGCCTTGCAAGTTTGTTTAAATATCCACTGAGAAAACAGAAAGTTATTCCACCAAACAACACATTTGTATCCGATACACAGAAATCGACATCCGAGAAAATAATACATAATAAGTCACGCTCTTCCACACCGAGAAATCGGTCACTGTCAATTAGGCGAGAGGATACAGGTGGAACTCGTGAAAGTGGTGACGTTTCGGTGAATCCCCCAGTCATATGAATCGGAAGGGGAGCGACTGCAGGACTTTGGTGAGGAGGGGCGGAGTATTTTATTTTAAATGTGGGAAGAGTTATAATAAATTGAAATCAGATGAATTAATTTATTTATTTAAAACAAATGACCTATTGCTAATCACAGAGACATGGTCAAACGAACTGTACAATTATAGTCCTATACTTCATAGGACCTTGAAGGTGAGAACAAATCGCAGAGACAGCGGCAGAGTTATGATATAATGTACATTTCAGATAAATTAGTTACACATGATTCTGGATGATTGCATAATTGGATAAAACTTAGTGGATATGTATTTGGAGTATGTGATGTTATATGTTTGTGTTTATGTAACAACATACCAAGCGGCAGTAGAAGGTTGAGTTTTGTAGAACAAACTATGTTTGACATCATTGCTGAAAATATTTTTTATTTCGAAAATAAATATGAAGGTAAACGCAATCTTGTGGTTTCAAGAGACTTTAACGCAAGGGTTGGAAGTCGATTAGATTATGTTGAAAATGAATATTTATTTAAGATTGATATAATACCAGATAATTACGAGGTTGATACAGTTTTAACAAGACACTCGCAGGATAAAGTGTCATTTATTTTTTTGTAAATAAACAGGTTTGAAAATATGAATGGTAGTGTTGGAGAAGACAATGGGATTGGGAAATGTACATGTGTTAAAGGAAGGTGTAGTAGTGTAGTCGCTTATGTTCTGTGTAGATCTAATTCTTTGACGTTAATTAATGTATTTTCAGTGAGGAACAAAACATACTGTCAGACCACTGTGCGGTTTCATTCTCTATAGGTAAATCAATATATGTAGACCAGCTGAGTCACAAGCCGTTAGAATATGTTAAACTTAACTATAAATGGGACAGCAGCAAAGCAGAGTTACATTATGACATGCTTGGAAATCTTAAAAAGCAGTTAAACAATGTTGCTAGCAATAAAGACATTGATGAAAATCTTAGTATTTTTTAACAAATTATTGATGATATATGCGACCCATTATTTAAAAGGAGAGTAAGCAATAAAAATAAAGAAAACATTAATTGTGGAACAAGAACAAATAAACAGTCATGGTATGATGAGTCATGTAAAGAAAAACAAAAACATTTTTATGAAAGTTTAAATGTTTTCAGAATTAATAATAATGATGAAAACAGACAAAATATGACACGAGCAAGGAAATACAAAAGTGTGATACGAAACTGAAAATTAAAACATGATAAAAATCAAACGAAAAAATTAGAAGGATTACGTTATAAAAATGCTAAAGAGTACTGGAAAATTCTCAAAGGTTTAACAGTGCATAAACAACCTACAACAATTAATGCTTCAAAATTTGCGGAACATTTCAAGGCTATCCATGACACTGAATCAGTATTTTTTCAGCCTGACGAGGACATATTTCAATTTAATGAAAGATATATATATAAATGGCAAACTGAAAATTATGTTTGATGAATTAAATTATTAAATAAATATGTCAGAAATAAGAAAAGCATGCAATGAATTACGCGTAGGACAGACTTGGGGTCCAGATCATCAATGTGTTATAAATGAACTATTTAAGTATGGTATAGAACACTTTCAGTTTATATAGGCTAACTATTTAATGTCATATTCGATAAAGGATATTTTTCCGAAAATTTGACTGAAGGATATATAGTACCATTGCATAAAAAGGTCGTAAAAATGAACCTGAAGAGGAATAACTTTATTGAGCACATTCGGAAAATATTTCACAAGAATCCTGAACAATAGATTAGAAACATGGGCAGAAACATGGGCAGAAACCTATCAAGTTTACATTAATTCCCTAGCAGGATTTCGAAAAAATATTGGTACAATTGATAATATATTTATTTTACAAGGTTTAATAACATAGGCTAAATGAAAATAAGAAATTATATGTAGCTTTTATAGATTTTACAAAAGCGTTTGAAAGTCGTTGTTAGAGATATTGTATGGTTTAAACTAGTAAAATATGGAGTTAGAGGGAAAATGTTAGATGTCATAAAGGCTATGTACAATAATGTGAAATCAAGGGTTAAATACGACAACCAATTGAGTGAAACCTTTACATGTTGCTTAGGTGCTCGTGAATGTCTTTCGCCAATACTATGTTTTATGTACTTACACGATTTAGAAGAAATATTTTTGGTAAAGGGATTTAAGGGTATATATATCGGGATGTTAAAACTATGCCGTTTGTTATATGTTGACGATATTTTAATATTTTCGGAGAAAGAGAAAGGGCTGCAAGAGGGATTAGACATTTTGAAAGAGTATTGTTATAGATGGAAGTTAAATTTAATGTAAACAAAACTATAGTAATGATTTTCAAGAAAGGAAGGAGAAACCGCCGTGGGTAATTTTTAGTTATAACGGACTTAATATTGAGATGGTTACTTGTTATTTAGGTGTTGTTTTTTCGTAATCTTTGTATAACTAAAAAGCTACTCAATCAGGATTACCGTTACCATAAACTTCGTAAAACCTTTGCAAAATATTATTATCCTAACCCTGATCTAAATATAAAAGTAATTTAAGGACTCTTCTGCGACAAGGACTATCACAACCTGACTTCTATGGTGATGTGATTTATAAACTTCGTAAGACTTTTGGTCATGATCACTTTCATACTATCTTTGTTAAACTTGTTAAAAAGTTTATCAAAAGAGGTTATGACCATATCATTTTGCAAAGTACTGCATTCTTGGTGGTGGACCCTTTTACAGTTCGCCACTATGCTTCTCCTCTTTAATTGTACGATGACCAGACAGGCTGTGGACCCTATAATGACGCCTACCTAAAGCCCATTGGGACAGTGGCGTTTGATGTTTATCTATGATCTTTCTTGTCGTGCTCTTAATGGTTTATTCTCTTGTTGCTCTGCCTTCTGCCAAGTCATTGGGTACTTTCATTGTGGCTTTCTAGGCTATTGTTTTTTTGTGTATTATATTTACACGAGCATATTTGTGTTTTACTTATATTGCCTACTGATGCTGCCTTGTTGGTTAGAGATTAGATCATGGCGGGGATATCTTTATTTACATTGTCCTGTTTTAATGGGATGACAGTAGGGTAATTGTAAGGTTTGGTGAACCCTAGAACCGGTTTAAAACTCCAGTGGCCTTTGTTGCTACTGACCGTTCCAAGGTGGTATCCCTATTGTCAACCATTTTGTGTTTGTGATGTCGTTTGTATTTTTATTACTTTTGCCTTCTCGTTTGTCTGTTTGCGTGTTTGTTTTGTGGTTGACTGTCGTCCTTGAATGCTGCTTTCCCTGTCCGATATTTTTCTTTTTCTTTACAATGGGAGGTTCTTTTTGTGAAGCACACGATGCAATAGCTTTGCAAGCTCTTAAAGCCATTTTCAAATTAAAAACATATGTTTACATGTTTAACAAGAAAGCCACATGTCAGATTTGTTTAATAAACTATTTTTTACCAATATTAACTTATGGGGGAAAAGTATGGAGGTTCGTAAGTGCTACAACAATAGAAAGGGTTCATTTACAGCTTTGTAAGCACCTTTTAGGAGAAAGAATTCAAAATCAAAATAATTTGTATAATGAGTTAGGAAGGACACCAATCAGATATCATCACAGATTAGTGGCTATTATACGTTTTTGGTTGAACATATTACAGTCATAATTTAAAATACATCAAAACGACAACATGATGCTCACTGATATAGCTGCTCGTCCAAATAATGTATCCTGGGCATCATCGGTTAAAACCCTTTTAGAAAATTTAGGGTCTAATTATGTATGGCTCTATCAGGGAGTTAGAAATATTAATGTTTTTGTAAAGAATTTTAAACAGAGATTGACAGATACATTTATACAAGGATGGGATGCAAATTCTTCAAGAGCAAGATTTATAAATTGTTTTCCATCTTTAATTTTAAACATCACCTCGATTTAATTAATGTAAATAAAATTAGTTATGCACTTACAAGGTTAAGAGTCACAGCTCACGGACTCGAAGTAAAAACAGGAAGATGACACACGCCTGACAAAATACCGTTTAATGAGCGAAACTGTAAATTATGTTACACCCTCGAAGATGAATTTCACTTTATTTTAAAGTGTCCATTGTATTATGAAGTACGCATAGTTTACATAAACAAATATTATTGTAAACGTCCAAATATTTCAAAATGCACAGAATTGTTCAGCTCTGAACAAGCAAAAACTGTTAAAAATCTAGCATCATATGTGTTTAAAAGTTTCAAAAAGAGAAATGAAACATTTTACTTCAGATAACTATATCACTCCTCTTACCATAAAGATTGTTATTGCATTTGTAAGATGATATAATGAGTATATTTATAACCGGAGGTATTGTAACCTTTTTTGAAGCTGAACAATTTTGAACTACGTCATTTATACAAATATATATTTACATTATATAAAAATTGACTACCATTGACAATTGTTCATATAGTAACCATATTGTAAATTGTAAACTGATGGGCCTTTTGGCCTTTTGTATGAAAAATTAAACTATATTATACGTATATCGTAGTTTTAAAAGTCGAACAGGAAGTGTAGCTTTCACAGAACAGAGTCAACCAGAAACACACATTAAAACAAACAACAATTACAGTGTTAATAAGCACGGCATGTGAAATCATAAAAACAGTCAAGTTGACAAAAGCGCTGCCGCCTTCGAATGGTCAGTGGCAAAAAGGTCTCTGGGGTTTATATCAGGTTCTAGGGTGCACCAAACCTCACTATTGTCATCCCAACAAAACGGGACAGTGTAAATAAAGATATCTCTACCGGGTTATATGCTCTTACAAACAAGGCAGCATTAAAAGGCAAAATAAGTATAAACATAGATGATCATGTGTATATGAATATAAAATCAAAAGCTTAGAAAGCCACAAAGCATGTACTCAGCGACTTGGCAGAAGCCAGAGCAAACAATAAGAGCACACACCATTAAGGGTTCGACAAGACATCAATCAGTTGTAAGAAGTTAACAAATTAAGACACGGAAATACAAACCATTCTGCATCATGGCCATCTCCAGGCGTCACATGATAGATCACGTGGCATGGTTCACCGGGGCTACATAGTACATGGGAGTCTGGCGGTAAACTCGGGTCTGTAAAACGGGGACGATCCTAAAAAGGAAAACAAATATGTAATTTAAACCTAAATTACCTAATTAAAACTAGAATGTATGAGATGCCAGGACAGACGTGAATTATATGTTGTGACAATTGCGCAAAGAAACCGTTAACAGGCAATTACGACTTAAATAATATTTCGCTATGTAGGACTGTTATTAATGGCATCTGTTATAGCATTATATTCGGCGGTTTTTTCACAAGGATGTTTATTGTTTCAAGCTTCAAAAACGAATATATAAAAATGTTATTCGATCGTTCTCTGTAGCTTTAAAATAATAATTATTGTTTGTTTAAGGAAGCCAAATACATACTTTACACTCACCCTAATCCCATATACAGATGAAGAATCTGGAAAATAACAAAACATGTTAAGGGGTGTTCATTTACTAAAATTTACCAAGATAAGAGGTATTTATTATCTCAATTTCACCTAGATATTAATAATGTTGTATGTTTCGAAACCGAAACAATTGAATTTAGCCTCACCAGGAACGTTTCTTTTATTCACTACTAAGTAAACTACGAGTATTTAATGAATTAAATGTTATACGTTTACCGGTGTAACTCAAACATATCATATACCTTGTGCATGGTTTATAATGATAACGTCAATAAAGATGCATTGTCAAATAAAGCAATTATATTGAATTTAGTTCCAATGATGTTATAATTTGTATCAATTGACCACATTCGAAAACGTCGAGCATAAAATCCTAGACCATAATGTGTTTTTGTATGCATTTAGATACTTTAAATGTAGACGTTTTTTTTAACAGATATAGAACACTAATCTGTCAAAAGTAGATTTAAACTGGAGCCCAACACCAGCCAAAGAAATCTGAAAACTGATGAGTCTCAATTTATTTACTAAAAGAAACCCGATGTAATTCATAAAACCCGATGTGAATTTATAAAATGACTTTATCTAATACATAAATTCTGATAAAAAAGTCATCTTGTTCTGAATTTGGTTATGCTTAAAACACAATTATATTGTTAATATCACATTATACTTTTAACAATTCAATTTGTAGTGAAAACTAAAGTTAGTATACATGAAATTGTTATCTAAGTATAGGCTTATTTGTTAATTAATGCCGAGTCCAATACAAGGCTAAGGATGGCCATGCACGGATTTATTTGTTAATTAATGCCAGATAAAGAGGAACATCCATCGTTTTATGTAAAAGTAGATATAAAATCAGAAAAAGTGTCCTTTAGAAACGTCAGCAAACGCAATGGCACCGTAAGTCCACACTGCACCAAACCGAAATAATGAGCGTATTTAAAAGTCAATGAAAAGGACTATACATAACACAAAGAGTGGTGAAGACAATGTCACCATCTTGGAACGGTCAGTAAGTAATAAGACCTACAAGTTAGCTTAAATCGATTCATTTGTACACAACCTCGCCATTATACCTTGGAAGCAACACACTCAAATAATAGAGAAAAGTAGCAGACTCGGTGTTATTGAGTCTGCTCATGAGATGTAATATAAGGTGCAACATCTCTCACGTCACATTAAACTACACATTAAAACCAGAAAAAAAACCGAGTGTTCGTTTTAAGGAAATTCCAAAGCGATCATGTAATTTATCCCGCTGAGAGAGTAGAACTAGACATTATTTGGGTTCGCGTTGTCGTGTTCTATACATACAAACGTAACATGTATTATTATGGATGAGTTACAATATAAATCTAATATACTCAGCAAAAATAGAAAGTATTCTCTTTGTTTTCTTGCAAAATCTGAGACGGTAAGAAAGAACTAACAATTGTAGCATGATTTTTTTTAATAACATCTTTGTTTGATATTCACACAAAATTTCATCGAAATATACCGAATGCTTAAAAGATAAATCAAACTTTAAAACATGCTTCTGAAGTAACGACTGACAAAGCATCGAGCAAATTTGGGACGTTGTATACGTCAGGATGACCCTATCCAAAGTGTTCAGGACCTTGCAGCAGCACTTGTCCGCGAATGGAATATATTTCCTCCAGAATTCGTCAGTCGTTACGTCAGAAGCATGCGACGTCGCATTCTTGCGTGTATTCGGTGTAACGGTAGACACATGATATATTAGCGATGTTTTGAATATTTTTCTGTGTATTTGAATCGACTTGCTGAATCTGTGCTATTGTCTTACCTTGACATTTGTTCAGTTTTGTGAGTTTCGTTTTCACACCTTTGTTTTTAAACTGTGATTTATTTCTTATTATTCGGTATATTTCGATGAAAGTTTGTGTGAACACCAAACAAGGATGTTATTAAAAGAAAATCATGCTACAAATGTTAGTTCTTTCTTACTGTCTCCGATTTTGCAGGAAAACAAAGTCGATACTTTTTATTTTTGCTGCGTATATATCCTGAGGCAAATTTGTAATAGTACCTGTCTTAACATCCAGTTTGAAACAAATCTCATCCTGGTTAACCCTGAAAAAGATTCATCCATCAGTTCGTACAGCTTCTCATGTAATGTATAAGGTTTAATATTGCGAACACTTACTTTGTAATTTTATTTATTTAATTTTAATTTATTTATTTATTTACAAGACGCACACTTATTGAGCCGCTATGTGTCACCAATAAATTAATGGAAACATCATCGTTTGTAAGAAACAGCTCTTGAGATAAAAAAAAAAAGTTGAAATAGAAAGCAACTTTATGATCAAACATGTGATATCATCTATACCAAACACGTTTGATTTTATATAACGTATACACAAGCCAACTAAATCAAAGCATAGTTTATAACAAACCAATACATATACATACAATAAATGAGATCTTTCAGGAGTAAAAGAACACAAACAAGAGATATTGAGTGAAAACTTTACAGAATAATACCGTTTTTAGTATTGGACAAAACTAACTAGTTATGTTTTAATTAACATACAATTTGGTTGGACGCCTACCTGTAGCAAACACACATACACACACTTACCCATCTGTGTTCGTTGTTTGTACACACACATCTTGCATTCCAGAACTCTTGGCTGTGAATTGCACGCTGCTCTGAAAACTGCCTGTGGGCTGGCCTCGATCAACTGTAGTTATGCTGTCGATACTCACATCAGGGCTTATGTATCCCGGTACTACAGATGGCCTACAAATATATGTTTATAACTTCATGGTGTTACAAGATTTACATATTGAAGTTATTTAACAGAAAATATAACCGTTTATTTGATGCTATGGATGTGGTTTGCCACTGATCGTTCCAAGTCAGTAACCCTATTTCCAACCCTTGTATATGTGTGCTGCTGTCGCATACATTGCTTATATTTCCCTTGTATTTGCAGTTTGTTTCGCATGAATGATTTTGGTTTAAGATTGCAGGCAAACATCAAACGTCACCGTTCTTTTGGGTTTTAGGTAGACGTCATCATAGGGTCCACAGCCTGTATGGTCATCGCACATTTAAAGAGGTAAGCATAGGGCGAATTGTAAATGGGTAAATGGGTCCATCACCAAGCGTCCACCACCAAGCAGTGTGCAAAATGATAGGGTCATAACCTCTCATGACTTTTTAACAAGTTTAACAAAGATAGTTTGAAAGTGATCATGACCAAGTATCTTACGAAGTTTGTAAATCACATCACCATAGATGTCAGGTTGTGATAATCATTGTCGCAGAAGAGTTTTTAAATTACTTTTATATTTTGAAAGAAGATCAGGGTTACGTAATAAAAGTTTGCAAAGGTTTTACGATGTTTATGGTAACGGTAGCCCCTATGGAGTAGCTTTTTAGTTATACAAAGATTACGAATATTAATGTCCTCAACTCGGACACAAGCTCTAGAAACACGAATAAGTTGAAACATATAGACCCCATAAGAAGTTGCTCGGGAAACATTCCCATCTAAATGGGGATAATTAACAATATCAAAATTAAAATCATCTCTCTTGTCATAGATTTTGCTAATTATTTACCATTTTCAATAGAGAGATGTAAATCGGGTAAAGAAGCGTTAATATCAGAAATATTAGCTTTGTTAAGGATATATATTATTGACCATAGTAGAAAAGAAAGGGTTATCGAGCGGTGTCATTAAAGGCTTCAGTAACATCTGCCTGAGTATCTGGTGAAAGACTCAACATGAAATATCTTTCATAGCAATATAAAATCAAATCTGCGACAAGGGGTGCACAGTTCGAACCCATAGGGATACCAACAATTTGTCTATAAACGGTAGTTCCATACCTGACAAAAATATTATCTAATAGAAAATAAGTGATTCACAAACTTCATGGCAAGTTCACATAGTGTAATTGTCCAAATTGCCGTTAGTAAAAAACGCTTTAATATTGTTACAGGCCAAACATGCAGTATTTTCCCTAGCAAAGGTTTTTTGAATGAGAGCAAAAAGCTTGTCTTTGATAAGGTGGTGTGGTAAAGTTGTATATAATGAAGAAAAATCATAAGTAAGTTTATTGCAAATTTTATCAAGAACGTCGCCTGAATTTTTAATAGACCAAAATAAATTAATCCCAGAATTTTCCTAAGCTTTAGCTCAACATTGTTTAACGTGATATTTAATGGTCGTAAGGCAGGATGTTAAAGGTTTGGAGATATCTGTATTGGTGCAAGAACTAGAAGAGGGAAATAAAACGGGCTTTATAGGGTGTTTGTGTAATTTGGGAATACAGTATATCGTTGGAAGTTTATTTTGCTTTTCGTCTAGTTCAGCCTTGAAAATCTTGCACTGAGTGATATGCGTCGAAACAATATTATCTTCAGTAGATTGCACTGGAGTATACGAATTAGTACTCCCGAGTTTCTGAGATAAAACATTGACCTAATGGAGGCGTCAAACAATAATTATATTATTAGCTGCTTTATCAGCAGGAACTAAAACAAACTTATTATTAAATTCCTGGATTCCCGATTTTAAATTATTAAATGAGGGGGAAGTGGGGAGGGGTTAGCCGTATAGAAGTTAATACGGGTATCTATGATTTTAAAAATAGTATTTTTCAAAGTAGAAAGGGAGTTAGGGTCAGCATGTTCTCTAGGACACCATTTAATACTAAAATCCTCAATGGAATGGGCGATTTGAACCCGGATGCATTACAATCAATCACAGAAGGCAATCTATACTTCAGACCTTTAGAAAACAAATGCCGAAAACGTTTATCTATAATATCAAAATTACCAGTGATGACATGACCGGCCGGAGCATGGCAACATTTAGATGTTCTACACTCGCATTCCTTAGGAGTGTTATTTACTATACGAGTATCAAGGTTTTTTGTATTTATAACAAATTATAGGGTTTTCGGAATTTTTGAAATATTTAGGAATAAAATCAACAACACGATTATCTCGAATATCAATAAAATCAATGACCTTATTCAGATAAAGAATGTTTAGAAAATGTCTGACGTGATCAGACTCCTTGTCGATATGGGGTCGGAGAACATGTTGCGTATAGCTTTGAATTATAGAAGTAGAGTTTTACAAAGGATCTGTTCGAATGAAAATTTTATCTGCTTCCTCGTCAATCAGCTTAAGTGAAGAAATGGATAGAGAAGCCAGACAAGAAAGCATCGGGTGCTTTCCAGAATGTTTAAAAATAGGATGTAAATCAGCGACTTCCATAGTAATACGTGATTTCCGTTTGATGTTACCATAACGTCTACAATCATGAGACCTAGATTTACGTTTGTACCGTGTATTTAAGTGAATTGTAAATCATTCGGACTATTTCCGCCTGCACTTGAATTACATAGTTCCCCGATAATACAAGTCGGTCATTTAGATACATCTAATAACGGGATACATACATACATGCTATTACGGAATGAGTCGTGAGTTACATGATACAACTAATGTATTGCCCATGTTAACAATAAATAATGTTCACATCAACACATGTCCGAGATGTTGAAATGTTCACTAGGGTAATACTCGGACTGCATACCGAATCTCCATATGAAAAATCAATCTAGTTAAATGTAATTTAAATTGGATGTAGTGTTTTAAATTAAGAACGTACTAACATAAGACACATAGCTGGACAACTGAAAGCCTCGCGTGAAATCCTGCAGTTATGACATGTCCACTCGAGCTAATACAAACTTCCAGATCACGTTTCTCTTGTTATAATACTATTATACTCACTTTTCAGCTGGAGGGTATTTGCCAGACAGTACCAGTGGTATTGTACAAGGGCGGTTTTTGACACATGTCACTACAGAGGGAATGGCTGTGTCGGTAAATGTAGCCTTTGGAAAAATAAAACGGTTGCATGTTTAATATGTTGGAATATAGCCGAACAAAATGTTATTATTATTTTTACGAAAACATAGACATATCCAGGTTTATAATCAATATTACCGATATGGTAATAACATGATGTATAACAGGTCATGTTAGGTTATTCGGACGAGTAAATTAGTGTTGTCAATCAGTGTGAGGTTTAACACATGAAACGTTGCGCAATAGTAGTGTGTATGCTACAGGTAGACGTCCAATAGTGAATGTTTGTATATGGTTTGTTAACATGTTTATTACAAGGTAAAAAGTATCTACTGTGCATTTCAGGGTGCCTGGACGTCAAATATGAATCGAGATTTTTTTTATTAATTGCTATATGTTTTCATACCTGATAAATATGGTTTGATAGAATGAAAATAGACGCTCCTGGATCTGTTTATAATCTTGCCATAGCCACCCGTTATACTTCACTAAGCCTAAAATTCATTTCGAACCCTGTTGTTTACATTGTAACAAATAAAACAACATGGCGGCATTATTTTTAGAAATTGTCGTCTGCTCGTGTCTGTTTCTAGGGTTCGGATGTACCAAGTAAAACTTAGGTTATGGAGGGTGGTGTTGTTGTTCAGTGTTCAGTAGATCCAGCAATCGATCATACTTACTTTTTATTTTGGAATGAAAAACATTATATCTAGCAAATAAAAGGTAGGTAAATAGTATACTGCTTTTATATTTTAGTATTTACCCCACTATTGGTCACTGATTTTTTAAGTCGCCCTACTCTAGAAAAATGGAATGTTCCGTCGTAGCCATTTTGGTTTTCGGTTGTCAATAAAATTACATGTAAGCAGTGGGCGTCAAAATGATTTTTTGTCTTTGAGAAACTTAGAGGATGGCTACGCGAAGACTAAAACAGATTTAGGAGCGTCCGTTTTCCTTCTTTTCAATCATATCATGTATAAAAACGTAGAGAAAGTAATAAAAAAAGATTGATTCATATTCGACGTCTAGGCACATGAAATGCACAGCAGATATGATGGATATAAAGTTTCTTACATGTCTTCCAATATGGCCGCCAAATGGAAAATGACCGTGAAAAAATAGAAGTATTTAAAAAAATGTTTTTGACAATGTAAGACCACACAATTGCCTCAGCTATAGAAACGTTTTAATTAACATTTGTGAACTTAAGACCACTGTTATATTTCCGTAATAGCCGCCAAGTCCTAGACGGCCAAAATACATCTAATAATGATAATTCCAACATTGCTCTAGTTATCCTTTCAATATTATTTTTCAGTATGTCAACTACTTATACCGCCATGTTAAGGCAACATTCAATAAGGCCACAAGAAATACATCAAATACAGTGAAAGATATGAAAGACAATTATACGCTTTAAAAATGCACAGATATAATTATACAAACCAAACTATAAAGTAAATCAAAGAAGTCTCTGCTATGATTGCTTCCAATATAAGCATATTTCATACAAACTTATTTGAATTTCCATTTTGCTTGTTTTACTTACAACGGGTGTTCCAGTCCCAGGTATGGGCGCCGGGATTTCTGGTAATAAAATGGTTGTAGATATAATATCATAATAGTATATTGTCTTTTTTATACTTTCAGAAGAAACAATTTCAAAATGTAATTCCATAGCTTTGGATAGATGTCAATATATAATTGAAATATGTTTTACAAATGTAGATATGTTTAATAATTCCCATATAATTATACTGTTCTGTGTCAAACGTAACATCTAGATCCATCGAACCGGGAGTACATTATACTGTGTGGACATGTGTTACATGTGGTTTATATGTGGTTGAAAAACACGTACCATGTTCACATTTAGGTCCTGAGTAACCAAGAGGACAGATGCATGTAGACACGTGGTTATTTATCGTGCAGTATCCATGTACACAGATGTTGTTGGCTGGCAAACACGGACCTAGGTAATGCGGCGACGGAGAAAATATCGATATTATATCTGCATGTTACATGCATACAAACTATACATCCAATTTGCAACTGTGGGAGAGTGATGATGGTATGTCACATTCATAGACAATGTAGCATTACTTAAACTTTAAACATGTTAAAGAGATGGGAGAAGACGTAGCGCTGAACTT
Source organism: Cyrtodaria siliqua (assembly GCA_037043455.1). NCBI lineage: Eukaryota > Metazoa > Mollusca > Bivalvia > Adapedonta > Hiatellidae > Cyrtodaria > Cyrtodaria siliqua. The sequence continues at coordinate 355,155 of JAWPHD010000963.1, forward strand.
GTTTTAAAGTTTAAAGCTGATTTGGTATCATTTAAATACAAACATTATCAAAAAGGGCAGGTAGCCGCATTCGTTTTTGCACTAGACGTCTTTGAAGAAGACACGTGTTTCTAAGAAATAAGGTCATAAAACATTTTCACAGTTATTTCATAACATTAAACTTATTAAAAAACAACGATTAATTTTCAATTACAAATATACTTATCTTTCAAAACATTTACAGATTAAATGCAATCCTCATTCATCTTTTTACTTTAAAAAGCAAACATATAAAGACCATAACTCACATTCTGTTAAGAATTTTGTTTGACTAAAATGATAATTCAAGATAAAATAATATGTTCCATTGATCAACATTTTTTAAAACTTGTGTATGACAAGATGCAACGACATTTCTTTAGACACAAGTAAAAATATACAGGACACCAGGCTTCTAACGAATTTATATTAAAATTTCTTTAAATTACACATATTCAGGTGTTATTTTGACATTTTCTATGTAAAATACTATACACAACACTTTGTCATAAAGGCCGAGTATAACATTAGCTCAGTATGTACTTTTATATATGAATTCCACTATTTAAAAACAAAAAGAATATTCTCAGAGATACCCATACCCCCTTTGTTCTTGTTAACAAAAAATGGACACGCCTGGCGGAAAAAATATGAAAAACGATTTACTTACAAATTTATATGTAACTTTATGACGCCAAAGTTGTTTCCTTTTTCCTTTTTCCTTTTTCATTTCTTTTTGAATAAGGAAAAAGGAAATAAATGATTTTTTTCCTTATTCAAATTTGTCAAACAGTTTGCACTTATTTTCTACTTTTATAAATGTATTTACATGCCTTGATGGTTGATACTTTTCTTTATTTACTAAACTAGTTACTTTTTGAATAAGAAAAAAGGAAATAAATGTTGACTTTTTTCCTTATTCCTTATTCAAATTGATCAAATGTTCTACTATTTAAAGAGTATTTACACGCCCCCATGTTTTAGACACCTAGTTCAAAAAGGTTATAAAATTGTCAAAATTAATCAACCTCATTTCATTTCCCTTTTCGCACCCGAATAGAAAAAAATGAAATATTTGATCCATTTTCGCAAATTATTTCAAACTGTCATGACAGCCTTACAAGTAACAGGTACAATCTTAACTTTGCAATATTATTTACCATTCACTATGATTTCCTAGGGAAAAGAGTTCAAGAATGGCTAAAATGCAGAATGATGATGGCAAATGCTTAGTGGCATTTCTTTTCCCGATTCGCGCACGAAAAAGGAAAAAGGAAATACTAGGTGAACACTTCCTTTTTCCTTATTCAAAACTGAAAAAGGAAGAGAATGGCTGCGTTTCATCTACGCTGCCTGACATACGCGAATCCTTATGAATAGCATGTAAAAGGTGTCTCCATTAAAATACCCACCCGATATCGGAAAAATATGTTTCTTTCTATACGGAAATAACATGCTCATACTTACAGGAGAAATACCGCCCATCCCCAAACCCCCAAAAAACGGAAATAAATATCTAGGCCGAATTGGTTGAAAATAGTTAAGCGATTGTGATCTATGCAAAAAGTTTAACAAAATTTCGAGATTCAACAACAGAAAAGAAGTTGAGAAATAATTTCTATTGTTTTCTCAAAATCGAAAAAGGAAATGAATTCTCGCGTTTCTGCTACGGGCTCAAACTTGCATTGATCCTTTTGAATTGCATGTCTAAGTTTTATCCATTTAAATAGCATCACTTAATATAGCAATAACCGACCTGAAAAAATATGTTTTGTTTTCCTTTCTGGAATACATGCAGCAGGATGATGACAAATGCTTAATGGCATTTCATTTCCCGATTCGCGCACGAAAAACGAAAAAGGAAATACTAGGTGAACACTTCCTTTTTCCTTATTCAAAACTGAAAAAGGAAGAGAATGGCTGCGTTTCATCTACGCTGCCTGACATGCGCGAATCCTTATGAATAGCAAGATAAAGGTGTCTCCATTAAAATACCCACCCGATATCGAGGAAAATATGTTTCTTTCTATACGGAAAGAACATGCTCATACTTACAGGAGAAATACCGCCCATCCCCAAACCCCCCAAAAAACGGAAATTAATATCTAGGCCGATTTGGTTGAAATAAGTTAAGCGATCGTGATCTATGCAAAATGTTTAACACAATTTCGAGATTCAACGACAAAAAAGAAGTTGAGAAATAATTTCTATTGTTTTCTCAAAATCGAAAAAGGAAATGAATTCTCGCGTTTCTGCTACGGGCTCAAACTTGCATTGATCCGTTTGAATTGCATGTCTAAGTTTTATCCATTTAAATAGCATCACTTAATATAGCAATAACCGACCTGAAAAAATATGTTTTGTTTTCCTTTCTGGAATACATGCAGCAGGATGATGACAAATGCTTAATGGCATTTCATTTCCCGATTCGCGCACGAAAAAGGAAAAGGAAATACTAGGTGAACACTTTCTTTTTCCTTATTCAATACTGAAAAAGGAAGAGGACTGCTGCGTTTCATCTACGCTGCCTGACATGCGCGAATCCTTATGAATAGCATGTAAAGGGTGTCTCCATTAAAATACCTACCCGATATCGAGAAAAATATGTTTCTTTCTATACAGAAAGAACATGCTCATACTCACAGGAGAAATACCGCCCATCCCCCACCCAGCAAAAAAACGGAAATAAATATCTAGGCCGATTTGGTTGAAATAAGTTAAGCGAGCTCAAACGCGAGAATTCATTTCCTTTTACGATTTTGAGGAAATAATAGAAATTATTTCTCAACTTCTTATTTGTCGTTGAATCTCGAAATTTTGTTAAACTTTTTGCATAGATCACAATCGCTTAACTTATTTCAACCAAATCGGCCTAGATATTTATTTCCGTTTTTTGAGGGTGGAGGATGGGCGGTATTTCTCCTGTAAGTATGAGCATGTTCTTTCTGTATAGAAAGAAGCATATTTTTCTCGATATCGGGTGGGTATTTTAATGGAGAAAACTTTTACATGCTATTCATAAGGATTCGCGCATGTCAGGCAGCGTACATGAAGCGCAGCGATTCTCTTCCTTTTTCAGTTTTGAATAAGGAAAAAGGAAGAATTGAGCTAGTATTTCCTTTTTCCTTTTTCGTGCGTGAATCGGGAAAAGAAATGCAATTAAGCATCTGTCGTCATCCTGCTGCATGTATTCCAGATAGGACAACCAAACATATGTTTCCAGGCCTGGAGTTGTTATATTATTAAGTGATGACCATTTAAATGGATAAAACTGCGACAGGCAATTCAAAAGGATTAATGCAAGTTTGAACCCGTAGCAGAAACGCGAGAATTCTTTTCCTTTTTCGATATTGAGAAAATAATAGAAATTATTTCTCAACTTTTTTTTTGTTGTTGAATCTCGAAACTTTGTTAAACTTTTTGCATAGATCACAATCGCTTAACTATTTTCAACCAATTCGGCCTAGATATTTATTTCCGTTTTTTGGGGGTTGGGGGATGGGCGGTATTTCTCCTGTAAGTATGAGCATGTTATTTCTGTATAGAAAGAATCATATTTTCCTCGATATCGGGTGGGTATTTTAATGGAGAAACCTTTTACATGCTATTCATAAGGATTCGCGCATGTCAGGCAGCGTAGATGAAGCGCAGCGACTCTCTTCCTTTTTCAGTTTTGAATAAGGAAAAAGGAAGAGTTCACCTAGTATATCCTTTTTCCTTTTTCGTGCGCGAATCGGGAAAAGAAATGTCATTAAGCATTTGTCATGATCTTGCTGCATTTATTCCAGAAAGGAAAACAAAACATATGTTTCAGACCGGGAATTGTTATATTAAGTGATGGCCATTTAAATGGATCACGATCGCTTAACTTATTTCAACAAAATCGGCCTAGATAATTGTTTTCGTTTTTTTGCGGGGTGGTGGATGGGCGGTATTTCTCCTGTAAGTATCGGGTGGGTATTTTAATGGAGAAACCTTTTACATGCTATTCATCAGGATTCGCACATTTCAGGCAGCTTAGATGAAGGGCAGCAGTTCTCTTCCTTTTTCAGTTTTGAATAAGGAAAAAGGAAAAGTTGAGCTAGTATTTCCTTTTTCCTTTTTCGTGCGCGAATCGGGAAAAGAAATGTCATTAAGCATTTGTCATCACCCTGCTGCATTTATTCTAGACAGGAAAACCAAACTTATGTGTCCAGGTCGGGAATTGCTATATTAAGTGATGGCTATTAAAATGGATAAAACTGAGATAGGCAATTGAAAAAGATCAATGCAAGTTTGAGCCCGTAGCAGAAACGCGAGAATTCATTTCCTTTTTCGATTTTGAGGAAATAATAGAAATTATTTCTCAACTTCTTTTTTGTTGTTGAATCTCGAAATGTTGTTAAACTTTTTGCATAGATCACGATCGCTTAACTTATTTCAACCAAATCGGCCTAGATATTTATTTCCGTTTTTTTGCGGGGTGGGGGATGAGCGGTATTTCTCCTGTAAGTATGAGCATGTTCTTTCTGTATAGAAAGAAGCATATTTTTCTCGATATCGGGTGGGTATTTTAATGGAGAAACCTTTTACATGCTATTCATAAGGATTCGCGCATGTCAGGCAGCGTAGATGAAGCGCAGTAGTTTTCTTCCTTTTTCAGTTTTGAATAAGGAAAAAGGAACAGTTCACCTAGTATTTCCTTTTTCCTTTTTCGTGCGCGAATCGGGAAAAGAAATGTAATTAAGCATTTGTCGTCATCCTGCTGCATTTATTCCAGAAAGGAAAACAAAATGTTTTTTAGAAGCATATTTTTCTCGATATCGGGTGGGTATTTTAATGGAGAAACCTTTTACATGCTATTCATAAGGATTCGCGCATGTCAGGCAGCGTACATGAAGCGCAGCGATTCTCTTCCTTTTTCAGTTTTGAATAAGGAAAAAGGAAGAGCTCACCTAGTATTTCCTTTTTCCTTTTTCGTGCGCGAATCGGGAAAAGAAATGCCACTAAGCATTTGCCATCATCATTCTGCATTTTAGCCATTCTTGAACTCTTTTCCCAAGGAAATCATAGTGAATGGTAAATAATATTGCAGAGTTAAGATTGTACCTGTTACTTGTAAGGCTGTCATGACAGTTTGAAATAATTTGCGAAAATGGATCAAATATTTCATTTTTCCATTCGGGTGCGAAAAGGGAAATAAAATGAGGTTAATTAATTTTGACAATTTTATAACCTTTTTGAACTATGTGTCTAAAACATGGGGGCGTGTAAATACTCTTTAAATAGTAGAACATTTGATCAATTTGAATAAGGAATAAGGAAAAAGTCAACATTTATTTCCTTTTCCTTATTCAAAAAGTAACTGGTTTAGTAAATAAAGAAGAGTATCAAACATCAAGGCATGTAAATACATTTATAAAAGTAGAAAATTAGTGCAAACTGTTGACAAATTTGAATAAGGAATAAGGAAAAAAATCATTTATTTCCTTTTTCCTTATTCAAAAAGAAATGAAAAAGGAAAAAGGAAAAAGGAAAAAGGAAACAACTTTGGCGTCATTGTAACTTTGTTAAATCCTACATTATCTCAATATCTACTGAGATGTAACAAATGATAAAAAAGTATGATAATGGACCTTTGGAAACGGCCGAGCACGACACATACGAAATATTGCAGTCTCGGTTTGATTGAAACAGTTCATGAGTGGTAGTGTAATATGCTAGCTACCGCTCACGCCCGCTAGCCCCGGGTTGAGCAGAACTCAATATTCATAAAATCAATAGTACACAATTTAAACCATCCCGAAGATGGCATGCATACGGCGGTGGACATGGAGTCATATGCTTCCCCATGTCGTACGGCGTATGGTCCCAGTATCTAATAAAATTAAATGCCCCGAAGAGCGAAATAAACATAATGGAATTTAGTTGGGAGCAGCTGTTATGAAGCCTGCGTATCACAAGTAACAGCCAAAAGACTAAATTAAAAAGCAGACAACATATCCTATAAGTGGTTAAACAATACCCAGAGCCTTTTATCGGCCGGAGTAGTGGAACCACCGAATCAAAAATTAAGTAAGAAAACAAAAGAAATTGAAAATGTACCACCGATAACTAAATATAAGTATCGGGCTCAGCGATCTCCAAAGATCGAATGAATAACAGTACTGATTGCAAGCGCGGGGAGACGTTTTACTGCCGCCACACTGCACAAGCAACGCCACTGTGCTATAAATAAAGTATGATAATGGACCTTTGGAAACGGCCGAGCACGACACATACGAAATATTGCAGTCTCGGTTTGATGAAACTCAAATCAAATGATCATGATTTAAAAAGTAAAATGATAAGACGACTTGCCCAGCCAGCATCCTTTGAGAGATTTTGAAAAGTTTAAATAGCAAACTGCATAAAGTAACTACTATGCAGTAATTGTTACGCACTATTGTTAATGTTTATAAAAACAAAAAGTAAGGACTTTACAAACAACACACTCTCAGGCAATACATCATGTAGGTTTTATTCACATGAAGAGCACATGAATGAAATTTATATATAACAATGAGTGATTGATAGAAGAACACAGTTTGTCTATATATATATATAGACAAACTGTGTTCTGCTATATCAATCAATCATTTTTAAATGAATATATATCAAACGCACATGGTTTAAACATTTGTAAACCGTGATGGACTATTTAAATTGAAATTTAAACACTGCAGCATAGGTTTTTATGAGAAACGTGTGAGAAACTGTTGAAGAAAAATAAAGGTAATGCTCAAAAAGGTTCAAATCATCTGCATACATAATGTCAATGTTATAAAATCATTAGTGTGTTGTTAATGTTGTAAATGTATACAGTGCATCATATTTATATATAATGCAGATATACATTTCTATTTTTCCAATATGGCACACTTCCACAAATTGCCCTAAAATGGTCTTATTATCGGTGTGTCCTAAAATATCCTTATTTTCATTGAAGATAATTCCGCAAACATTTACGTATTTTATTGCATATTTTACCTTTCTCGCAATCAGACCCTTTGTATCCATTTTGACAAACACAGTTGTGGTTTTCTGATGTTCTATTCCCATAGAAACAGATGCCATTATTCTGGCAAGGCGAATGCCGGCATGGATCTGAACAAATTAAAAAGAGTATGACATTCGAACACGTGAAACATACATTTATTGCAATTTCGTTTTGCATTACGTTGTCCCACCTTAATTCCATTAAGCGATGGGAAGGCTCATATTAGCAAGATTTTATAATGGATATTTCGACAATAAAACACGTTTAAAAACATAAATTACTGAAGAAATGCGATAACCTGTTTAAAATTACCTATTAAATGTTTTAATTTTACAATATGCAAACTACTTAAGCCGAAATTAAGGTTTTATTTCATACCCCAGCCAACCCAGGTTTTGCTTCTTGGAGAAGGGGATGGATGGGGTATGACAGTTAATACTCGGACACGTAATGAGTGAGACTGTTCACGAGCTGTAGTGAACAATGATAGTTATCGTTAACGAACTTTACCCCCGAGTTGAGCAGAACTCAATATTTAAACTGTTAAAAATACTAAAATGTTCGTCATCCGGAAGAAGGTACGCATATAACGGTGAGCATGCCAGATTCTTTACTATTTAAGATTGTAAACTTCAGTTACGTCGGTTGTGCAATGTGACATTCGTAGAAAAGTTCACGATATTGGCAACGACATTTGCTATGCAATTTAAATGTAACAGATACATTGCGTTTATGTTTCTGAACAAGTATATACATATTCTTCATAACGGTGCGCACCGTACCACACATTAAATGAAGTCAAATATTTCGACCATTAACTGCATAAAGAAGGCTACAGTTACATAACTTATATTTGAAAGACCTTTAACGACAAAATAAAACAGGACAAGAATCTCGCTATTAGAGTTAGCAGTAATATTAAACGTCCAACAGGAAATGTAGCATTCACAGAACACAGTCAACCAAAAGCACGCATACGAAACAAACGGAATAACAAGCAGGCTTAATATACTTACGAGCAGGCTCAATAAAACAGAGTCTGCATATAATATTGTTTGTCAGTTTTGAGACATGTTAGTGTTTTTCGTGTTTCTGTGTTATAATTTTATAAATTTGATGTTTACTATAGCTGTATGTTAAAGTGTCATCGTTGTCGAAAAGTCACCATTTAAAATATTTACATTCAACAGTATTGTATTATAGGCAATGAAAATAAAAGCAATACGCACCATAACCGTTTATCGAAACTTCTATGTAAAAACAACGGGTCTGAAAGTCAGTTAATCTGTAATAATCAAAACAAAAAGACTAAATGCGAGACATTTATATTGTTCCACTACCAAATACGTTCTGTAAATAAGTATTCATAAACATCTCTTCACTGAGTCATTGACATCATATGAAACATTGATACCAGGGATATCGGGATTATTTGCGACACATTTATTTGTTGACATCATCAACATCCCTGCAAAGTACCAAATTAAGAAACATCGGTATATCGGGAAAAAGACACTCAAAGATGCAAATAATAAATAATAATTATCTAACAGCTACATGCGCTAGATATTTGAAAGAAATGTTAAACATATATTACAATATACATGTAACATTATAAGAAGAGATGGACGGACCAGACAGACAGACAAATACTGTCTTACTCCGAATGAAAACATTGACATACAAATACTGCTTACGACGAATGAAAATATATGACAGACAAATATTACTTACGCCGAATGAAAACATATGTATTTCTCCCCAACGCTAGGAAACTTATAGCTGACCTCACTGACACATGATGTCGTCTGATATGGTACAGGTGGAAACACGGTGACATAATCGTCTGCTGTTTGCACTTGTTGGCTACCACGATGAAATAAATTATTTGCATGTATACATTCATTTTATAAACAGAAATCGTATTCGTTTTGATTGTTCCCGACTTATTTAAAAAAGTCGGAAGCGATGCTTTTCGATAGAATACCACATTGTAATTAATGAAGATAAAGTTCAAAGGAGAGTTAAGGGCTATAGATATAACACCTTGTGTGCTATAGATATAACACCTTGTGTGCTATAGATATAACATCCTATGTGCTATAGATATAACACCTTGTGAGCTATAGATATAACACCTTCTGTGCTATATTCTGTGCTATAGATATAACACCTTGTGTGCTATAGATATAACAACTTGTTTGCTATAGGTATAACACCTTGTGTGCCACAGATATAACACCTTGTGTGCTATAGATATAACATTTTATGTGCTATAAATATAACACCTTGTGAGCTATAGATATAACTCACTTCTGTGCTATATTCTGAGCTAAAGATATAACACCTTGTGTGCTATAGATATAACACCTTGTGTGCTATAGAAATAACAACTTGTGTGCTATAGATATAACACCTTGTGTACTATAGATATAACACCTTGTGAGCTATAGATATAACACATTCTGTGCTATATTCTGTGCTATAGATATAACACCTTGTGTGCTATAGATATAACACCTTGTGAGCTATAGCTATAACACCTTCTGTGCTATATTCTGTGCTATGGATATAACACCTTGTGTGCTATAGATATAACACCTTGTGTACTATAGATATAACAACTTGTTTGCTATAGATATAACACCTTCTGTGCTATATTCTGTGCTATTGATATAACACCTTGTGAGCTATAGATATAACACCTCGTGTGCTATAGATATAACACTTGTGTGCTACAGATATAACACCTTGTGCGCTATAGATATAACACCTTGTTTTTTATTACAAATAACTGTTAAAGAAAATATAAAAATCAAACAGTAAATGTAGCATCAAGGACTACAGTGAACCACAAACACGCACAGAAACAAACAACAACTACAAAGATGAATCAAAAGCAAGAATTGACATCACAAACATAAAAGGGTTGACAATAAACTTGTATCATTGGCTTGACAATGGCCTAAGACAATTGTAGCAAAATATATGTCTAATGGGACATTATTTACCGTTATGAAATTGTTATATGCAAATAATTTCCTAGGTAATATAACCATAACCTATTCCTACTGACGAAGTAAATAGTGTAGAGGTTGTTGCTCAACCAAAAACACTATTTAAATAAACACTCAATATTGTAAGTCAAACAGTTCATGAATAACATCCGAGAACGTATTTGTCATGATAAGGTTTGTCACCTTGGCCTTAAACCTACAAAGCAGTATTTTTTACACCATGGATAATATTGTTATAAAGCTTCAAGTTTGTAAGTACAATAAAACACTGCATACCATCCAGAGCTCTTTGTTGTAAACAGCATGAGCGTACAGGCCTGATGTACATGACAAGCTAATTTGCTGTTTCCAAGTGGAGTTGGTGGCACAAACTTATGCGTAGCCTAGTGGAATACATATGGAAATAAATGTATGTTATTAATGATGCATACGAATATTTAAACGAGTTCTGAACATTGATGTTGTCAGCAAAGGGTTTACATTCAATATGCAGGCCTTATAATAAATGATGCATATAAAGCAATGTCGCTAAACCATCTATATGTTTTCCCTCTTTAACAATATACAGGCCTGATAATAACCGATGCATATAAAGCAATGTCGGTAAACCATCTATATGTTTTCCCTCTTTAACAATATACAGGCCTGATAATAACCGATGCATATAAAGCAATGTCGCTAAACCATCTATATGTTTTCCCTCTTTAACAATATACAGGCCTGATAATAACCGATGCATATAAAACAGTGTCGCTAAACCATCTATATGTTTTCCCTCTTTAATAAAGGTAATTATGTAAAGCCTAATATTTTAGTTGAACAAACTCCATAAAACCGAGTCTGCTACTTTTATCTCTTCCATTTCTATTGTATGTATTACCTCTAGAACCGTATAACTGCAGCGCCATACATGTATTTAGTCGCTTGAACATGTTGAATGCCGTTTAAAAAAAAGTATCGTCTCCAAAAATATACTTATATGAGGGGGCTCTGAAGAGAAATGTGGGATGAATAGTTTTTAAATTCACTGTATATGTTGTTCTTTAAATTTATTTTAAGACATAATAAAACCAAAAGTTTCATTTTTAATGATATACACTACGTTACATTTCTATAACACTGCACTAATGTTATGAAGAGTAAGACGATAAGTACATGTTTTGTATATTATGTATGTAATCCTCCCCCCAAGCACACACAGTAAAATTAAAACAATGATAGCAATCAAAAAAACATCTAACTTCTCCCACCTCAAACATGCACACACGGGAGCATTATACTGGCATGTCCTACACATGAATATATGTACTTAATCTATCCGAATCTAGCGTTTGTTTAGTACTGTGTGGCGGCCGTAAAATGTTGCCCCGACTACAGATCAGTAGTGTTATTACTTACTGGTCCTTTGGGATCATCAAACCCAATGTATGTGGCTTTAAAGTAGAATATATCTTAAGCAGGTGCTAGGAGGCGTGAGAGGTCTTGCACTTTACAGTACCTCTCATGAACAGACTCAATAAAACCGAGTCTGCTACTTTTATCTCTTGTTTTTGTTTGTTGCTTCCAATGATCCACTTTTCAGTATTTTTATATGTGTCACGAGGAGTTGTAAGTTCGTTACAAAATACAAAAACATACAAGATGAGAAGTATGTCATGTTTAAATTGAATAAATTCTGGAATTTTAACATGGTCTGGTTACATGTTAACACTGTGTGTCTATGTATCATTATAAATATATAGTTGCATTAGAAATCATAGATACAAAACATTATATAGATGCTATAAAATAAACAAGTTATTTAAACAAGTTGAAGGACTTAACGCAAAACTGTTATACATCCCATTAAACCATACATGTTGACAAACTTACATCTTTCTGCAACATTTCGTCTGATCTTGGGTTTTCTTTAGCTGAAACATAAAACAACATGTTTAGCTAATATTGTGTTTGTTTAAGATGTAGCGACGTTTTACATTATACCACTATTTCAGGTATTTGCGTGTACCTTTAAAAACAAATGTATTTACATGTTAACTTGTAAACCAAACATCGTACGTCAGGCTTCAGTACAAATATAATGTAGTATGCATATCTTGAAATTTATTTTCTTTACATTTATATTGTCAATGGTCAGTAAAACACAAAACTACTTATTTCAACTAATTCAACTATTTAACATATCATTATTACTTCAATCCTAAATTCAGCCTGATTCACCATAAAAACAATATTACATTAAAATCATATTATAATTGTTTTATTACAGAATAAATTACATTATCGCAGACACTGATTTCCATTGTAACCTGCTTTAAAAACAACAACAATATATATATATGGTTGTGATAGTACGACAAATAATTCACTTACGCGACAAAGAAAACATCAGTTCCAAACATAGTTGGTCCTTTGATACCCTATGCATGACAACAAAAACACAAGTTAGCAATATACATATAGATATATAAGTTGATTAAAATACTCAATGCTGATTGGTTATTGAAGCGTTTTTAAAATTCCTATCAATATCTCTGACGTCACGTCGTTCAACCGTTTGGACGTCATTTTAAACGATTAAAAGATCAGAAGAAAACATCCAAAACAACGATTACGTTAGTTTAAAGCAACGTAACTTACGTTCATACAACATATTGAAATTGTTAAAAACAGGATAAAGGCGTATATTTTCTTCGTTTAGTGTTGCGAGATGAACAAAATCTGTAACTGTGCTCCCCTTGTCGCAGATTTGTTTTTATATTGCTATGAAAGCGATTTCATGTTGAGTCTTTCACCAGATACCCAGGCAGATGTTACTAAAGCCGTTAATGACACCTCTCGATATCTGGATGACATATTGAACATTGTCAACCCTTTCCTTTCTATTACACTTCTCAAAACTGCTAACTACACCGCTCACGTTTTATACACTTTTCAAAACAGCCAACTACACCGATTTAAAATATGAATAATTTTGTTAATATCATTATTTCATAGTTGTTTGTAATTAAATAAACAAATAACACAAATCTGCACTATATGAGACAAATTTTTATTTTATTGAAAAACATTCAACCCATCGATATATATAACCCAAAACGTGAGCGGTGTAGTTAGCAGTTTTGAGAAGTGTATGGCTAATAATATATATCCTAAAGAACAACTTCAACTTAACAAACTTAACAAAGCTAATATTTCTGATACTAACGCTTCATTTTTCGATTTACATCTCTCTATTGAAAATGGTGAAATAATTAGCAAAATCTATGACAAGAGAGATAATTTCAATTTTGATATTGTTAATAATTCCCATTTAAATGGGGATGTTCCCCGAGCAACTTTTATGGGGTATATGTTTTTCAACTTATTCGTATTATTTCTAGAGCTTGTACACGAGTTGAGGACTTTACTATTCGTAATATTTGTATAACTAAAAGGCTACTCCATCAGGGATACCGTTACCATAAACTTCGTAAAACCCGTTGCAAAATTGTATTATCGTAACCTTGATCTTCTTTCCAAATATAAAAGTAATTTAAGAACTCTTCTGCGACAAGGACTATCATAACCTGACTTTTATGGTGATATGATTTATAAACTTCGTAACATCCTTGGTCATGATGACTTTCATACTATATTTCTTAAACTTGTTAAAAGGTTTCTCAAAATAGGTTATGACCCTATCATTTTGCAACGCACTGCATGCTTGATGGTACAGTTCGCCACTACGCTTTCCTCTTTAATTGTGCGATGACCGGACAGGCTGTGAACCCTTTGATGACGAATATCTAAAGTCCAAAAGGACGGTGACATTTGAGGTTTGTCTGCAATGTTGTTTTGTCGTGCCTTCAATGGTTTATTCTCTTGTTGCTCTGGCTTCTGCCAAGTCAATGAGTACCTTCTTTATGGCTTTCTAGGCTATTGTTGTTTTTTTTGGATTTATATATACCCAATCATATTTGTGTTTTTTTCTATTGCTTATTAATGCTGCCTTGTTGGTTAGAGTATAGTTCATGGCGGGGATTTCTTTATTTACACTGTCCCGTTTTACTGGGATGACAGTAGGGTAAGTGTGAAGTTTGATGCACCCTAGAACCTGGTTTAAACCCACAGCGGCCTTTGTTGCCTCTGACCGTTCCAAGGCGCTAGCCCTATTGTCAACCCTTTGTTTGTGTTTGTGACTTCATATGCCTTTAGTCTTTGTTAACATTACCATGTTTGTCCTTTTGCGTGTTTTTGGGTTTACTATGTTCTGTGAAAGTTGCATTTCCTGTTCGACTTTAATACTTATGTTTATGAGAATTTATCTGTATAATGTTCTCGAATATGTGTGTATTAAATATGTTACCTTTATCTCAATGTTTACATGTCGCATGTTTATTATTGGTTTGGCCTTGAAAAACAGGGAAAATTAGTATAGATATAAACATGTTTAACTTTGGAATATTCTTAATTAGAAAATTCTAGAAGTAAATAACAAGTTGTTTTGATTGTATCTTTATAGTGAATGTTCTAGTAGTAAGTATATTATATACCATTATTTATGAACATTCATTTATGATGAAATATGGACTGTTCTCATTCGGCTGTTTTAGTGGGGAAGCTTTTTGAACAATCTTTGGCAGAATATAAACATACTCTTGGAGCAGCTCAGCAGTTCAGAATATTAGCATTCAGTAAACAGTTAATTTTGAATTGGATGCGTTTAAAAATATATTTGTGAGAGTAAGGATTTACTTATTATTGTGCTCATTCATAATAACAGTGAAATTTGATATTTGGACTAAATCGGAAATATTGGAAACTAATTTGGACTGAAAGGACAATTAAACAATTTGATTAAAGAGACATTTACTATTGGGATTAAAGAGACACTTGCTAATGTAATTAAAGGAACAGTGTATAACTGAATTCGGACTTAAATATGAATGGCCACCCTTTTTTAGTATTATCAATTAACAAATTTAACCCTTATACATCATATGAACATTTCTTGATAGTCCTGGAGAGAAACATATATGTTACTCCGCTATTAATTTGCATGTAAAAATAAGTATTATTTGCATGACGTAGATACTACGTTTACCACTGCGTGACTGCACGGGAAAATGAGGTAAATCTGAATTGTATAGCTGCACAACTATTGTCATATAATTGATAAATAAATTTACCTGTGGATTAATTCACCTATTCAATGTTTTCTACGCCATCAAATACAATTTGTGGAATTCATAAAAATAATGGATTTGTGGATTCTGTAAGTGAACATTTTATGTAAATAAATGTGTTAATTATAGCGAGCACAGCTCGCGTCGCGAAGCGACGCGAGCGTAAGCGAGCTCCTATGGTATCATGCAGGCGAAAAGTAAACATACCCATCCATCCTTTTGAAAAGTCTTGGGTCATTTACGGCAGTTTATGGGCGACTTCAACCGTAAAGTAGCATATTTCGTTACGAAATTAACAAGATAAGCTTTCGTAGAAATCATTAAGAATGGTGGTTTCCAAGCAGAATGAGGTGAAAAAAACATTAAAAACCTTTCTCGAACCCATCCAAAAATGACAATGAAATTGCATTTTTACCTATGTCGCCAAAACGGCCATTAACCGGAAGCATAGCCCAAAGTGTTACCTTGCGCGTTGTTCATTGGCCAAAATTCGTCAACACATTTCACACTTTAATAAAAGTAGATTTCGTGTCGCAGAAATGTATATGTCTTGCTAACCGATTAGGATAAACAAATGATTTGGTTAAAAACTATCTTTCATTTGTTTATTTTCCCGTAAAACCATAAATGCAATCGGAATTCTTCGCAGATTTCCGTATTCGGTCGTCTACTATTGTAAGCCATTGACGGAAATCGACGAGGTTATTCCGTGTTCATTCGTGTCAAACCCGAACAATCTGGCAATTTCCGGAAATGTTACGGAAATTATAATACAATGACAAGACGTCATTGATTTACGTCATCATCATATGTCGTCACATTATGACGTATGGTCTGTTAAAACAATTTGTGAGCAAGGTCAATTTGTGAGCAAGGTGCTTATTACCGATCCATCTTTCTTTCTTTCTTTTTTCTTTCTTTCTTTCTTTCTTCCAATACTATTGACGTATTATACACATACTTATGATTATCACAGTTTCGTTTCTGTGGATGAGTTTACCTGCAGGCTTTTTTATGATAACCGCAGAAGTTCAGCGAGATTTTTAATCTGAATAGGGTATGTCTCTCCCTGCACCAACGGCTTTACATCAGTAGGGAAGAATGACATTCTTTCACAGTAACTTTAACTATCTTACACGAATAGTTCTAGATCTAAGGGAGTACGTATCAATTCTCGAGACGTGAACCTCCGGAAGTCGAACCCCAGACTTATATATCCAGAGGCAAGTAAGCTAACCACTCTGTCATCGCATCTTTTTTTACCGCACAGTAATATTATGGTCCATTATGAAAAAATATAACTACTAGTATTTAGAAGCTGAACAACACCAAGTCTAGAGTGACTAAACGATGGTTTAGGCCCAAGATGTTACTCACACTGACAGGGGTAGGAACAGCCTCCTTCCCGAGATCCCAATAATTTGACTGGCGTGTTTGGGTAGGGGAAGTTTATAAGGTATTTTACCCTATGTTACATATTTTGGGGCGCTTCGACCTTTTATTCAAAAATGGTTTTAATGAGTTGGGCAAACCGAAATTAAGACATTCTGAAACTATTGAGGCTAACTGAAGTTATATTTGAGATTTCTTATTTTTTTGCTGTCCCAGCAACACGGCAGATGTACACCCGAAAGAGGCTAATGCAGGATGTAGACAGAAAGATAGGAATTTACATACAAAAAGCCTCATCTGAACTGATCAATGGCTGTAAAATATTTATTTTTTAACCGAATTTCCAAACTACGGTGTTTTTATTTACCACTAAAATTGCCAGTTCCAATTATATATAATGTATTTACATTTTTGTTAAAATTACTCACTCACATAGCTGAAAAACCTTTAGCTTAAACAAACGCCCGAAATAATAGCAAATCTGTCGGGTTTAGACTCCACCATAATGTACAGAATTTGTATTTTTTATTTTTGGCTAGATTGCGTAGCAAATCCAGGCTTACAGTTTGGCGATTTCCATGTGTCTGTCCGTTTATCCATCCGTCCGTCTACGAGTTTTGAAGTTTTCATTAAAGTTTTTGTTTTTTTCCTCATTTGTCGAAAAGCTTTGAAACTTGACACTTGTTCAACATCATTACAAATGTTATATGAAAATAACCCTAATTATGTCATGTATTTTACCTGGACTACCCCACTTTTCACACAGATTTTTCACTTACAATGTTAAATTCGCAATCCGGCTTTCGCGCCACTATTGGTGCTTCACCTTTTTTTTTTGTTACTTTTAACAAAGTTTGAGGTTTCCACTGGACCCCCATATAAATGAAACGTTCTTATGCCAGTGTACCTGTAACCGGTCATCCGGTTTGGTCTGATGCTACGGAGTAGTTCAAAATTGAAGGTGATGAAAACACGGTTTGGAAACTTTACCTGTCTTCTGCTTAAATCGATCTATGCTTTTCTCTGTCCTATCATTTCACTATTTTTGTTTTTCTACCACCTACAGAAACATTAGGGTCAAATAGGACACTCAGTTTCTTAAAATGTAGATGTAGAAACTAATAAGTATCTTGAGCACAGCTAGTGCTAAACGTCAAGAACAGTGAAACAAACCAACGTCTTTTCTACATAGCATTTGATGAATTTGGTGCATTTTCAGAATATATTGATGAAAAACGTCGGACCCGGTGTCCTCCACCCCCAGACATACTCAACTAAATATTGAACTAATATTCTGAAAATGAACCACCATTTATTAAATGTCAAGTAGGAAACAACAAATTCCTATGTTTTAAAATCATTGTACTTTTCTCAAACA